>CAJQZJ010033152.1:0-86261 GCA_907164525.1 Lophiomys imhausi
GTGTGTGTGTGTGTGTGTGTGTGTGTGTGTGTGTGTGTGTGTGTGTTTGTAAGTAAAATCTCTTTCTTTTTTCTTAGTTACTGGATACTGGAGTTCCTGAACTGGTCAGATTTTCTTTTATTTCCACCCATGCTGCTCATCTCTTACTTTCTCTTAATTTTACTCCCTAAAACTTTACTTTCATTACTCATCTACCACCCTAATATTCTTAACTTACTGTATTTGCAAGAGAGTTTTCCTTTCTTTGAAAGCTGTTTTAATATTATGCTTCCCATTTTTTGTTTACTGGTGCAAATTTATCTAGTTCATCTGAGAGTGTTAGAGATTATCAAAAGGCTATTATTCCTCTTGAGATTTGTTTATACAGACCTATTATACACTATTGAGAATCTCGATAATTTATGTATATGACAGGACTTCCTTGATGTCACCCAATATGTAGTTATCTACTTATATGAAAAAATAAATCTGAATGAATGTCAACTATATACACCAGGTTCCACCATGTACCAGTAACCAAGAGTCTGGTTTGTTTGTTTGTTTTGTTATTGTTGTTGTTTTGGGGGTTTTTTGCTTTTGTTTTTACAGTTTTCTTGCCATGGATATAATTTTTTAAAAACCATCACTAAGCACCTAAGCAAAGGAAGGGTTTGTTTCATTGTTAATTATGAGGTCTGTCATCTGATCCTTGTAATTCTTAGTTCCTCAGTCTTCCTTCAACTGTTTTGTTTAATGTTCTCATTTGATATTTTAGATTTTTGAAGGAGAGCAGAGGAAAACAGAATCATGGATGCATGGTTCATCTAAGTGTTCCTCGTGAGATTTTAACAAACCTTCATGGTTTCAGTCCAGTTCATGTTCGTCACTATTAGTCGTTAACTAGCCCAACAGCTGAGGGTTCCTGCTTTGCTACCATTTTGTCCCTGTAGCAACCTTAAGAGCACTCAGACACATTTTCCATAGGACTTGCTGAATTTTAAACTTCCTCTACTATTCTCAACTCTCTGAATTTGTAGTTGACTTTCTGTCAGATCAACAGGAATATCCACATAAACTATTAAGGCATCAGAAGCCATCTTTAAAACCAAACAACTGTGATGGCTCATATTCCATATACCCAGTTTGTAAGCACTTCTGCCAAAATGGAAAGTAGAGTGGAAAAAAAATGAAAAACTGACATTAACTTCATTCTCTGAAAATTTAAAAGTAATGAAGCAATACTGTCATAGCCTTTTAATTATGGATTTTTAAATTCTTATCCCTTATACAACTATGTGTCATACCAATTTTCTTTATGAGTTCTCTTCCTCTCTCCCGCCTCCGCATCTCCCTCTCTCCTTCCTTCTCATCTTCAATTCAAAGATGACATTCACAATAAAAGAAGAAATATTTGCCCAATCATTTTATTTTACTTACGGTTTTAAAAATTAATTTAAATATTGCATGTGATATGTAAACATAGGTAACATTTATGTCAGTATAAGACAAACTGTAGCCACCAAATGTATATTCATAAGATGAATGAATTTGTAGTAATCTCAGTACTCAAATACTGTGATCCAAAGAGCAGAGCAAGATGTCCTGGTGAAACACAGAAAAGATACTTACTGAATACAGACTTAAAAGAAGGCACAAAAGAGTAATGTTCTGATCATCACCAAAGTGATAGCCAGTTTATATTCTACAGTAATACTATAAAATTGACACATAATAAAAATGATGGTGTTTGATCCAAGTAATTTCTAAAGCCTTTACATTTTTATGGTTTCTAAAGGCTAGCTCATCTATTACAAGAATATTTTTGTTTTCCTTTAGATAGTTAACTTCAAAATTATTTCATCATTCTATGAGAGTTTTCATATTAATACAATGAATTACAAAAAAGGTGTCTTGAGAATATAAAATTTTCCTATTTGATCATTCACTTGGTGAATGAATATACTGCAGAGGATCCATTGTAGAATATAGAATTTCAATTTGTATTGAGAAAAATGATTCAGTATATATCAAATATTTATATTTATGAATTTATATTATCAATTTAAGTCAATGGCTTTGGACAGAAATTAACTTAGTTCTATCCCAAATATATAGCAACTATGCTGACATGGTTTTTTAGATAATTATTTAGTCAATCATATGAGTAGCTTTAATTTGTTAGTAGTAAAACGTGTATTTTTTACTTTAGATAGCAACTGCACAAATGCATAACTGTGAAATTATATATAATATAGTAATAATATTGCTTCACATTACATATAAAATTAAGTAGCATTGTATATAATTTTCACCAGGAAATATTTATTCTTTTGTAGGCCTCTTTTTCTGCATGTTATATTCTATGTCTCAAAACAGAAAAATAATGAGTATTCCATTCAAATAATTTAAAAAATAACCCTGATTTTATGCTCAGAAAATATCAATAACTTAAAAATAACATGAGGTTAAATTTGCTTTTACTAGCCTCAGGACCAAAAGCATAAAACAACTCCATAAACACACACACACTAAGTAAACAATTCTTATGAGATTTTTTTTTTCGTACACAGCTATATGATAACTTTTTGACTAACACAAAAGTATAACTATGGAAGCAAAGAAGAGAATGAATAAGGATAAATATGAAGATACACAGACACATTTAAGGCATGACCCTGAACAAAAAGAAGCACTTTAAAATGAAGACTAGCTACATTCCACAGGAAATACCACAGGAATCAGTCTTGAGCTGGCAGGAGAACTGCTTTGATTAATGTCAGATATTTTCAATGATGCTTGTTATTCAAATGGCAAAAAAAGTCTGGTACACTCCCTGAAGAATCTCTGAATCTGTATTTCCTATTGGATGATTCATTAAGACCTCATTCCAGCGAAATATTATATATGTTATATATATTATATATAATAAAAATGAATATATATATATTAATTTCACAAGTTTCTTATCATTGATTACATTTGACCCAATTGTATGTTTAAGTCACTAGATTTGGTTATTGTTATGCGTGTAAAGATACAGAAAAATAAGCAAAAAACCAGCAATTTAGATATACTATCCTTATTAAAATATTTCTTTAAAGAAGTTGCTTTTCTAAATCAACATAATTTCTATGACAAATACAAATATCATATGAATACTGTATGTTTTAAAATGTTCTACATTAGACTTACTAGTAATTACATTTCAATCATGTTATTCTGAGACTTTTTAAAGTGTTGTATATGCATATTTTGATATGGTAGGAAAAAAATTAAGATTATTTGCAAAATTATTTCCTGATATAGATTTTTAATCACTCTGGTATAGGGTAAACATTGAATCTTCATTGTGGAATTAAATATAAACAAACAACATATTGATAGTAAGTTTACTAAAATTGTAATGTAACCATGAACTCACCAACTTGAAGGCCACAGATAAGGAAACCACTTAAAACATGCAGTGTGCTTATGTTTCTATAAGAATGTTAATTAAAACTTAATTTACACTTTAAATAAATCTTGTGCTGAAATTTGCTATCCTAAAGATCTATACCAAATAAGATAAATACCACAACACTACAAATTCCTCTCCACTAGGAGACTATAAATTACTCAAACAAGATTCCTCTGAATAGCTGCTAATCTTTGTTATGGAGGTAACAATTACAGACTTAGTAAACTAAAGAAATCCTTTGCACTCACAAGTGTGAGAAAGAAACAATAAATTCCCAAACCTTTAGGATGTATTTTTTGTTAAAAACATCTTGGAGTGGGTAAGTATAACAATTTTTCTCATCAATTATATTCCATTGATGCAAGAATGTGTGTATGTGTATGTGTGTACATGTTATGTATGTACATATGTATGTGTATACGTGTATTACATGTGTGCCTGTGTGAATACTGATATACATGTGGATGTATAAATATATATATATATATGTGCATGCATGTATATGCATGTGCAGATAGATTTGTGTATAACTGCTTATGTACATGTGTATGTATGAATGTGTATTTTTCTATATGTATGCATATTTGTATATGTATATGCACATCTATATGTGTATATTGATGTTAGGGTATCTGGATATATGTATGTGCATGATGTTTGAGTGTATGGTTTTATGTGTATGTATGTATGTGCATGCATTTCTGTATGAAATGTATGTGTGCTAGTGTAAGTGTGCATATGTGTGCATTTGAGTGTGTTGATGTTGACCTTGAAGCAAGCAGCCAATGCCATAGAAAGTTAATATCCATGCACCACAGTCTTAATGCATCTATACTTTCTGTAACAATTGAATCACAAATTCATCTGTGAGAAGGCATTTTTCCTTAATTGAACATTTAATTATATTATCTGGAAGTACACTCCAAGTAACCTCTGCTATTATAACAATGTATTACCTAACCTCAAAAATATATTATCATTCAAATCCTGGCCTTCCAGGTAATTTTTAGTAAGCTTTAAACATTAACAGATTTCTCTGGAAAATAACACTCTTACTTTATTTCATGTTATGAATATTTATAACTTAAGAACACCCAAGAGAATTGATAACTGTTTTTTTTTTTATATTTTAAAACTCCACTAAAGCCAAACTATAGAGACAAACAATGAAAATAGAAAGAATTGTGAATGAGTAAATTGTATGAAAATATATTTAAATATTTTTAATAATTACAAGAATAAATGAATTTTTAAAAGTTACAAGAACATATTAAAGTTAATATTATAATGGGACCACCATTCAAAACCTTAATCATCAGACTTCAAATCTGCACCAAATTAGTTTCCCTGTTTTGTTCTATCTCGGTAACTTAAGCACTTGAAAAGATTAACTTCTAAGTAGCCACTTAGGCTGGCCACTAAATCACAGAATGGGCAGTATTTGTTTAGGTGGCAGCAGTTTAACCAAAGCTTACTCAGCCCTCACTCCTCTCTGTGGTGGTCCATTCTGACGTCACAGCTGGCTTACAGCACACTATACCAAACAAATTGTTACTTAAATAGTAAGAAGAAACAATGTTCCCTGTTTTCACTCTCCCAAACCCAAAATGAAAGGGTTGTCATAAAGAACACCTAAAAGGTACTAGAGTTAGAGAGCAATGTGGAGTGTCAGTGAAACAGTACATTTATAAATCAATCCTAACAATAGTAGCCCTTTATATGAAATATTATTTTGAGTTGGAAATGTTTTAAACAGAATCTTCTTTGATCACTTCTTCAAAAGATAAAAATGAGACCAATAACTAAAATTTAAAATGTTAATATTATTTGGATCTTTGTTGGGTTGAATGAATTATATATTTGCTTTAATGTTAACTATAATAGTAAGCCAGTATTGAAGTATAGCATACAATAAAAAATAACATGCAGTGTTATAGCTTTTACATATATTTTCTAAATTTCCAAAAATAAAGCCCAAACTATAATAACCAGAAATTAAAATAGCATGCTTCAGTATACTGAGTCATTCGAAGAAAGCATGCTAAACTTGGTTGTCTATGAGCAAAATACCACATAAAGAGGAAACTTGCTTTATTTCAAAATCTGTCACAAAGAACTATCTATGGATTGATCCAAGCAAGAAAAGATAATGCGGTATTCCCTGGGAACCCAACCTTCAAGCCAGACTTCAATCATGCACTCTCTGAAAGCCCACCTGCCATACCAGCCAGAGAATCAGCCTTCCTGACCTACCCCATCCCTTTGGCTCAGCTGCCAACTTCCACAGGAACTGCCTGAAACCAGCTCATCAAGCCAACCAGGGAATCTGATAGGGATTCTCTCCCATTCTCCAATTCCAGTCCCTTAAACTTACCCTCAGCTTTGTAATAGACCACTTGTGGTGGCCTCTCCTTCCACTCTGCCTGTTCCCAGGGGTCTATGTAGATCAGAGTGGCACACTCAGCATTCTCCCCACTGTGGAGACTCAAAACCATTCCCCAACCCCTTCAAGCCTGTCCCTATTACTTAGTGTGAGCTCCTAATACCTAAAAACACTTTATATCTAAGACCCACAGTAGCCATACCTGGCAGGATCTCAGAAGAATTCCCTATCAGGAAATATAAAGCCACCATTCTCTTTGAAGAAACAGGGAGGGCAACAGAAACCAAGGAGACCAGATATCAGCACCTAGAAGCATAAACATACCAAACGCAGATGCCTAGACACCAGTGTAAAAACAAAATAAATATCACTCAAGACAATATATCTCCACTAGAGCCCAACAAGCCTACTGCATTAGGCCCTGAGAAAGGTAACACAGCTGAAGCACACCACAGGGACATCAAAATAACTATTATGGTGATGCTCAAGGACAATGAAAGATTAAATCTATTAATGAAGTCTATGAAAACACAGTGAAATGAAAAGTGTTCAACACATGAAAGTATAAAAGGAATCAATAAAAAACCCAAACTGAGGAAAAAATGGAAACAAAAACTTGGGAACTCAAATGGTAATCTAAGAGGCAAGCCTTATCACACCAATAGAACACACGAGATGCAAGAGATGGAAGAAATTATCAGACATTGAAGACATGATTTAAAAAAAAAAAAAAGATACCTTGGTTAAAAAAAAAAATGTTAAATTTAAGAAAATCCAGGCAGAAAACATCCAGAAAATCTGAGACACTATGAAAATCCCAAACCTGTGACTATTAGAAATAGAGAAAAGAGAAGAACCCAGGTCAAAAGTAAATAAAATGTATTAAACAAAATCATAGAAGAAAACTTCCAAAACTTAAAGTAGGACCAAGAAGCATACAGAATACCATAGTGAGACTGGAGATTTGCTAAAATATTTAAGCCAATAACTTCTCTAAAGGAAATATCATGATGTCTACCTTTCATCCAGCACTTAGTATAGGGGGCATAGAGGTCTTTGCACTCACAGGTTTGCACTAGAGAGGAATTGAGAATATTAAGCACACAGGGCTGTTCTCTCAAGGGAGGGAATGTAAAGCTTGTTTTCTACCCAGTGTGACATTAACATTATTCCTTTAGAGGTATTCTGGAAATTGAGGCATATCAGTGTCTTATTAGTTAAGAACAACGGCACCCACACTGGCAAATATCTAGAGGACCCTCCTTTACAAGGTGTAGGGGGGCCAGCAGGATTCTTAAAAAGTACTAATGTCTTAAATTGGACTAAGAAAGATTGCTCTGCCACTGTGCAGCTTTATATCATCTCAGGACTATCATATGATTCATGAGGAAGAGATAAATTACAAGAAATGCAACAAGTACTCTGCCACTGCTACTAACAAATCATCTGAAAATTATAATGCAAGAAAGTGTGATCAGCCCCCTAACTCTTGCCATTGGTTAAGGGCCATTCAAACAGCCTTTAAAACTACAATGGGGATCTGATGACCCAGTATGGATTGATCAATGGCCCCTTAATAGAGAAAACTTAAAAGAGGGCCAACTTCTAATATAGGAACAATTTGCAACTAGGACATAGAACCTTCAGTCAGTCTTTTGAATTCTCCTATCTTTGTAATTCATAGAAAACAAAGAATAAATTTAATTGTTACACAATCTCAGAGGCATAAAGCTACTATGAAAATAAGGGGGCCCGTCCAGGCAGGACTCCCGTGTCCTAATATGATTCCTCAAAGACATTTCCTAATTATACTCAACTTAAAGGAATGTTTTTTCTCTGTCCTTTTACATCCTTATGATAAACAACACTTTGCATTCTCAGTGGAAAGTTTTAGCACAAGGAATGAAAAATAGCCATTATATGTCAATATTACATACATGCAGCACTTAATCCAGTGCTGACTAAGGGTCCCAAGGTTTGGCCTCTTCTCCTACTCATCTAATCAATACATGACTGCTTAACATTGATGGTAAACTAAAAGAACAAAATGTAAGCATGGGTCTGAATAAGATACAAACACAACCAGGTTGTAGTTAATTAGGATAGATTAGATCCTTTCCACTTAGAACTTCCCACATAATGCACTTTCAATTACTTAAAAAAAAAAAAAAAAAAAAAAAGACTGGCCATGTCAACTGGGTATGTTCTACATATCTATACTTTTAAAGATTTAGCTCTGTTCTTTACTTTAGGGAGACTCTCAGTAAATGCTGCTGCTAATGTGGTAGCTGCTTAAATTAATCCTTTACCTCCTCATCAATAACTTATCACTCCTTCCTCTTCATCATCTACTGGGATTGTATATCAACAAGTTAATAGTATTATAGAAATTCATGCATGTAACATTCTCCATAATGGTCTATAATTACTTATCTACAGTATAGACTTGATCACACATTACTGGTTTAGAGCCTACAGAAATCACTGTGCCATTAATAATGCAGGTTGATTATTTCTTCCTAACTGATAATAACTGGCAAGTAGCAAAAGCATATTAGTCACGATCAATAGTTAATCATTATTCTAAAGAGATTCTTTTAAGATATTTTTTGAAGATACCCACTGGGTATTACCTAAAATTACATCGATAATTCATACTTTTTACAGATGGATCTTCAAAAGGACAAGAAGCTTATGCCTTATATATAAATTTTAAATCCTCTACAAAAAAAGAAAAATTGTACCAACCCCTTGTACAGTTCAACAGTCTGAATTCGCCATAATCAATCAGCTTTTATTATATGTTTCTCAGCATTAAATATTTTAACTTTAACTAAATCTGCATATTGTGTTCTGGTTCTCTTTTAGAAACTGCAAGACCTAACCCAACCTCACTATTAATGTTACTTCACAATTATTTCTGTTCAGACTTCTCTACTACAACAAACACCACCCTTTCTCATAATTCATATCGTGCTCATTATAACTTGCCAGGTCAGTTATTATTTCCTAATTCTCAAGCCAATGCACTGGTCTCCTCTCCTCCATGTCCCTAACACTTTCTTTTCAGGACTCCCGAAAATCTCAGGAACTTCATTAAAATTCAAAACTGTTATAATTCTCTTGACCTTGTGACAAATCATTTGACACTGTCTTTCTTTTCTTCTTTCACCCCACTGCCCTCTGCTGGTAGAATTAAACCTCGGGGTTAAAATCTAATGCCATTTGGCAAACAGATATTACTCATCTCTCAGAATTTAGGTGCTTCAAATATGCTGGTGTAATGGTTGATACTTTTTCTAACATGATTGCTGTTTCTGCTCAGAAGGGGGAAACTACTTAACCTGTCATTAATCATTCATCATACACCTTCTCCTCTCTAGGACTCTGACTACAACTAAAAACTGATAATGGTCCTGCTTATATTAACAAACGTCTTAAGGAATTTTTCAATTCACAGAATATTAATCATGTTACCAGAATTCTTTACAATCTATAGGGTTGAGATATTATAGAATGACACCATCAAATACTTAAACAACAAACCTTAAACATAAAAGGGGTTATATACCCCCACCTAAATTTTACCATACTACGCTATATTTAGCCATGCTTGCTTTAATTTTTTTTCACTTTAAACAAAAATCCTTCCACTGCCCAAATATACTTTGTTTGAAGGAAACACAGCCTAAGATATATGATAACTGAAA
Organism: Lophiomys imhausi; assembly: GCA_907164525.1. Taxonomy (NCBI): domain Eukaryota; kingdom Metazoa; phylum Chordata; class Mammalia; order Rodentia; family Muridae; genus Lophiomys; species Lophiomys imhausi. The sequence goes on from CAJQZJ010033152.1 coordinate 9,530, forward strand.
ATATCTAGAAATTAATCAATGGACAGGACAGATGTACTTCTAACATTAGGGCAAGGTTATGGCTGTGTCCTTCCAGAAAATAAAAGAAGTCTCAGATGGCTCTTGCTTCAGTGCATCAGACCAGGAGAGCGTCCTGGAGATTACCTAAGAGACAACAAACTCAAAAAGAGAAGCTGTTCCAAGAGTAACAATAAGCTGGTGACTTGGGGAAATACAAAGAATTAAACTAATCCAGCCAAGACCTTGGGATGACAACAAGGACACAATACCTCTGGCCCAAAAATTACGCTGTTATGTTTACTAACTATATTACATGTTAATTTGCAGACTGTCAATTACAGAATCCAATCTTTTTTTTGGGGGGGGGGAGTCTGAAGGGAAAAAAGCCACCCCAGTAATATGAAAGAGTGTGATGTTGTTTTGCCATGTCAAGGATAGTTTTTATCCATTAAGACCAGTTGTCTGGACAAAAGATGTTACAAAAATATTTAGTCACATGAATGGAAGATTTTTTTGGTTAGACTAATCTAACTGATCAATATAAACATGATAATACAGACTTTATAGCATAATTCAGTATTCTTTAGAAAGCTCCAATAGTAGAAATTATTATAATTGTATGAAAATGAAGGACTATCTGATGTATTGCTTACTATATTATGGTACCAAGACTAGCACTATCTCTAACAATGGTTTAGAAAATAACTTCTGGCTTCATTTGGCACATGTCAGTCAACAAGAAAAATCTTTTTTTTTTTTTTTTGTAACAGAGGAAATCTTCCATCCCTAGATTCTTAAAAAAAAAAAAACTTACACAACACAGGAGGTGTTCATATGCATTGTATGAAGTGATGGGTAAAGTATCATTCACCCATACCCACACTCATAGGACTTCCCCTGATACTCTTGTCAATGGCATTTTTGTTGATTTTTTTTAAAAAATCACATTGCTTATAATTTAAATGTACTTATACCCATCACTCCTTATTGTAATTCTACTTCTAATCATATACTTACGTCTGGTAAACAAGAGCTCTGGAGGTGGATCTCCCCCAACTCCCCGCCCAAGGAATGCTATCTAAATTGTCCTTCCTGCAAGTCATAAGGCTTATATGAGATAGGGCAAATTGAGAACCAACGTTTTACAAAACTGACATACTATAAATTATTTCTAGCTAAGCATTATCTTGGTTGTAAACAATTTCCTAGTATGTGTTGCTTTAATGCATCAGATTTCTCTCATACTCTCAAACAGTAAATTTGATGATCTGCATAAAGAGATAAACAGAAGGTCTCAACTGACCTTGAAGTTGACTATGGTTAAGATAGCTCTCTCCTTTCACTGGTCCTCTACTACATAGTCTTATAATTCTGCTTATAATTCTGTCTATCTTAGTTAGCCTATCCATGCAGGCAATGCATTCAACCATGCCCACTATTACAATGAAAAATGTCTCTTTAAAAAACAAGAAGGGGGAGATGTAGGGAGCTGAGAGGTCTCTGTGCATACAGACATACACTAGGGCAAATACAATGTCAAGGATACAGGGTTGTTCCTTCAAGGGAAAAAACAGTTTTCCACACCGAGGGCTGGAAGCAATATGCTTTCTAGCCTGGAGACCTTTGTGAAATCTGTGTATCTGAAGATTTTTCAGGGCCTGAGCCACCTCTAACCCTTCTCATAAAATTAATTTCTCAGTCTCTAGAACCCATCTTTATGGAGGATGTCACAGGTACTTTACAAAGAGTTCAATATAGTCACACATGACCTGTAGTTTACTTTGTTCCTCAAAGAGATTTAGATAAGCTTTGCTCTGCACACAGGACTGAGTTAATCATCACAAGGATAGTTTTCACCAGTTGGGATGTGTTTAAGTATGCATAAAATGAACATCTCAGGGTCGGACTCCAAATGTTTGAACCAACATTGTTGAAACTGAGTCATGTTGTGACAACCTACCTGTGGCTCATCTCTGCACTGCATGTGAAGGTTGCAGAGACCACTGCAATTTAGAAAATAAAAATAAGACCACAAGGACTTCTCAACTATGTTCATATGGCCTTATTTGTAATAGCTAGAAATTGGAAACAACCCAGATGTCCCTCAACTGAAGAATGGATTAAAAAAAAAAAAAAACCTATGGTACATTTACACAATGGAATACTATTGAGCTATCAGAAACAAGGAAATCATACAATTTGCTGAAAAATGGATGGAACTAGAAAAGCTCATACTGAATGAGCTAATCCAGACCCAGAAAGATGCACATGGCATCTATTCATTTATAATTGGATTTTAGCCATATAGTACAGGGTAACTATCCTACAACCAACAGATCAAAAGGAACAGGAACATGGACTTTGCTAGCTGTTAGTGGGAGACTTTGTCCTAGCCTAGTGATGCTGCCATATTGGCCCCAGTACAAGAGGAAACTCTTAGCCCTCATATGACTGAACTGAATGGGGCTGATATATGGGGGCACCCCACACCAGAGGAGTAGGATGGGGGAGAAGGGGTAGAGGGTAGGAGGGTGAGACCGAGAGGGGTGGAGGGAGGGGGCTGTGATGGAGATGCAACTTGAAGTAATAAATAAATGTAATAAAAAATTAAGACCACACATGAATTCACAAAGGAAATTGAGATGCCATCTATATGTATAAAATCTAAAGAATAAGTTCCTTTTATTGATAAGAACAGAAAAAAATGATACTTTCCTAAAAAGAAAAAAAAAGATTCGCTCTAACAATACTTCAAAGATCAATAGAAACTTGTCCACATTGGTATGTTGAACACATACATATGTTCAAGTCTTCTTGCTCTTTCCATTCACTGCCATTTACTTACTTAAGGCCTTTCTCATTTTACGGACAGAACATCATGAATACAACAGAGGTTTTGTTTTAAAAATCAGAGAGATCTCATACTAGCAAATTACCAACACATGTGAAAGCTCTAGAACAAAAAGAAGAGTACACAGTGGGAAATAAACCAAGTGGGGGGTGAAAGCAATAAAATAGAAGCAAAGAGGACAATACAACAAATCAATGAAACAAAGAATTGGTTCTTTGAGAAAATCAACAAGATAGACAAACCCTTATCTAAACTAACTATGAGAAGGAGAGAAAATATACAACTTTACAAAGACAGAAATAAAAGGGGGAACATATCAGACATGGAGGAAAATCAGAGAATGATTAGGTCATAATTTAAAAACCTGTCTTTCACAAAATTGGAATTCCCCCCCCCCCTTGGTAATTCAATGGATAACAGAAAATTTTGTCATTTAGGGGAAGAGACTACAAGCTGTTAAATGGTCTTATTAAATGGGTTTTGGAGATTAGACGTAGGGACTTCTCTGTGTTTCTTTTCTGTATCCTTCTTTCTCTCCTATGTAGGAATGAATAGACTTGAGAAAAAAAAATGGGACATAGACATACTATAGGAAAGATCAAGAAAAAAGGACAGATTATTGAATAAGCCCTTATACCTTTGTACACTGATACAAAATTAATACTATATTAGGCTAAATTGGTATTGATCATTGTATATTAGTGCAAAATTAAGATTGTATTGGACTACATAGGTATTGATGTTAGTATATTGATACAAAATTAAGAGTATATTTGGCCACGTTGGTATTGATCTTTGTATATTGTTACAAAATTAAGGGTAACACTTCTTAAAGGTATTGTACCTAGTAATGCTTAAAAAGGAAATGTGAAGTTTTGGCTTTTGCTACCAACCATCATAAACTGTTTAGGATAATTAAGAAATACAAACTAACAGTCATGCAAGCGTGTCATTTTGTTAGTTACTATGACAGTCTATCACAGTTATTTTCTAAGCTACTCAGAAATTAAGTTGTTAAGATACAGCAACATTTGCTTATCTAAACATATGAGATAGGCCGTCTTCAAAAACCCCAAGAGATCTGCAGAGTATGGCATTCAAAGATGTTTCTTAAATTAAGATTTTTTTTTTGATATCGAGACATGCCAGCTCCTGACAGCATCCCCTATTCCACCCCAAGCAGAACATGAGCATCGAAGACTCTCCAGTGTGAGATGGTTGAATTAGTGGCAAGCCTACCTCTTGGCAAAAAAAAAAAAAAAAAAACCCTTGCTTCAACTGTAGACAGACTGCTGCCCAAAAAGGACAAAACTTGGAAGCAGGTAAGTTGACAGCCTAGCTCTGCCAAGACAGGGTAGGTAAGTCCTTCATAATTCCTGCTCTACAATCAATGTCTGTCAGAGAAACGGGGCCAAACAGCTGAAGATTGATGCTGTAATGTATGGAGAGAAAATGGGAACTGTCGAGGCAGCCACGGGTATGTCATTTCTTAGTTTTGGAAGCTGCAGGCCCTGCACTTTCTATATAATCAGATATATTTATCACTCTCAGGTCTCTGAGGTGGTTGAAGAATAGATAGCTAGAGTCTCATAGTTAAATTTTGAGTTGTTTAGGAATCAAGAGGGCATTCTGGATCTAAGAAGATGTTTTTAAAATTGTGATGCAAGTTAGTATGAAAGCTGAGTTAGATAGAGAACTTTAAACTCATGGAGATGGTTAGATAGTAGAATGTTAAAGTCAGGGGCCAAATACATATGGACTGGACATTGAGAATGTATGCTAAGCCATATAACTCTCAGAATTGTGGCCTATTTATTTCAGTTGTTTTGTACTGTATTTATTGTTATAAGAGAAAGAACCATTTGTTGGACTGAAAGGGGGAGCTGTTGGGGGGAAAAGATCTACCTTAAACTAAAAAAAAAAAAAAAAGGTAGAGGATGGGGGACGTTGAGGGGGAGGAGGGTGGAAGGGTGGGACAGGATGGGGGAGTAGGGAAGGGATTGTGATTGAGATGTAACTGGAAGAAAAAAAAAAAAAAAGTCTTCCAAACAAAGAAAATCCAGGGCCAGATAGTTTCAGTGCAGAATTCTACCAGATTTTCAAAGAAGAGATTATGTCAACACTCCTCGAATTATTCCACAAAATAAAAACAGAAGGAACACTTCCAAATTCTTTTTATGAGGCCATAGTCACTGTGATATCCAAAACATACAAATATTCAACAAAGCAAGAGAATTACAGTGTCCTCACAAACATAGATGCAAAAAAGAGTAAATATTCAATGAAATACTCGTAAACCAATCAAAGAAGGCATCAACTAGATCATCCACCATGGTGCAAAAAAGGTTCAACATATGAAATTCAATGTAATACAACATATGAACAAACTGAAAGAAAAAAACCATAGGATCAGCACATTAGATCCTGAAACGCCTATGACAAAATCCAAATACCCTTCCTGATAAAAATCTTGGAGAGATCAGGGATACAAGGGACATACCTAAACATAATAAAGGCAATTTACAGCAAGTCTAGAGTCAACCTCAAATTAAATGGAGAGAAACTCAAAGCAATTCCACTAAAATCAGGAACAAGACAAGGCTGTCCACCCTCTCCATATTTTCAATATAGTACTTGAAGTTCTAGCTAGAGCAATAAGACAACTGAAGGAGATCAACTAGATAAAAATTCTAAAGGAAGAAGTCAAAGTATCATTATTTGCAGATGACAGCATGTATTCAAAAGTGACCTGTAAAATTCCACCCGAGAACTCCTACAGCTTATAAACATCTTCAGTGGAGTGGCTGGATAAAGCTTAACTTTAAAGGAAAAAAAAAAGTAGTAGTTGTACTATATACAAATGGCAAAATGGGCTGAGAAAGAAATCAGGGAAAAACAACATTTTTCACAATAGCCACAAATAACAAAATATCTTGGAGTAACTGAAGAAATATTTAATTAAATTATTTACCAGTATTTAGATTATCATTAATGGGTCAGCAGTCTTAATCCTTAATCCACCATTATAAACACACACACACACACACACACACACACACACACAAAACCTGATGGATTTTAACAAGCCTTCACCTGGACTGTACATATTAGCCCATCTAAGCTAGCCCTTAATTCTATTCCTCATATACGATCCCATATATACATAGTCCACTGAACTGTTATTCTTTATGCTATGCTGATGTTCCAACCCATGTGGAATGAGGTTCTTTTCTCAAACCCATATATGATCTGTGTCCTCCTACCTGCTGCTCCTAGCTTCTCTTCTACCTATGATCCTCTCTGCCCCAAAAGCCCAGGAACCTTTGCCCTGCCTACTTTTCTCTCTACTCAATCACAGGCCTTTGGCACTTTATTAAAGCCAATCTGAGACAATGATTAGAAAGCAAGGTAACACAGCATTACTTGATGTACAGCAAGCAGGCCTCTGGGAACAAGTTAATTAATATTTAGAATGTATAACATCACCCCATCAGGTAACTCTAACCATGCCAATTAAAAGACTTTTATAACAAAAACTTGAAGTCTTTGAAGAAACATACTGAAGAAGATATCAGAAGATGGAAAGATCTCTCATACTCATGAATCCCTAGGATTATCATAGTAAAAATGGCCAACTTAACAAAAGCAGTCAACAGATTCAATGCAATGCCCTTCATAATCCCAACACAATTCTTTTTTTTTCTTTATTTTTTATTTCTTCAAGTTACATCTCAATCGCAGTCCCCTCCCTATTCCCCCTCCCTCCCACCCCCCCACCCTCAATCCCCCATCCTCTTCCCTTTTTTTTTTCTTATAAGTTTAAGCCAACACAATTTTTTACAGACCTTGAAATGGCAATACTCAACCACATACGGAAAACAAAACCAAAACCAAAACAAAACAGAAAACCAAGACAGCTAAAAATCCTATGCATTTAAAACAAAAACAAAAAACTTCCAGAGGTATCACTATCCCTAATTTCAAGCTGCACTACAGAGCTATAGCAATAAAAAAAAAATACGGTATTTGCATAAACACAGACATGTTGATCAATGGAATTAAATCAAAAACCCAGACATAAATCCACATAACTATGGACAGTTGATTTTTGAAAATGAAACCAGAAATACACAATGGAAAAAAAAAGCATCTTTCCAAATGGTGCTGGTCTAACTGGATGTCAACATATGGAAAGTCAAATAAACTCTATCTATCACCCTGTACAAACGTCAAGTCCTCAGCATAAAACCAAATATACTGAATGGGAGAGAGGAGAAAGCGGGAAATAGCCTTGAACTCACTGACACAGGAGACAACTTTGTGAACAGAACAGCAGTAACAAAGGCACTAAGATAGACAAGTGCATAAAGAAATGGGTCCTCATGAAACTGAAGTGTCTGGAAGGTAAAGGACATTGTCAGTAATTCAAAATGTAAGTCTTCAGAATGGGAAATGATTCTTATCAAATCTGTACTTGACAGAGGGCTAAACCCCTCTGGTTTTTAGGGAGTAGAGGGTGGGAGGGCGGAATGGGAGGGGTGGAAAGAGGGTACTGTGATGCAGATATATCCTGAAGTAATAAATAAACATTAAAAAAAAGAAAGTGATTGCAGAAGTACTAGAAAAAAAACCTACTATATATAAAGAACTCAAGAAACTATACCTCAACAAATTAAGTAATTTAATTAAATAATGGGGTACAGATACAAATAGAGAATTCTCAATAGAGGGATCTCAAATGGCCACAAAACACTTTTAAAAATGTTCAACATCCTTAGCCATCAGGGAAATATAAACCAAAACTATTTTCAGATTCTAACAAGTCAGAATGGCTGAGATCAAAAATACAAGTGACAGCTCATGCTGGACAGGATGTGGAGCAAAGGCAACCCTACTCCATTGCTGATGGGAATGAAAACTACAGCCACTATGGAAATCAATATGGTGGTTCTTTAAAAAATTGGGAATCTATCTACCTCAAGTTCCAGCTATACCACTTTTGGACATACGCCCATAGGATATCCCAACCTACCACAAGGACACTCACTCGACAGTGTTCATAGAAGCTTTAGTCTTAATATCCAGAAACTTGAAACAACCTAGATGGCCCCCAACTGAAGAATGGATTAAAAAAAAATGTGGTACATTTACACAAAGTAGTATTACTCAGCTATTAAGAAGTGGCATCATGAAATTTGCAGGCAAATGGATGGAACTAGAAAATATCATCCTGAGTGAGTTGAATCAGACCCAGAAAGACAAATATGGTATGTACTCACTTATGAGTAGACATTAGCTGTTAAGTAAAGTAAAATTATTCTACAATCCAGACCCAAAAATGTTAAGTAACAATCAGAGTCTGCATGGGTCTCTGCTAGTTCCTCTACATACGTGTTGTTGTTGTGTAACTTGGTGTCTTGTGGGCATCCTTATAGTGGGAGTAGCGGGTGTCTCTGACTCTTTTGCCTGCTTTTGTGACCTTTGTTCTCCTACTAGGTTGCCATCTCCAGCCTTAATATGAAGGTTTGTGCCTAGTCTTATTATAAGTTGTTATGTCTTGTACGGTTGATATCCCTGAGGGGCTTGTTCTTTTCTAAAGGGAAACAGAGGAGGAGTGGAAGTGGGAGACAGAGGAGGTGAGAGAAGGGGTATGGGGAGAGTGGAGGGAGGGAAACTGCAGTCAGGATGTATTGTATGAGAGAAGAATAAAAAAAAATTAGTTATAATTACCAAATTAAAAAAAACTACTCAAAGCAAAATATGAAGACTAGAGGAAGATATAGCATCAAGTGAACAAGTGTCTACCAGAAAAATCAGCATGAAATGTAAAAACTTGAAGGAATAATCTAGTAGAGACAGGTTTTGTAAAGAGAGAGCATTATCAACTCCCAGTGCTGACACTAGAGTACAAATCGGCTTGCTGTCTCCTACAGGGTTCTTAGTAGTGAGGTTTACAGAGGTTTATATAGAGAAATGGTATTAGTGTCTAGATGATCATGTAATATTTATCCCACTGGAATTAAGATTAAATAAAAATATCTACTTTTAAAAAAAATCTAATCAGAACATACACACATTTAAGGAATTATTTATAAGTTCAAAGCTAATCTTATATAAACTGTGAACCTTTTCTTTCCTAAAATCTGAACATCAACAAATAGGTTATGTACCTAAGTATCTCCTGATACACTGCAAATTGAAAATTCTAATAGCCAGGAAAATATGAGTTAATTTTTCTTAAAAATTGACCTTTCACAATAAAAATATTAATAGTATTTTTCTTTTCTAAAGGGGAAGTAAAAATGAAATTTCACACAATCCTTACATGACTCGTATATTCCAAATGTGCCTTGATCCTGAAAACACCACTTGGCATATGAAACTTTTGAACAATGGCAAGAAATGCCTCAAACTGTGATGGCCAGAGGGGCAGGACAGAAGCAACTGCCCTTGGGACTCACAAAGGTCTCTTTGCCATGGAAACAGTGTTATGTGGAAACACAACAGAATTCAGTACAGCTTTTGGAGTTGAATCTGTACATTCTTTCCCATTTTTCTAAGTTTAGGAGGTCATTTTTTGGCAATTGTCAGTTATCTGTATCCTTAAGAAAAGCATTACAAACTCCTTTACAATGTCTGCACCATCAAAGTACAATGAACCGTATTTTGCCATGTGTTCAACGGTCAGCACACTGTTGCCAACAGATGGATTTATAGGATATAGGATAGTATCACTCTGAAATAAGTTTGCAGAAGCAAATGGCATTGCAGAAGATTCCCAAGGAGGTTTGACTGAATACGCTTGTCAATGTTTCAGCTGCATCCAGAGGATGAATGTTTTACCTCAATGAATTATCAAAAATCTCTCTCAAGAAAGCAAGGCATGAAGAAAAACTTACAAACAAATAAGCAATGAACAAACATGAAGACAGTCATTTAAACTGCAATGTGAGAGTTGAAGGCAATTTGTCTAGGGTCTCAATACTCTTCTTCCTGCCTGGGAATTTTTATGTTGTTTAATCACTAGTAAAAATCAGTCAAATACAGACATGGTGGCACTCACCTTTGATCTCAGCATTCAGAAGGCAGAGGCAGGCAGATCTCTGTGAGATCAAGGACAGCCTGGTCTACAGACTGAGTTCTAGGATAGCCAGGGAAACCCTGACTCAAAAAATGAAAAAGTGTCTCTCAGTCATTAGGGATTCCTCCTTTGTGAATTCTCTGTTTAACTCTGTTCCCCATTTTTGATTGGATTATTTGGTTTCTTGGCATTTAATTTCTTGAGTTCTTTGTAAATTTTGGATATTAGCCCTCTGTCAGATGTGGGGTTGGTGAAGATCTTTCCCCAATCTGTAGACTGCCCTTTTGTTCAAATGACAATGTCTTTTGCCTCACAGAAGCCTTTCAGTTTCATGAGGTCCCATTTATTGATTGTTGGTCTTAGAGCCTGAGCTGTTGGTGTTCTGTTCAGGATGTTGTCACCTGTGCCAATGAGTTTGAGGTTTTTTTCCCACTTTCTCTTCTAATAGATTTAGTGTGTCAGGGACTGATATGTAGGGACACTCCACTCGGGAGGTGTGGGATGGAAGGGATATGGGGTAGAGGGTGGGAGGGCAGGACTGGGAGGGGTGGAAAGAGGGCACTGTGATGGAGATATAATCTGAAGTAATAAATTAATATAAAAAAACAAACAAAAAAATCACCTAGTAAAAAATTCCAAAAAAAAAAAGAAAGAGAGGGAAAGAAAAGAAAAGAAAAGGAAAGGAAAAAAAAATCAGTTAAAAAAGTAGTTAGTCAGAGAAATGGGGCCAAATGGCTGAAGATTGATGCTGTAATGTATGGAGAGAAAATGGGAACTGTCCAGGCAGCCACTGGTATGTCATTTTTTAGTTTTGGAAGCTGCAGGCCCTGCACTTCCTATATAATCAGATATATTTATCCCTCTCAGGTCTCTGAGGTGGTTGAAGAATAGATACCTAGAGTCTCATAGTTAAATTTTGAGTTGTTTAGGAATCAAGAGGGTGCTCTGGATCTAAGAAGATATTTTTAAAATTATGAGGCAAGTTAGTATGAAAGCTGAGTTAGATATAGAACTTTAAACTCATGGAGATGGTTAGATAGTAGAATGTTAAAGTCAGGTGCCAAATACATATGGACTAGACATTGGGAATGTATGCTAAGCCATATAACTCTTATAATCGTGGCCTATTTATTTCTGTTGTTTTGTATTGTATTTATAGTTATAAGAAAAAGAACCATTATTTGGACTGAAAGGGAGAGCTGTTGGGGGGAAAAATAAATACCTTAAACTAAAAAAAAAAAAAAAAAAAAAAGAAGGGAAGAGGATGGGGGGGCGGAGGGGGAGGAGGGGGGAAGGGGGGGACTGGAGGGGGGAGAAGGGAGGGGATTGTGATTGAGATGTAACTTGAAGAAATAAAAAATAAATTATTAAAAAAAAAGTAGTTAGTATTCAAGGCCTTGGTTTTGACAGAGTGATTAATTTCAGGATAGAAAGCAAGAAATTTTCCAGGATTACTGCCAGTAGACAATTCATATATATAGCAAGCCAAGTGTAAATGACAGAAGTCATGAGGAATTAAGTGCTTTTCTTCACAGAATGGCCGAAGTACAACGCACTCTGAGCAGGAGGGCAAGTCTTCCAGCACTGCTCCTGCGGGGCCCCAGCCTTCCACCACAGCACAGGTTCTAAGAACCCTCACTAATTTAGCATGGTTATCACAAACAACACTAAATGTCTAAAACAAACTCCCATTGAATAGAAAATATCAGTACTTTTAATTTGACCTGTTCCACTTCACAATACAAGAAGAAACAGGCAGCAGCTGTAATGGTGTGTAATATCATCTGATTGAGCTTGGACCATAGAAAAGAACACAAATGATCTAGACTGTAGTTGTCAGTTCAAATCTTCTTCATCTATTTTTGAGTTATTAATTTAATAACCTCAACATAATGAAGAATGTGAATTTCCAGCTACTGAGAATATGTATCTTCTCAACTGAAGCTAAGGACGCAGTTGTTCTGCATTACTTCCCACAATAGCACGGATCTGAAAATAATCATTTTAGTTATTTCTTGGAATAGTTTCAGATTGATAAATCTCCTTTATTATTCTGCATTTAAAAGGTTGCTTTAAAAGCATTTGTAAATTAAATTTCTAAAAAACAAATTCTTAGTTACTATCAATGAACCTAATAATGTTTTCCCTTTCTTAAACTATAGATGTCATATGATTAATAAACCAATCACAAAAGCAAATGTAATATCTAATTAATTCAGGTAAACTGAAAGACGGTAAGCACAGACAGACTTTAATAAAGCAGCCAGCATCTTAGTCAGAACTGGTGCAAAAACTGAGCAAAGAAGCAGATAAGCCTGCCCAGAAGCTTAGACACAAAGTTATTTCTACTTTATTGTTTCTAAGTATGACAACATAAATAATTTTCCCTTAATTATTAATTGTATATATATTCTTATACTTAACTATGTTGTTTTACAATTTTAAATATAGGGGGCTGAGAGAAACCTAAGGAGCAAAAAGCACTGGCTAATCTTCCAAAGGACCCCAGTTCAATTTCTAGCACCCACATGGCATGCAGCTCACAACGGTGTGTGAGTCCAGTTCCAGGGGATCTGACAACCTCACATAGACACATATTCAACACCCATAAAATAAAAACTGAAAATTCATTAAAATAATAACATAATAAGAAAAAGTTTCAAATGTACTCTAAGAAAGAAAATAACTCAGTTATTAAATAGGCAAAGATAAATATATTGTTCCCTTTTTACTATTCTGTATTTTCCATTCTTATTTTGAGAAAACCAGGTTGCAATAGTCTGAAACTCTTGATCTCAATTTTTCAAAATTGTTCAGTCATGTAACTAACTATAATACTTAAAGAGTAAATACATTTTCTAATATTTACTTTCCACAGTGTAGAAAGTAAATATATCATGACCTTTAAATCTGAATAATTGTAAGCTGGTGAGATGGCTCAGTGCTAACACACACACACACACGCACACACACACATGGGTGCACACACCATAGGGGGAAGGGAAATGCACAGGCTCACACATAGAAACACCTCTTATGAACATAGATGAGGAAATGTCCTTGTGGTTTGGTGAGGAATCATTTGGGTGTATACCCAGAAGTGGTATGGCTGGGTCTTCAGGTAGAGCTATTCCAAGTTTTCTAAGATGTCATCAGACTGACCTCCATAGTGGTTGCACAAGCCTGCACTCCCACCAGCAATGGAAGAGTGTTCCCCTTTCTCCACAATCTTGCCAGCATGTGCTGTCATTTGAGCTTTTGATCTTAGCCATTCTGCCAGGTGTGAGATGGAATCTCAGAGTCGTCTTGAGTTGCATTTCTCTGACGATTAAGGGTGCTGAGCATTTCTTCAAGTGTCTCTCAGCCACTAGGGATTCCTCCTTTGTGAATTCTCTATTTAGCTCCATCCCCCATTTTTTGATTGGATTATTTGGTTTCTTGGCATTTAATTTCTAAATTTTATTTCTTAATTTGTAAATTTTGGATTTTAGCCCTCTGTTAGATGTGAGGTTGGTGAAGATTTTTTCCCAATCTGTAAGCTGCCGTTTTGTTCAAATGACAGTATCTTTTGCGTTATAGAAGCTTTTCAGTTTCATGAGGTCCTACTTATTGTTGGTCTTAGAGCCTGAGCTGTTGGTGTTCTGTTCAGGAAGTTGTCACCTGTGCCGATGAGTTCGAAGGTTTTCACCACTTTCTCTTCTAATAGATTTAGTGTGTCAGGCCTTATGTTAAGGTCTTTGATTCACTTGGACTTAAGTTCTGTGCAAGGTGATAAGTATGGGTCTAATTTCATTCTTTTACATGTCGACATAAAGTTAGACCAGCACCATTTGTTGAAGATGCTGTCCTTTTTCCATTGTACGGTTTTGGCTTCTTTGTCAAAAATTAAGTGTCCATAAATGTGTAGGTTCGCTTCTGGGTCTTCAATTCGAATCCATTGATCCAATAGGCTGTTTCTATACCAGTACCATGCTGTTTTTATTACTATTACTCTGTAATACAGCTTGAAATCTGAGATGGTGATACCTCCAGATTTTTTTAATTGTACAGGATTACAGCCTTATTTGTAATAGCTAGGAACTGGAAACAACTCAGATGTCCCTCAACCGAGGAATGGATTAAAAAACTGTGGTACATCTACACAATGGAATACTACTCAGCCATCAGAAACAATGAAATCATACAATTTGTAGCCAAATGGATGGAACTAGAGAAGCTCATCCTGGGTGAGCTAACCCAGACTCAGAAGGATGCACATGGCATCTATTCACTTATAATCAGGTTTTAGCCATACAGTACAGCATAACTATGCTACAGCCAATGCACCAAAGGGAACAGCAACATAGACTTTGTTACCTGTCCATGAGACACTTTGCCCAAGTGGTGTTTCCTTGTAGGCCCTCAGTGTATGGAGGCTCTTTGCCCACATATGACTGCTGAACTGGGGTTGGGGACTGATATGTAAGGGTACTCCACTCTGGAGGAATGCGATGGAAGGGATAGGGGGTAGAGGGTGGGAGGGCGGGACTGGGAGGGGTGGATAGAGGCCACTGTGATGGATATGTAATCTGAAGTAATAAACATAAAAAAAGAAATACCTCTTATATATATGATTTCTAAAGCTTGAAGCATATGGACGAGTATGGCAAATAATTTCTTGCTATTTGTTTTGGAGGGGTTCCAAGGATGTGGAAAATTTTACTTACTGAAACATCTTTCAGTTCTTTCTCAAGGAAGAAATGGCAAGACTCTTTAGAAAAGATGAACTTGTATGTGTCAGCTGATCCTGAGCCTGACACCAATGCTTTTCTTAGTTCATCAACATATTTTTCTTTTTCCATAGCCATGTCATCAGCTTCTTGGGAAATCTCCAATTCAGAAACTATGGGAAAGATTAATAAAAGTGATGAAATAAAAAGTTTCTATTAGAAAATATATATTTAGCTGTTAATTATGACTTTATCAAATGTAACAGAAATTTGAAAAAAAATCAAAATGTTTCCATGTGATTTTTTTCAATGCCTTTAGTTTTATGTATCTTTTTCCTCCTCTCCTGTACTATACTCCCTCCCCTTCCCTAGTTCAGCACCCCAATCCCTTTCCCCTTTAAAGTCTCTGTGTCCTACAACCTCATCTCTTGAGATCCTTCCCATCCTCTCCAACCTCTGTTCCTCTCAACTTTCCAAGATTATGCACTCAAATCTAAGTATTAAGAGCTAGGAGGTGTGTGTGTGTGTGTGTGTGTGTGTGTGTGTGTGTGTGTGTGTGTGTATTTTAAATGGGTTTATGCCACATGTATGATAAAGCTCCCTACAGGAATCATATAGAACTTAACAAACACCCTAGTGCAAGGAAAGGGAAAATTTAAGTTGTTGGACAAGGGTCCTAGAGATCCACCAAATAATATGAGATACTCCCATTGGCCTTGGCTACACCTCTACAACTTCAGAGTAAGATGATATTGCTGAAGATAACATACACTTCCAGTACAGAATTGGAGGAATTGAACCAGTACTGATGTGGAAGCTTTCTGAGGTCTAGTGCTCAAAATATCAGTAAGTGCTATGCACCTGATAAAAGACAGATGTAATTAATAGTTCTTCTCAAGTAGAAAAGCTAGTAAACAAAGTAATAACAGGTCTGCCAAGATGTCCCTAAAGGTGCAATGGTGCCATTTTTATCTTGAGAATAACTAGTGGCCATATAATTGGACTTAAAAGTGTATTCAATAGGAAGAAACTGAAGCTTGGTGCTGTAAACCTAGCTAACTCTCACTGGGGCTGGAGAAGACACAGACCCTAGAGTAGAACCAACTACTGTCATTTCCCTAAATCAATATACCTTCTAAAAACATGCTAAATGCCTTTCCTTATTCTCAAAGATAAGTATAGTTCTTAGCTCTAATCACTCAAGCTTCATTTTGCTGTAGACAGAGGCCACTACAAAGAACCACAACTAGCAGCACTGCAGGCAATGAGTGATTTTAGGGTTCTCAGCCCCAACTGGTATATCTACAAATACAACCTCTCTTCACAGGCTTAGGAAGCACCATGAATGAAAGGCAAAAAGATTGAGAGAGAAAGGGTACTAGGACATCTGGTGTGAAATAGTCTTCCACATAAAATGCTGAACCCAAAAAAATCTCAAAAATATGACAGTCTAAACGAAATCCAAATAATGACCACATCAGTTGTACTCTGGGCAAAAGCAGTCTTAAGCAAAGACTAATGATTGCCTTTTTTGGAGTCCCTGTAGGTTTTACCAGTTACAGTTACTTTTAATTTTTTCTTCGTATTTTTTTATAATAAAAAAATAAGTTTTCAACCATAGTTCATAGATAAAACAAGCTTAGAGGTGTAAACTTCAGAAAATCATTCCCTCAACCCGTGCAGGTGGTGTGCCCTCTGCACATGTGGAGGCGAGACAGCACACCTACTGTGCTCCTTCTCAGTCTCCAGTTACTCTCTGAGACAGGGTCTATCATTGAAACTGCAGCACACCACTTAGGCCTGACTCATTTAGGTCTCTCTATGCCTGAGTACTGGGGCGAGAGATGTGTGATGTTACATATAGCTTTTCTACATGGGTGCTAAAACCCAGCCACAGATCCTCATAAGTAATTAACAAGCACACCTGACGGGCAAGTTTCCATGGCTGGGGGAAGTGTTTCTAGGATGGTTTCATTAACAGGAAAACATTTCCAGGTTTTCTCTCATACTGAAAGCACAGTTCTAAAGACTAAGACACCTGGAAACTCAGTCATCATAGTTACAGTCATATGTATGTTTAGCTCTGACATTCTTTGTTAGGATTTCTTTCTGTGTGTTTGTGTGTGTATGTGTGTGTGCAAGCTACATTTTGCAAGTGTTCATTTCACACTTTGCCTCAGCCTTTTGTATGCAAGAAATACATCTGTGTGCCAATATACCCAGCCTTCAATATGTTATCTTTGCTTTAATTAATATATCTTTGATGTTAAAATGTAATTACATAGTGAACCCCTTTTCCTTTCATCCCTCCAACACCTCTTATATACCCCCTTTCATTAAAATTCATAGCCTCTTTTTCTTTAATTGCTGTTACACACACACAGACACACTTTGCTAAATACATAAATACACTTGCTCAGTCTATATGATGTTATTTGCATGTCAATGATTTCAGGGCTGACTACTTGACATTAGATACCGGATGTGGCGATCACCCTGAGGATAGATAACAGATGTGGCGATCACCCTGAGGATAGATATTGGATGTGGTGATCACCCTGAGGATAGGTAACGGATGTGGTGATCACCCTGAGGATAGATAACGGATGTGGCGATCACCCTGAGGATAGATAACCGGATGTGACGATCACCCTGAGGAGACTACTTCTCCTGCTCTTAGCTCCCCTTAGTTGACTATAGTTCTTAGTCTAGAACTGGGACCTGGTGCAACTTAAGGTTAATACAACTACATGAAAAGTCAGAGAGGAAGATTAAAGTCATGCAACAAAACCATATTAAGTCAAAACTATTCTAAGGATTGGCTCCTCAATGATGTTAAGGAAAGATATTTGCAGGTAGAAAGATGAAATTAGATTCCTCTCTCTCTCAACCACACCAAGAACAAAAATATATTCAAAACAGAACAAAAAAAATGAAACTGCTAGAGGAATCCACAGGGAAAACACTTCAAAATATAGGCTTAGATGAGGAATTTCCCAATAAGGCTCCAATGTTCAACACATAACTGCAAGAATTGCGAGGGCAGTAACAAAATTACAGAGCTTCACCATAGAAAAGATTCATTCAGAAAAATTGAAAGAATGAGAAAAGCCTTTGCAAGCTATTCATCTCATGGTGAATTAGCATCCATAAACTATAAAGAAGTTTAAAAGGTCAACAAGGAAATAGTGACCTAATCAATGTGCAAATGAACTACACAGTACCCAAGTAAACTAATGAGAGAAAAATTCAATATCTTTATTCATAAAGATAATCAAAATCAAAACTACAGTTAAATTCCATTCCATACTCAGAATGGCACTCATTAAGAAAACAAAAAAAACAACAAACTTGGTAAAGATGTAGCAAAACAGACGTATCCATGGTAGCCTGCCCAGTATCTAGTACATGTATGCTAAGTACCAACTAAACTCAGGAAACTATTGAAGATGATGATGATGATGATGATAATAATCATGATAATAATGAAGGCCATAAGAGGAGAGGACAGTGGATTGGAGAGTACTATGAAATTTGGACAGAGGTAGTTTGGAAAAAGATGACCAAAATACATTTTTAAATGTATTAAAAAAATAGATTAAAATGTAAAAAGAAACTTCAAAACATTGTCAATAGGAATGTAAATCAGAGCATCCTCAATGAATTCAGTAAAGAACTTTGCCCAAAATTCCAAGTAAAATAGATCATCCGAAAGCACTCTTAGGTAATAGCCAAATGCATCAGTAAGTATAAAATAGGAATACCTTCACCTATAGTAGTTTTTAGGCACAAGAGACAAAACAACCAGCCTGAATGCTTATCAGTGAATGCGTAGGTAAAAAGAAGTATGGTAAATACATACAATAGAGTAAGACACATGAAACAGGAGAACAAACTATTAAGAGAAATAAGCTAAACTCAGGAAAACAAAGAAAACTGCACGTTTTTCTCTCCTGTATAAAATCTAGATTTAAAAATATGTGCAGGGAGGTGAGATAACAGAAACATCAGAAATGGAAAAGGAAAATAGAATGAAGGTACATATGATCAAAGTTAATTGTATACATGTATGAAAATACCATGATAAAGACATCTGTCGAAGTAATGTGCCAATAAAAACATATGGTTATATAGTATCACAGCTAAGTTTTAAGTTGTTTAGGAATTAAAGGATGTTCTAGGTCTAAGAAGATGTTTTTTAAGTTGGTAATGCAAGTTAGGATGGAAAATGAGTTAGGTATAGAACTTTAAACTCATTGAGATAGATGGATAATAGAATATTAATATAAGTTGCCAAATATGTATGGACTAGACATTGGGAATGTATGTTATACCTTACAATTTTCACAATTGTTGCCTAATTATTCTTCTTGTTTTGTACTGCATTTATTGTTATAAGAAAAAGAGCCGTTTATTGGACTGAATGGGGGAGATGTTGAGGGGAAAAGATATACCTTAAATTAAAAAAAAAAAAGAAAGATAGGGTGAGGGGAAAGAGCATAGAAGGGTGGGACCGGGAAGGGGAAGAGGGGGTTATGATTGAAATGTAACTTGAAGAAATAAATTTTTTTTAAATGCAAAAAAAAATAAAGTATTCTAAATTTCATTAAAAAGAAATTATATCTACCTTAAAATACTTAACATATTTTATAAATCAAATTTATCTATTAAAAATTAGCCGGGCGGTGGTGGCGCACGCCTTTAATCCCAGCACTTGGGAGGCAGAGGCAGGCGGATCTTTGCGAGTTCGAGGCCAGCCTGGTCTACAAAGCGAGTCCAGGACAGCCAGAGCTGTTAAACAGAGAAACCCTGTCTCGAAAAACCAAAAAAAAAAAAAAAATTGCTTCAGGAATAAATATTATGTAACAGATTATTCTGAACATGAACACAAAAATTTAAAAATGTCGGATATGTGGAGTTATGGAGTTCACCTTTAAGATAATGCACTCTTGAAGAAAAAAAAATAAAGTATATAAAAAAAAGATAATGCACTCAATCTAATCTAATAATTTCTTGTTTTACCTCCTGTGAGCTCTGCACATAATATGAAAACCTTATTTTTTGAGAGAAAAAAGACAAGATACCATCCTTCTGTTTACATTTTTTCTTTTAAAATTATGTAAACACTGGGGTAGGGGGAGGAGAGTATGTAGCCTCAGCCTTAGTTAAAAAGGTATTGGCTTATGATAGCTGCTGGAAAAGTCAGTTTTCTTTAATGATGTGACCACAGGTGTCTCAAGTAGCCCAGAGACTTATGTAAGAAAAAAATTAATAAAACGATTCCTAATATATGCAAAAATTGGTGTCTAGCCCAATTGTCATCAGAGGCTAATGGCAGCACATGTAGATACCCAGAGTAAAACATTAGATGGAAAGACAGCCTAAACTGGATCTCTCCATCGGGTCCCTCCCCTTGGAGTTTAAGGAACCCTGTGGAAGACTAGGAGGAAAAACTGTAGGAGCCAGAGTGGTTGAGGACACCAGGACAATACAGCCCACAGAATCAACTGCAAAAGGCTCATAGGGGCTCACAGAGACTGAAAAAAACAATCCCTGTGTTTTTATCTACTTCATTCTTCATAGTACTGTGTCCTACTATGCCCCTGTCTTTCTTGCCACCATGGTCCTTTATTACATACCTAATCTTTCTAGATTTTTCAAAGAACTTTACTCTCTGGTGACAAAGCATTTAAATACATGAGCCTACAGGGATAACTCTCACTCAAACCACCACAAATTATATAAGTAAAAATCATCAATAAAATAATTGTCAGGCAAATACAGGTAT
Organism: Lophiomys imhausi; assembly: GCA_907164525.1. Taxonomy (NCBI): domain Eukaryota; kingdom Metazoa; phylum Chordata; class Mammalia; order Rodentia; family Muridae; genus Lophiomys; species Lophiomys imhausi. The sequence continues at coordinate 29,959 of CAJQZJ010033152.1, forward strand.
TATGTTAATAAGGTAATCCCAATATTAACAAAGATACAGGGAAAGGAGAATCCTAGATCAAGTTGGGGAAATATAACCGTGTACCATCATAATGGAGAACGCTCAAGAAAATAAAAGTAAGTCTACCACAAGACCCAATGATACCACTTCTTGGAATATGTACATAGGACTTCATATCCTACTCTGTAGATACTTGATAAGCCATTTTATTGCTGCTCAATTAAAAAGTTAGAAAATGGAAACAAAATGAATTTCCTTCAGCTGAGTAATGATAATGATAATGAGCAGTTCTAGTCAGCCATAAAAAACAATGGAATTTGTAGGTGAATAGATGGATTATACTGAGTGAGGCAGTTCAAATACAGAAGGACAAATGCTATGTGTTCACATTCATGTATCCTAGTTCTGTATCCTTAGAAGTGAGCATATGCTCTGGAGTAAGAACAGATACCAGGTAGGTAATAAAGGAACATGGGGGCAAGAGAGACAGGTGAACATTAAGGCACAGTGCTATGAAGAATGAAGTAGATAAAAAACATGGGGAGGAAAGTAAACTGGGGAGACAAAAATTATGTGTGTGTGTGTGTGTGTGTGTGTGTGTGTGTGTGTGTATGTGTGTGTGTGTGTATTGAACTGATATCACTTGAGATGATAATGTCTCCCACCAAGTGCTATAGGCAATATATATGTATGTATGTACACACACACACACACACACACACACACACATTGAACTTATATCACTTGGAGTGGTAATGACCCTTACCAGGAGCTACAGACAATCTAACAAATCCTCTAGTGCCAGCCATGAGAAACCTCCCTTCAAAGTTGTTGGTCAGGGGTGTTGAATAGACTCCCTAAATAATACTAGCTATTGTCATGGCCCCCGAATGCCTCCCAGAACTTGAAAGTTGCTGAAGACTCCACCTACTTCAGACATATTGGGAGGAGCTGAGCTGAAAATCTTCTCTTATAGTATTTGAAGGTACTATGTAAGGTTCCAAGGAACCAATAGTCTTACACAATTGTCATGTGTAAGACCCACAATAATGAACAACCAAGCCAGATGTTCTCAAGGGTACAATTGTGGTGGTTATATCTTGGGAGTAACCACCAACTGTCCAATCGAACTTAAAACCCACTCAATAGAAAGGAATTTTATAACTAGTACTGAAAACCTAGCCAGGAACTTGTATCTGGTAAGGACATAGAGGAGAACCTACTGCTGCCACTTTCCTAAACCACTGTAACCTCTAACTCTATTCTAAACACTAAATGCTCACACTTAACCCAGAGATGAATGTAGCTCTGACCCTACATCAAAAAAGCTTCTTTTTGTAGAAGATAGAAAGCACTAAGGAAATCTATAATTGGTCAAACTACAGAAAACGAGTGACTGTAGAATACCCAAAGCCAATGATAGATACATCTGCCGCAATCTCTACAAATATTCTCAGGGGACTTCAGAGAAGGAGAGATTTTAAGAGGCATAAAACCTGGATATTTGCTATAAGCAATCCCAATACTAAGACTGCTTAATGGCAATCTACATAATAGCAATGCCAGTTGACACCTAACCTAGATGGAAGAAATCTCAGAAGTCTCCTAGATGAAGAACCACAAGAAATTCATGGCTTCTGAGAAAGGGAGAATCACTTCTCAGTGTTCTCCAGCGATGAGGCCCCCCTGATAGCTTATCCAATCAGAAGTGGTCAGCCCTAAATATACATAACATATAAGCAATACCAAATGGACTCAGCAGACTGTATTTATATAGACATAAGTAAATATATGCATATGTACACATAAAGAAAAGGACATGAATTTGAGAGGGAGTGAGGAAGATACAGGAGGAGTTGGAGTTAGGAGGGGGAGGTGTGGAAGTGATATAAATATAGGACTCAAATAAAAATTCTTTAAAATATAAATTATAATTGCAAAAAATCAACATAACAAAAAACTACATGAGAAAAGGAATCTGTTTTAAAAAGCTTGACCAAACATTTCCTAGTTAAAGGGAACATGAAATTTTCATTGTCTACTCCAAACCCCAATCTTTAAAAAAAAAAAAAACTTGTTTGCCAGTTTATTTTTATGCTAAAAACGACAGCACAGCTGTATGCATTAACTGCTCTGAACTTGAAATGGCTGGAATGAATACATGGTAACAATAAAATCCATCCAGAATAGAGTTGAACCATTTCATTAAGAGGTGAGAGGAAAAAACAAGAACATAAAAATGAGGAACTACAAAGACTAGCAGAAATTTCAAAACTATCATTTTGATATTATTTGTAGACTGGCAAAGATACATTGAAAGGAAGTTCCTACATGTAAGTAAAGACTACACAGATTTATTCTAACCTATGTCAGATTGCGGAAGACACCAACCTTATGCCATTAGGAATATGGGTAGTATCAGATAGGAGGCCTACTTACACAGAAGCCCTTCCTATTCTATAATATTACTTCCATATAATTCACAAAATACTTGTTTAGAAAAGTTATACAGAAATCTAAATATTTGATAATGAAACATTAGTAAGTCTTGAATTATTCTCCAATATACTAAAAGACACCCCACAGATAAGTGATATAAGTTTGTTGTTGCCAAAAGCCATTACAAGGCACATAGTGATCATCAATCATTAACCCACTTTGTGAATTAACCCTTTGACACAACACTCTGTAATACAGAAGTGATTGATGATAGGCCACATGATAATTAGGTCCCCAAACATTCATTAGATAAAACATTGGTAATGGGAAAGAAATTAGCAAGCTTAGTGTGTGGGAGATTAAACCAAACCTCACATCCTTTCTATTTAAATGAAAAGAGTAAAAATTATCCATAATTGAAGGTTGCAGCAATCAAAAAGTTGAACAACAACAACTAAAACACAGGAAGAGGTATAGGAAGGAGACCTATCTTCATGTTTCATTTATTTAATTGTTTCAATATTGTTAATTGTGCAATGTCTGTAAGGCACCATACAACATGTATGTAATACATCTTAAACTAAAAAGGCACATTTTAATATTTGCTTATGCATTTGTCCTAATATTTAAACAAGAAAATATAAACAGATGATGCAAGGCATAAAATATATGTAAAATCTAAAACTTCACTGGATAATTTTGAAAATAAAATCATTACTATATAAGACTGCACTATAAGATTCCATGCTTGAAATATGGTCATTAGAGGAATCGAAAATGTTAACAAGCCACCAGGGAATACAGCAAGGAGCCTCATATCGCATTTTTTGTCACACTAAACTACATTAGTTAGAGAATAAAATGAAGACCGCACTGAGTTCATGATAAATGTGTAAAGAGGGAACTGGAATTCTCACCCTCAAATATGCTAAGTGTGAAGTGATCAGTTAGCTGTCTTTCTTTGTTACTGGTTTTATGTACTTAAAACTCTCTTCTTTTATTATTGTTCATATGTGTAAATATGTATGCATGTATGTAGTCCGCTGAATCCACTCACTCAACAAAGGTCCACACTGAGCCATGACCATGGTTTTAGCCATATGCATTCTCTACTCTTTGAACCAGAGCTGGTATATGGGTATACTTACTCCATAGGGCTAGCATAACAAATCTCCCTTCACTGCTACCCTGCCAGAAGGAGTGGGCACCTGATATTTCTCACAGAGAAATTTGCATCTCAAGTAGTTAACATAAGGAGTACTGCACACATTATCCTTGAAATCTCCTTGTTTTCCTAGAATACAATTGTAAACATTCCTCATTTGCAGCCAAGAAAGACAAATGAAAAACACTGTAAGTTTGAACTCATTTTGATTGTGCTGGGTAATATTCATGCCAGCAAGAATGAAACAGAATTTCAAGATGGATTTTAATTTGAGAGATAATAATTATAGTGATAAATCTTAGGGAAACTTTGTTAGAATATATAAATAGTATGTAAACAAATTCTTACATTTTCATCTAATATGCCATTTACAACTCTACAAATAATTGTGTTATGTAACTACAAAACAGTTGCTTGTTAAAATACTTAAAAGCATTAAAGCTTTGTTACTTGAAAACAACATAATTCTAATTTTTTAACTTTATACCTGCCATAATCTGAGAAAGACATGCTACCCACTGCACTAATGCGGAGCCCCTGTCACATGCTATATATGATGTGAGAGCCATTCACAGCTTAAAAGATCAGTAAAAACGTTTTACAAAAGCAAGTCTTCATTATAAAAACAGCCTAATTTTTGCAGAGAAATGTAACCCTTGCATTACAGTGTTAGGCTGTGGGTCTGTTTTATTTTCGTAAAAGTGAAGTACATATTCATTCGAAAAAAAGTCAAGCTATACAACTAGACAGAATGGAAGCGAAATGTGAGGATTCCACACCTACAATCCAACAGAATCTCTTGGCCCTACCAATCTACTTCCTCTGCCTCCCAGTCTTTTCTCAGACCCTAAGAGGAGGTAAATATTTTATAAGTGTTGTTATGTTTTCTGTAAAGTGATCATTATAAAACTATGACTAGGTCCAATCTGACATAACAAATAGAATTAGTTACTGTACATAGTGTCAATTCTAGAAAATAGTATTGAGTATTACAGACCTATATGCAAATTGGAAATGCATGACATGGAAAACTGAGTATAGATGTTACCTGTATCTATGAAAAAATACTTTAACTCAAAGAGTCCCTGAGGACTAAAGAGTAGGACATTATTTAACTTTTACTTGAAACATGTTTACTGTCAGGATTACCTGCCGCAGTCCAGGCTGAATGGCCATCAGTAAGTGTAATAACAAAACCGGATCCTACTGTTCTCTCCCAAGACACTTGCAGAAAATAAGTTACATTGGGTTCAGAAGCAAGACAGATTCTGCTTATTTTCCTTTCCATTCTGGCTACCTGTAAGTAAGGAACAGAATCAATATTTAAAAGGAAACTACAATTATCAAATGAAGATTACTTTTATACTTGCCTTTCAGCTATACAGATTCCAAAGAAATAAAAGTAAAATGCTGTATAAGAGCCAACAACTGAACTCAGTAAGTCATAGTTTTGCTGAATAATGACTCACAGATTTTATACATGAAAAAAGCAGAAGCCCATAAAGAATAAATCAGCCCAACTGATGGGCTAAATAAAATTACTATCACAACATGAGTAAACATGTGTATGTTTCCCTGTCCTCCAGAGTAAATTCTCTCTCTCTCTCTCTCTCTCTCTCTCTCTCTCTCTCTCTCCTCTCTCTCTCTAACAAGAGAAATGGTTTCATTGAATAAACATATTTGAGAGATTCACCCATAATATATTCTACAGTTATAGATCATTCAGAACATTAATTAAACACATTGATATAATTTATTCTTCTATTTTCCTAGTGACAGACACTGGGATCTTTACAAGTCTTAACTACTACAAACACTGCTGCCATGAGCACTCTAGAAATGTCTTTGCATTTGTGGGAGAGGAAGGTTCATTCCCACAATTGGAACTTCTGGAAAAGAAGATATCATGTGTCCCATTTGGGTACTATATGGCCAGGTTCCTTTAAAAAGTTGTACCAAATTGTGATTGATGTATTCTCCTGAATGATTATTTCCCTTTTGGTTCAATGTTAGCCACATTGGTGGGCAAATTCTAGCAACACACTGTGATTTTAATTTATATCCCCTAATAAATAATGGGTATTGTACTCTTTACATATTCTTATTAGATGTGAATATTCTCCTGTCCTCAACCTTGGCAAGTTTTCATGAAGTTTCTTTTTTTTCTTACTGATCTGTTTTCATTTCTATTTCTTCATGGTTTGTGTATTTTAAGTGAGTGTATTTTTTCCTATACTGTCAGTTTCCTTTTTTCATAAAGATGCAAAGACTGTAAATTTAATGAAATACATTTCATCAAAACAATTCATCAAATTGTGCATATTTTGGTCAGTATTGTAAGTTTTGCATTATCAAGTGTGGGTCACTAGATGTTCTCCTGTATTGTACCAAAGCTTTACAATCATTATCTCTTACATCTAGATCTCTAATCTATTGGATTCCTATATGAATTTGTTATCTGCCTAAATGTCTCAAAAAATTTTATTTACAGAGTCACACCTTACTACAGCCTACGTATATATGGTTTTTGATACTGTATCTTGGTGTTTTGTAAGAGTGCAATTTCATATTTCAGTTGTTAAAATTATTTTGAGTATGTGGTTTGTTCTCTTGATCTTATATATATTTATAGACTCTATCTGACACTGTCAATAAAAGGTTTGAAAAGTTCCCATCTAAAGATTCCAATGGCTTATGTGTGTGAGTTGTTGATCACAAGCTCAGAAACACACCTTTGAAGCCCACCATTGAGAACAAGGCCCAACAAGACATCAATCATCAGTGCCACCATTATCCTACTCCCATCTGCATCCAGAAGTCACAAAGACCAACCAGCAGTGTTCTTGGCCACACCCACCTAACTCTCCCTCCAGCAATAAGTGTGTATATATATGTGGGTTTGTTTGTTTGTTTTTCTGGGGCAGGGGGTGGGGAGAAAAATTAAAAGTGAACCAGAGACTTAGTGTTCTTATTCTCAAGTTTTAAGGCTTAGAGGTTCTTTTGAAATGAATTCATAGTGATCATTCTGGTAACTCTCCCAGGCTGGATTTTCTTGAACCTTACAGGACAGGGTTAAGATACATATTATTTAGTTTGAATAAAGTAATTATGTTTTATCAATTACCCTCCTACCTCAATATGCTTAATAAGCAGCAGATAAGAGTTACTGCCACCAACTCTGATGATCTGGGTTGAATCATGGTATCCACATGACAAAATGAGGGAAGCAAGAAAAGAGTCCTGCAAACTGTTCTCTGGATTTCACACATACCATTGCACAACCACACCCACACACATTATACATGCAGTACATATAGTAAATAAATAAAACTAAAGCATGCTTAATAGTAAAAGATGCTATTTCCTTTTGGTAGCTACCAAATTAAAATTTAAGTATGCAAAGAAAAATATCATAAAATGTAAAAACCAAATAAAGTAAACATCAACAATAAAAAAACTATTAAAAAATTCTTCTATAATCACATAACATGAATCTCCACAACATAATCCTTTAAAATCTAAGTGAGGTTAAAGAGATGACTCAGCAGTTAAGAGCACTGGCTGCTTTTGCCGATGACCCAGGTTCAAGTCCCAGCACCTTCACGTCAGCTAGCAAGCTCTGTAACCCTAGTTCCAGGGGAATCTATGCCGTCTTCAAACTCTTTTGGTGCTGCAAGCCATGGTGTACATATATACACAGCGAAACACCCAACTCCATAAAATAAAATAAATAAACCCCCCAAATTTTTTGAAAGTCTAAAAGGATATTCTCATTTCTCTTTTTTAGGGGATATAAAACTGCTTCAAGATTTTATGCCAAACCAATACACTATAAAAGTCAAAAGTAAATTGATATTTGATAATTCAGTAAAACTTTTGCCTATTACAAATTTATAAAACCATGAGTTTCAAGTTGATACCAGTATACCATATTTGATGAATCTCATAATGTTATAAATTTTCAAATTAATTTGAAAACAGAAAGAATCTATGTTGTTCCCACATCACAACCAATGCTTAATTATTAAAGCCTCTATCTTCTGTGTTTGAGAGAGTGTGTAAGTATCACGGCTTTACCCTCATCAGTAAAAGGTGCAAAGAGCCTAGAGAATGCACAAAATTAAAAGAAAAATGACCAAAATTAAGTATAAGACTCTACTAAAATGATAAATTACCAAAGTAATTTCTACATTAAGTCTAGCAGGAAAAGTAATATTCTTGCCTCAAGACACCAAATGAAATTATAATTCTACCCACTTCCTTTAGGCTTGAACCCTTAACATTATAATCACTAAATATAACACATACTTCAGTTGTTCAAACTATCTCCTATAGAGTGATGCTTTTTGCACAGATGCAATTAATTCCAAAATGACTTATGAACTTGTGAATATTTACCATTACATCAGATACCCAACACACTTTATAGTAAATCACTTACTCTATAAGAGTTAAATTTGAAAATTGCTAGAAAATGTGGATTACTAGTATTTGAAACAAATCACCAAAACACATATATTGTTAGAGAATCACATAATTTTTTTAACAAATGAAATTAATCTGGTAGCAGCTCTAGTGTACATAAATGACAGTTTCTGCATGCATTTTAATTTAATTATGTTTAATGAAGGCTCCTGTTTTGTCTGTTTGTTTTTGAGATGTGAAGCTTACAATTCTGAATCCATAACTCATTAAGATGTTCTAGTATAGAATGCTACCTTCTTTGTCAATGTGTGAAAGAGATGAAGGTTACACCATACCCCAACACTACATGCTAAGTATATAGACGTCTTTCCATCTTCTAGTGTCTTCTTCAGTATCTTTTTTCAGTGTTTATAGTTTTCATAAGAGCAAGTTTCTTTTGAGACTCAGTGTCATGAAGTCCTAGCTGTCCAGAAAGTTGAATTTGCTATGTGCCTGAGAATGACCTTGAAGTGATCTGATTCTCCTGTCTCTACCTCCCCAGTTTTAAGATCACAAGCATATGACACCACATCCAGTATTTTGTAATGCTAGGGAAGAAATTCAATGGATAGATAGTACTTGAGTACTTGGCAAGCACTCTATTGAATGAGCTACATCTCTAACTCAGGAGCACATAATTCATATGGATTCAAACCCTAACTGGGAGGTGGAAGGAGAGTCAAATTGATAAAGCGCTTGCCACACTAACATGGCAGAGAGTGGTGTATTTCTGGAGCCCACAGCCAGCCTTCTTTAATGAGCAAGTCTCTGTTTCCAATGAGAAATCTTGTCTCAAGGCTAAAGATGTAGACAGTGGAATAACAACCAAGGTTAACTTCAAGCCTTCAGATTCATTTATACACATGTGCATAAGCACACATCAACACACACATACACAAACAAAAAACAAGCAAACAAAAATTATTTGGGGTGGGGGATGAGGCTATTAAAACTACTTCTAGGAATGCCATATTCTGCTTCTAAGACTTTCATAGAAATATTACACAGGGAACACATAAAGACATGCACAATTATTTCTTCCTACAGATGTCTGCAGATCCATGGCTATTGTTAGCCTTAACTTAGTGAAAGCAAAATCCAGCAGTTAACATCCTATAAAACTGACACTATCATTGTTCTTGTAATTCAATAATTAGAATCACTAACAAATTCCTAAATACAGAGACAACTTAATTTAAAAAACAATATTCCATATGCCTGTCAGCCACTCATTATTTCACAGTAACATAAAGGATCTTAAGTTCAATAACATTAAAAAGACAGGAATCAGATCACTTCTCAAATTATATTTGAAATATTAACAGTTCAGTTATTTTTCAATTTTCTCACTAATTTGAGACTTCACAAAATTAAGCTAATTTTATTTTATTAATATTGGTTTAGGACTTAGGTTTGCAAGTGGAATGGAATCTGTGAAACATGTTATTGCAACTTTAGTAAACCTGCTGGTGAAGCAAGAATATGCAAACCATATTTAAGTAACACACACGTTAATAAGCTTACACATAAGTGACTGCTCTGTATACTGCAAGTAATCTGTGCCTCGGGGACCTCAGAAATGTACTGCTTAAATTAGGTCCTGATAATATACATTTGAACTAGTTTCTTAAATAGCCCATCCCTTTATTAAGAATAGCCGATCATTAAATACCAAATACAAAATATCCATCTGAGAAGCAACCACAGAAACACATGAGAATCTAAAATTCTTTTAAGATTCATTTAGAGCAAATCAACCAAATTTTGTTCCTACAAGCCTTATCCACAGAAATAGGCAGTGTTTTTCTCCAGAGCTACTTGGAGGAAATAAGTGGAACCCTCTTCAGAGAAGCTGACTGATTGGAGCTGTACGAGAGCACATGTTTTGTTTTCTAAGAGTACTAAGGGACACATCAGTATCAGCACCTCTCTCAGTCAAAGCCAGGGATCTAAGAGGAGCCTGCAGGTGGAACTACTTGGGTCCCACCCCAATTTGTACATCAGTAGCTTTATTGAGAGCTCAGAACAGTTGAGAATTGAGAAGCTTATCTTTACTACTTTGTGTCTTTGATACATGGCCTCTCTCTTAGAAGACTAATACGTTGTTGGCTGGTGTGCAATTGATGTGATCTTGGTCTGAACAAATACCATTCACAGTTGCTTTTGAATAAACAAGACACTTTTTAAATTAATTTACAAAGCATTTTTATGTCCTTTTGGATGCTGATAAGGAGCAGTGCAGAAGCCAGCGCTTAGGTCAGCTCAAGTTAGTTACAACACTGTATCATTGATAACACCATTTTGAACTTGAGCTTCTTTTCCTTCTCTTAATAGTCGGTTATGGCTTCTCTTCAAGCTGCTTGAACTGCAGGTGTTCAAATTCTACAGCTTTGCCAAGGAGTTGTACTTACAGATTAGAAGCAGATAAATGCATGTTTCTAATGAAGCAATTACTTAAGTGGTCCCTTTGTCAAGGAAAATGGGCTGATACCTCACAGGAATTCAGAATAAAACTTAATATATAGAACCATCGGTTAATAGTTTACAGTGGATTCTTGCTCATACTATTTTGTTAGACTTTACTTTTAAAACAAAGGAAAAGAAAATGGGATTGCAAGGCAAAAGTATGACAGATTTTAAAGTCTTACCACATTTTTAAAATTTCAAAATCATGGACTTACAGAATTTTTACACAAAAAGGCAGGTGATTTCTATCATAACCACTACACTGTATTTACGTTTGTATGTGGTATGTGGTACACGAACATGGGTGCCCATGTACACCCATGCAGAGACCAGAGCATATCTTGGGGAGTCTTCTCTATTGCTCTCTTATTGCCTGACTTAGGTCACTCACTAAAGCAGGAGCTGATATTTTATGATAAGTCTATCATAAAATTGCTGCCAAAGAATGCTTAGGATTTGTCTGCCTCTACCCCATAATGCTTGAGTTACAGGACACTCAGGTATACCCTGTTATTAATGCGGATGCTGGATTTGAACTAGGGTCTTCATGCTTGCAGTCCCAATGTTCTTGACAAGTGAGCCATCTTCTCAACCCCTATATTTATTTTTGAGTAGGGGGTGGAGAGATTGGTTAGTTTTTTGGTTGGTTGGTTGGTTGGTTTTTGATATGCATAGCTCAGAAGATCCTAAATCTTGTACTTTTGTAAAAGAGCATAAGGCTTTATTAAGATTTAGGTACAATGGTTCAATTCTACCTGAATATGTATCACCAACAGAACACAAAATAAAAGCTTTTACTTGGGTGTTAGAACTTCTCCCTAGAGTTGTCCAAGATGTATTCACAGGGAGATGGCACCTGGAAGGTAAGTATGTAATTACTCATCTAATTAGGAATTTAAGTACTTACTTGAGGTTAGAACAGTTTGATTATTTAAACCCCATAAAGTTGCTATTAGTTAACTAAACTGTCAAATATTGGTAGTCTGTGATTCTTAGATTGTTGTGTATGCGGTTCAATTGTAGGTAGTAACAACTTGGGATATTGTATAGGGTTTTCTCCCCAGTTGATTCTTATTTCTCTTGTATCCCAATGTCACTCATTCTCTTGTTTAATATTAGTAAGCAGGCTGATAACTAGCAGTTATGAGTGGTAGGTTTGGGGTAGTCGGTGTCTTATTCCTTTTCCACACAAGTGATTCTGATGAGATTTCAGTTCTGAGCATCATACTTTTAAATTAGAAAAGACTGTATATTTTTCAATTAGAAAAGACTGAGCATCAGAGTTTTCAATTAGAAAAGGCTGAACTGATGGTACCCTATGTGACAGCACCCTAATTCTGTTAAAATTAAAATAGAAGAGAGGTATAAACAGTATGAACTTAGTAAATCCCATGTAACCAGCACTGATATAATAAACCTCAGATTCTACTAAGAATTCACACTTTTTCCATTAACATCCTTATTCTCATTTAAGATGGAATCTTCAGAATAAGGTGGTACATGTAGAAACCTACAACCTAACATATAATTTTTAACACATATTTTAAAAAACAATAGTTTGTCCAATATTGTGAGGCAAAGACTGGAAAAAAAACTGAAACCAGTAAACACACTAATTCTGTAATGGATGCAAATTTTAAAAAGGGGGGGGGGGAGAGAGTGGCTAATATAAGAGAAATCCAAGCAAGAGACAATGAGTACAGGAAAGGCAGTAGAGACTGGGGGATTCCAGATACATTTTATTGACAGAGTAAAGAAGATTCTGGTGATAAACTTAGCTGAATAAGAAAGGTGGGCGTGAAGAATAATTCTAAAGATTTAAGTTACAGAAATTAGCTTCACACTGTTGCCATCAACCAAGATGAAAATAAGATGAAAATATATAACACATGTTCGGAGGAAAGATGTTCATTCTGTGATTGTGGCAGTTTGAATAGAAATGGTCCACACGGGCTAAATATTTGAATGCTGGGTCACCGAGGATTGGCACTACTAGGCAGTGCAACCTTGTTGAAAAAAGTGTGTCACTGGGGGGTGGGCTTTGAGGTTTCCATGCCTAAGCCAGGTCCAGTCTCTCTTTCTTCCTGCTGCCTGGAACCCAGATGTAGAACGCTTGGCTCCTTCTCCATGATCCTGTCTAAATGCAGCACCCATGCTTCTCTCCATGACAGCAATGGACAACCATTTCAACATGAGAGCCAAGCCCACCATGACAACAATGGACTAAACCTTTCAACATGTGAGCGAGGCCCAAAGAAATGTTTTCCTTTATAACAGCTGCTGTCCTCAGTGTCTCCTCATAGCAACAGAAACCCTATGTATAACAGTGTTGTTTGCACTGTCCTTTAAAAACACAAGAGGAGGGGCTGCAGAGAAGGCTAGTGGTTGAGAGCACTTGCTGCTATTGCAAGGGACCTAGGTAGGGTTCTGAGCATTCACATAAGGCAGCTCATAACTGCTTTACTCTGGATTGAAGGGATCTAACACCCTCTTCTTGCCTCTGTGGAATCCTGAATCTATATGTGCATGCATTTCTCTCTCTCTCTCTCTCTCTCTCTCTCTCTCTCGATATTTTTAAAACAATTTTTTTAAAATTACAAATGTTGATGTTCAGGTAGACAACTGGATGGATGAATTTAGAATTAGAGAGAGAAGGGGTGAGAAATATGAATGTGTAATCAATCACTGATATATGAATACTTAACATTGAAAGTCTTGGTATCATCTACAGGAGACACAAAACAGAAAGGAGCATAAAACAATGAGCAATGGAGTACCGTACCTCAACAGTAAATGTTTTGGAAGAGTGGAAGGATTAAGCAGAACAAGCCTAAAAGTAGAAACCAAGGAGACAGTAAGAGAAGCATATGACTATGCCCCTAGAGATCAAGTTAAAAACAAAAACAAACAAACAATAACAACAACAAAAAACATCATGGGGAATAAGTGATCAAATGATAGGACAAATCTGACCATGACCAGGGATGATCAGCATCCGGAGATCACTGGGGTGACATTAAGAATAGCCTTGGGCCTCTTGACATTAATGGCTGCTTGGTCTTCAAGTGGATCCCCTAACAATTGGATAGAGGACTATCTCTAACTTGGACTCTGTTGCCTCCCTCTGGATCCTGTTTTCATGGCAGAGTTGCCTTGTTTACCTCGGTGAAAGAGGAGGCCCTTAGTCCTCATTCAATGTGATGCACCAGAGTGGGTTGGAACCAGGTGATGGGGATATAGGGGAAGTGGGTGGGACTGGGAGGAGAGGAAGAGGTGAGGTTGGGATTGGAATGTAAAATAAACAAATAAATTAATGAAAAAAAAAAACAAAAGCCTTTGCCAATATAACCCCAACATCTTGGGGGCTCTCTATTTCTCTCTCTTCCTCTCCTCCTCATTCTCCTCTTCTCTCCCCTCTCGGCCTCCTTCTAACCCCCACCCCTCTCCTGTCTCTCTCTCCCCTCTTTCTCTGCATGCTCATGCTGTTTCTCTTTCCCTTGGCTATCCCAGAAACCCTCCTTTATATGACTTAATTTGGCCTGTATTGGATCATTTCGCACAGCGTAGTTATTTTTTAAAACAGCCTGTACTTAGATACTCAGGGTTTCCATAATTTTGATACACTTGGAAGAGTGGAAAAAAAATGCCTGACTTCCGAATCATTCCAAGAACTTACATAAAATTGAACACATCAAGCTACATCCTCCCCATATCTACAAAACTCATTAAGAAAACTAGAGGTAAAAAAGTGTCTCACCTAATGGTACTATACTAGCCAATTACTCCCTCGGTCATGGGCCATTCCTTTTCCAGTAGCTACCACAGAGTTCTTTCCCTTGCTTCAGGGCCTAGAAGGTCTAAATTCCGGATGCCGGTATTGGCGGGTGGGAGGGCATGGTGGTGGATCAACATACTGAACACAATTTTCTGAATACAACAAATGTCCATCACACAGCAATACAGCATATTTCCGATGAGCCTCTCACTATTGAAAAATCCATGTGACACAAAAAGAGAAAGAGGGAGTCCAACAGGTGCACACCTTAGGAAACCCAAACAAATGGCACAGGGTTCACAAACAGGGTAAAAGCCGCGCCCCGAGCAGCTTTAGAAGTATCTGGGAACTACCGAAGGGTGGAATAGGAAGAAAGAAGGAGGAAAGCGCAAGAAAATAGCATTGCTGATGGAAAGAGGCCGCAGACACTTCCGGGCCCTACCTCTCAGTGACTCCACTTCCGGTCTCCTCGTGGGGGCACGAGGGGAGAGGGAGAGAAAGAAAATAAATAAAATATTGTGGATACCGAGCAAGAAACCTGGGCGCCCAATGAGAGAGTTCTCTAATCCAGGGTTTGCGGGTCCTCCCCAAGCCCCGCCTTTTCCGGAACATAAGCCAATCACGAAGCCTGAATGTCGCGACCTGGGCGGAGACGGCGCCATAGGCCCAACCGGGGGGCTGGAGGGAGAGGGAGGCGCACGGGGCGTGCATCCTCTTCCGCCCCGGCCCGGAAGGGTGATGTGGCTGGACCAGCACCGGCCTCGCTATGGTAAGAACCTGGGCTGTAGGGCCGCAGTTTGAGCTTCTCCGAAGGGGTGCGGGCTCGCGCGGGTTGGCGGGGATAGTGCGGGCGCCGTGGGGCGCGGGAGCTCCGGCTCTTGCGTGACTCTCCCGGGACCCCAGGGTACACAGGCTGAGGAGTTCTGCCGCCTTGGATGCTCACCCGGGAGCAACAGGCCAACACTCCCAGAAAGAGCAAGCTTGGTGGACTCCGGCCGCCTTGCTGCATTGTTTGGTGGAATTGCGGTGGCATGTTTCAACCGGTATCTGTGAACATCCACTCTCAAATGCTAGAGTCTCAATTTCCACCCTTTCTTTCCTTTATATGTTCCGTGTATGACCCAGCCTGCATCTTTCAGTAGTAATTAATGGATTGCCGGTTTTCTTAACACTTTCGTTTTACCTGTTGAATCAATGGCGAGATGCCTCCCACACGCACACACACACCATTCTTTCAATTCTAATGATGTTCCTTTGCAAACGAATGTTTTAATGACTTGAATTCCCTGCAACGATGTATCTATCGTGTAGGAACTTAATGTGCTTCCTCATAGTAATGTCTGGCCTGGGCTTTCCTCGCAGACTGCCACTCTCTTTGGGAGTTCATGTTTGTGTTAGTATGGATTGTTTAATAGTTTAAGCCTCTGAAAAGCTTTCACTGTAAATCACAAAATAGCAACAATAACAACAACAAACGTTAAAGGAAAGGAACAGAAAGCTCCTGAGGCCAGGGCATAAAGTAGAGTCAGTGATAGATCTTTAAAACTTATGTATGGAGGCATCTTATCACTGTTATGGTAAATGTCAAATCCCCCTGCACTACCACTCACGTAAGTTTAGAAGCCATTTATCAGCATATTTCAAGGGAAAACATGTTTGTGTTATCATCTTAAAAGCAGTCGTGACTCCCCCACCCCCATTTCACACACCAACACCCCACCACCACTCTGCATTCTCAATGAAAAGCCATTGAGTGTGAGTTCCCACAAGTTGTCAAGCATCTTCTACAGTACCCACCCTTTAGAGCTGTGATGAAAAGCTCAATTATCCTTCCTGCTTTCTTGACAACTACTTATGTTTAGGCATAAGCTAGAGGTTCCTTTCTACACAAGATTAACAACTTGTAAAGGAAGTAGCAATTGTTGGTACATTTTTGTTCTCTGGGTAAAGATTTCATTCTCCTTTGCAGCCTCTTTCTACCTGTAGCAGAATAATATACTCTTGGTCATAAGGACGTTGTTAATAAGCTGTTACTAAACTTAGAAAATTACTTTCTTGCCTATTCACCTAGAAACTGAAGAAGAATTATTTTGCTCATAGAACCAAAGATACATTCTTCATCCTGTCCTTTGTAGTAGATAAGTTTAAGATAGTATAAGATGGATAGTATCTTAACTTTTTCCAAAAATAGCTAGCTTTCATTTATTAGCATTTGATATATATCAAATTCTATTTTAAGAAAGCAGTTTCTAACCATTGTATTACTTTAAACTCCTGACATCTGAGATATTTACAGGTAAAGGAACAGAAAAGTAGGGAGATGAGTTGCCTATGATCACATACCTAATTAAGTAAATCCAGGCCTCAAATTTATCTTATATCTCTGGTAATGGGTAAAATGCCTGGTCTGTTCAGTGCAGATATGCAGCTTTCTTTTCCTTTTTTTTTTTTTTTTTTGCAATCCATGGTTTGTTGAATATATGGATGTGCAACCGGCCTTGTGAGGTGAATTGTATGTACTCTCATGTGTGTAGAATGGCTTTAGAAGGGTGTGTAAGTGATGGTGTTGTTGAACTATAGGGCTATTTTTTTTAATCTATAAGTTTTACCTTTCGAAGTATTGTAAGAAAAAATAATTGTATGCAATGTGTTATTAGAGATATTACTGGCCATTTACACATGAAAAATATTCAGTATATTGCTCAAGATCATATTCATGATAAATGACATAGAAAATAAGAATTAAACTTAGCAGCTCCTTCTGTCACTATATTCTGGTACTTTCTACTGGTCAGAGGTGCCATTAATCACACAGGAAATCCAAGAGGTAAAGAAAGGTTTGCGAAAGAAAAATTAAGATGACAATTTTTTTACCATAATTCTTGTTGTATTAGCAATTAAAATGGCAGTAGGAAAGCATATGTCTTTAGTATTGTAAAATATAAATTTGCCCTTATGAAAGTGTTCCATGAGCTTCACTCTGTAGGCCACAACACAAAGAATGTAGTATAGATACAGTGATCTTCTCTCAGAGTACTTAACTACAAATAAATACTTTGAGCTTTCAGACATGTTATTTGTCTAAGTTTGGGGGATCGTTGTTTTTTAAAGCTTTAAAGATTCTAGTGAGCAGCCAGGGATTACATATCTGCCATTCAGTATTAGCTTTTCTGTTTTACCAAGTAACCTTTATTTTATTTATTTTTTCTTGATTACAAAGTACATATTTTATGAATTTGCTTTTTACCCTTCAGAATATCTTTTCAATCATTTTATCAAGGTATCATATGAAGAATTAATTTTTTATAACTACTAATCAAGTATTAGTTCCACCTTTGGACTAGATAGCTACTGACCCTGCCGGAGATGTATGAACTCTGAACTATAAGCTTGACCAGTTATATCAAATACAACTGTCAAGAAATGTTGATTTATTCAATGATAAATTTACAAGTTAGGTACTCCAAATGTCCAATAGACTGATCCTGAAAGATAGGTTATCTATTCAATCAGTTGTAGCCCCTTGTGTAGGCTAATATTTATCTCCATTTCTGTGGTTTCCATTTTTAAAAGACAATAGTACATATGAATTTCTAAGTAAAATCCAGTTGGAAAACACTGACGTTATCTAGATTTGCAAATGATAAAATGCTGACCCATATTCCCAGTGTGGTATAAATTGTATCATAATTAGGTTAGGGGTATTGATTCTGTGTTCTTCTGAGAAAAGAATAAACTACTTGAGTTTTATGTAAAACAGACAAGTATATATTAGTAAAAGTGTTACATGTTAGTGTTTTGAATTTTGGTCTTTGGTGTTTAACTCTTTTTTATTTTATAGTGTACTTTAGTTAACCTGGAGAAATTAATATCAGTAAAAAATGTATTATAAATGTGAGCAATAAATATTTGAAGCTCTAAGACAATGTTATTCACAAAGAACCTCTTACTCACCAAGCAAAGTAAACATTTTGTTTTGCTGATACTAAAAATGAATCTCCTGGGAACCACAGGGATCCAATACTAAAGAAAATCTTGTAAGTTAAAACAGCATCCTTTCTGTCAATTACGTTTTATCAGTAACCAATCATTGTAGGTAGAATGCCTAGTATATTAATGTATTTTGCTGGGATTTTTTTGAATTAATTTATACTTATGTATTGTTTGGATCCAGCCTCCCTCCTCCATATTTCCAATGCTTAGAGGTGGTTTCTTAATATTTCTTACTTAAAAGTTCTGCTAACAAATGTCCAGGCTGCTTTTATTTCTAATTCTAGAACAAGCTGCCATATCCACACTTGGTGGATACAGCTTTGCCAGTCAGCAGTGACTCTAGAAAGAAGAATGCCTATGGACCCTTGGTTGTTTATTTCACTACTTAATTGTACATTTCTTCAGAAAGATTATGGAGTAGCTTCCCATCTGGCTACATTAACTCAGGACACTAACATGGATGTTCCAAACTCTGATTAGTTATGAAGCTCTGTTTAGTTATGGTTGGTGATAAGGGTACAATGAAGATATATGATTGAGAAGCTTAAGAGGAAAGTAATATGAAAGCCACCCACTCAATGTTTTCAAACAAAGAGAACCATTCTGAGTGATCTAAGATCAAGGCAGGTTCTGTGTCCCACAAGCCTAACAGTTACTTACAGTTAGGTGTATTTGATACTGTGTTCCAGTGGATGCCACAAGGCAGTCCTGTTTCAAGGGAATGTCATTTTATGTTTCTTCATGAAAAAGAAACTTTTATAAATTTGGTAGACGGAATGCACCCCCCCCCAAAAATACACCCCCAACACATGTGCATACAAACATGAATATGTTTCTATTAGCATGTGACAAGAGACTTTGCATCCAAATTTTCATTTGGATGATAATCCTGACAGAGAGAGAGAGGGGGCAATATAATCACAAAAACATTTAACAAGTGAGAAGGGTAGGGTCCAAAAAAAAAAAACTCAAAAAAAAACAAAAAAAGAGAGAGAAGGGTAGGTCATAGCCACAGGAAGTGTTTCCAAATGTCAGAGTGCTGTAGAGCACTTTAGAAATACAAGGTAGTAATAAATTTTTACTGGTTTAACCCCCCAAATCTGTAATAGTTTTAGTATAATAAGAGCCATTAAGAGCATAATATTTCACTGGGTGCATAAATTTTATATTCATCATCTTCTACAATTCATCTAAGAGATGTGAGCTGTCCACATTTTGTCATGGAAGTTTTAGAAAGTACAAATTTGTTCAACCTTTATAGAATGCAGATGAGATCTTATCAGGATGTGATGCACAAGTTGCTTTTGCTCCAGAAGTTCTGTTACTCTCCATCTTTTCACCTCCGGCTCATTAAAGAGCACCTGCAGCAGTGCAAGAATATTCATGTAGCTATTGGACATCACCCTAAAATGAAGTGTACATCAGTAAATGTGGCACTGTCCGAAACTATGAAAATAATGAATATCTTCTGTGTGAAATGTTGATTCTAATTTATTTGTGACAGTATCCCACTAAAATCAAAGTCTATATAAATACATGGTTATGTGTGGGAAAGTAGCCAGAGTCTTTTTATGTATAAGGATAACATTGATCATCTTCTAGTTACTCTAGAGTAGTGGTTCTCAGCCTGTGGGTTGTGACTCCTTTGGGGTCTCATGTCAAATATCCTCCATATCAGGTATGTGCATTACAATTCATAACTAGAAAAATTACAGTGTGAAGTAGCACTGAAAACAGTTTTATGGTTGGGAGTCAATTCAACTTGAGGATCTGTATTAAAGGGTCACAACATTAGGAAGGTTGAGAACCATTACTCTAGGAATGAAAAGAGGAGTCAGAACCCAATGAAGGTTTTTTCTATTTTACTTTGATATATGTAACTATCTATCTTATATTACCATGGATTTTAAAAAAATAAAAAGGCCCAAAAAAAGTTAATAATTAACAAAGTAGCACACAACAGCATATATACTTGTGGCCCCATCACAATTAGCATGTCTTTTAATCACTATTTTAAATTGTAGAATAATTGAGTGTCTGGAGTTTTCATTTAGCAAATTTATCTATTCAGCTATACAGACATTTTCAAAATGTTTATATCATATGTCTTAGAATGAATTAGAAAAAACACACCCTGTTGGACCCTTGCTAGAACATTGGAGTTTCAGGAAGTGATAGATGTGAATATTAGGTAGAAATTACCTTGGACCTTTACAGCCTAGGCCTTTCACATAATAGTAAAGAGTGTTATTTTTTCCAAAATGTCTTCGACAAGTAAGTATGAATTCACAGCAATTTGTAGAGTACTCTTGGATTATTGACAAAAGAATGTACTCTATGGTCTAATCTACATTGGTTTTTCTCATTGATGCCTGTTAATAAATATTGCATCTTTCTGTTTTGTTATCATATGCTTTCTTTGTTTAGCTTCCATTCTTCCCTTATTAATAATTTCATATTGAAAGACACTTTTTTTCTTTTGATTAAATAGGACATCTGTTTCTCTTAACCCAGAGACTACAGTTTGTATCGGTAGACAGCAAATCCTAAGCATTAGGAGGATGTTATAGGAGACAGACTGATCAGTCCATAACTTAGAAGACACTCTTGACCAGAGTCTAAGTATATCTGGAAGACTTTACCATTTACTATTATTTGTTTAAAATATAGTTCTTAAACCCCAGAATCAGGTTGTATATATCATCTAAACAGCTTTCATTTGCAAATGATTGTATACACACGGATGTATATATACACATTTCACATAATAATAGGCATATTGATAACTGTTCTATTATCTTTTATTATGAAAAACTTTAAATACAAGAAAGTAAAAAGAAGGATAAGATGAATCTTTATATACTCAGCATCTCACGGGCAACTCCACATTCCTCTGCACACACACAGTGAGAAACCAGCTTGGGTGTTTTACCACTGAGCATATTTTAGGTCATTCATGGAAGAAAAGGGAGTATATGATAAAAATCCTTAACTTAGATATCCTATTAGGAAGTTAGTAAACCTACATTGCAAAGCTAGCCATTTTACCACTGGAGTCCTTTGCTTAATATAAGTCTGTTCATTCTTCTTAAAATTTCTTAAAACCCCTGCTACTACCATATTCTTTCTTAGTTATAAACTCCCAATAATGAAAATTGTGCTATATAACTTTTTAAAACTTTGATGTTTGACTTCATTCCCCAGAGTATACCCTAAATATATATACTGGTTTTTACTTAAGAGGAATATAAACAATATATTCATATGCATGTTCAAAATGGTCTTTGAAAGACAACCATTTTGGCATTGTTTTCTAATTAGAATTTATCAGTTATCTCTTGCCTTCACAAATGCAAACTAAAAACCCAATTTAACATAAAAGCCAACCCACATTAATACCACCTTTGCTATGTAAATGAAAAAAAGATTCTTTACCTAGAAAAACAAGTATTGAAATTGCAATTACATTTACATTACATCTCAAGATGATGGATTTTAGTCTCCTGAAAAGTTGGATTGTTGTGTGCTGGCTGCTGAAGTTGTTTTGGATGTGTGCCCAAATTGAAACAAAAGAATTCATTTAGCTTCTTCAGTGAGGATTTGTGAAACCAAATACAAATGAAACCCAGGGAAGAAAGATAAGGGCATGTGAGTTTATCAGACTAGCTAATGGTCTGATAACTCCCTTTTTAAATAACATATGTTTTTGTTCATTTGAACAAAATTTGTTCAAATGAACAAAAACATCAAAAGCATGACCTACACCATAATCTCAGCACTTGGGTGGCAGAGACAGGCATATCTCTGTGAGTTCAAAGCTAGCCTCGTCTGCAGAGCAAGTTCCAGGACAGACAGGGCTACACAGAGAAACCCTGTCTTGAAAAGTAGAAAAAGAAATAATCCTTGTTTATCTTTTTCAGACCATAAACTAACACTCACTAATAAAAATCCATCCACGGCCATCCTTAAGCTACCACTTTTGCATCGGGGCTGGCAGAGCTGATACTGTGCCAGCTTTGAGAACTTGCATCCTGTTTGCCCAATACTAATGTATATATAAGCATTGTTGCCACTAATCATGTTAGTAAGTGGAGCTAGAGAAATGCCTCAGTTAGTAGATTCTTACCAGGCAAACATGAGACCCTGAATTCAATCCCCTATACCTACCCTTTAAGAGTGAGCCTGTAATCCCATGACTGGGAAGGCAGAGATATGAGAATCTAAGAAACTCCATGTCCAGCCAGTTTATCTGAGTCAGCAATGTCCCTGTTTCATGAGGGGCCCTGCCTTAAAAATGAAGATGTGGAGTGGCAAAAAAATGCCAACTTCTGGCCTCCACACATGCATGCAAGTACAAGCACATGCGCATGCACATACAGACAACTGTTGGTAAGTAATGTGCAGTCCTCATATTTCTTAAGCAATGTTTTACTTATAACAATATATAAAAAGAATAATTTTAGTAAGAACTCTGTCCATCTATCCTAATTCTACAAAGTGGTCTTTTGTGTGTAATAAGGTGATTGAGTTTTGTTGATGTTTTCTTTAAGATGTTTCCTTTGATCCTAATGTGGTACTTTTCTTTTTAAGCTTAGAAATCTGAGTCTTGTTCTAGTTGGTATCTTAATAGTCTTTTTCTGTTTTGTCTTTGATTTGGTTAATAATGCAATTCTGAAAGTTATTGATGTGTGTGTGTTGATTATATATATTCCCCTTATCTCTCTTAATTCCCTTGAAGTTTATAATCATTTTTCAATAGCTGCTTCTGATGTTTTCAAGTAAATCTCATCTACAAGTAGAAATTTTACCTTTGAAAAACGATTATGACCTATTCCTCCTGGTTTTTAAGAAATCAGGCAAGAAATGCACCTAAGTTTCCTAAATAGGCATACTGTTGACTATTGAATGTAATTGATGTATTTTATGTTCCTACTTAAAATGGAAGGGTTTTTATCAAATACTGTGATAGTCTCACAAATTCTTAAAATTTTTAATGAAACATCTCTTTGGAATTGCACTGTGCTTCAGACACGTGGCCAGGTTTAAAGACAGTCTGCTAGTGTGCTGTTCACACTTCAGGAGTGACTTTCATAAGGAAAGTGTCAATTGCTGTGGGAGGCATAGGAAGGAGAGTCCTAAGGGAAGCATGAGTGTTCGCTTGAGAGGCAAATGCAGAAGGATTCCTAGTTCTGGAGTAGTCTAGGCCATTAAAAAAAATAGTCTCACAGTTAAATTTTAAGTTATTTAGGAATTAAAAGGAGGTTCAAGATCTAAGAAGGTGTTTTTAAGTTGGTAATGCAAGTTAGGATGGAAACTGAGTTAGGTATAGAACTGTAAACTCATAGATAATAAAATATTAATATCAGTTGCCAAATTCATATGGACTGCACATTGGGAATGTATGTTATACCTTAAATTTTCATAACTGTGGCCTAATTGTTCTTACTGTTTTATATTGTATTGTTATAAGAAAAAGGGCCTTTTATTGAACTAAAGGGTGGAGCTGTTGGGGGAAAAAAGATACATCTTAAATTTAAAAAAAAATGAAACATGTATGAAATACAGAAGGAGGACAGGTGGATTCCAGGAGACCTCTGACACAACTGAGCTGAGAATCTAGAGAGGGCTCAGCATTGAAGAGCAGTTGTTGCTCTTGAAGGGGACCTAAATATTGACCAGAATGAGCCAAATTTCAGTTTATTTAGACTAGAAGCCTATGATTCCCTGTTTGCCTGTTTAAATATATAGTTCTTAAGATTAATTATAATCATAATTAAAATAAGGTTTTAACATTTAGAATAGAAAGAGCTGTTGCATAATCAGTAACAGTGAAAAAAAAAAAGGCAGGTGCTTTTCTTTCACCAGTATCTAATAATCTTTGTAGATGTCAGGGCTTGAGCCATGATCTATTTTAAAACATGCTTATCCCAGGCAAAAAGTCCACTTGAAAGAAACTTTAGTCAGTAAGTAATCTTTGTCCTTGCCTTTGCCCAGGCTTGTGAATACCAAATGAAAACTAAGAGGCCATTGATTCCACTGGAGTCAGAACCAGCTGCCACTGGCAGTGTGTGGGAACTGCCTAGTATTCCGCATGCCTTGAACATCTATGTTAATCATATGCTGAGTCCACTTTTCATGGATGTTTTGAATCAGTAACATTCAGGATCATGAATTTACTTCTACTGAATCTCCCATATCCTTTGCCCTAAAGAATTGAAGGAAAGTGTACCTTTAAAGACGTCATGATGCTGGTTTGCATGTGGTACCACGTCCTGTTTGCCTGTAATATGGAATTGTCTGGCTTTTTTTTTTTTTTTTTTTTTGCATAGGAAGTTTCTCTTGTGATATTAATTTGTTTTTTTTTTTTCTCCATAGTCTGCCATTTTCAATTTTCAGAGTCTGTTGACTGTAATCTTGCTGCTTATATGTACGTGTGCTTATATCCGATCCTTGGCACCCAGCCTCCTGGACAGAAATAAAACTGGGTATGTTACTAATGATAATCAATTAAGTCAGAACTCACCAATGTCGAATGTAATTTACTATGAAAGTCATTAGACAGTTTAATTGTTTTTATAATTTAGTTTTTATTAACTTTTACATTTTCCTTATGTTATAAAGCTCTAAAATATATTTGCAGTATCTTACTAAGTTAATAAATCTCAGAAATGATCTGATGTGACCTCAAATTTGACCTACTGAGTAAAAGCAGATGAAGGATTTATCTGACTAAAGGTGAAATGTTAAATATCCATCAACAGTTATAACAATGCACCATTAACCGTGTAGACCTGGTTTTCCCCATTTCACCATCTTTTCTGAGCTCCTATTGTATATGATTTGTTGCATTTTTTTCTTACTGGTTATTTGTAATTGTAATATAATACATAATATAAGATAGGAGTTTATTATTAAAAAATAATTGCTATTAAAATTATAATTGAATATTTTTACTTCTCGGTGCTATCACAATTTTTTTCTTTCTTTCAAAGGGAAATTGCATGTGGACATATCTGCCTTTCCTTTTTTTGAGGAGTAGGAATGAATCCATAACATGCTACATTAATCAAGGAGTTCTCAGGGCTACCAACCTTACAGTAAAGGTTGAGTAGTAGTATATTTCTCCTACAATAAAGGCCCCCCAAAAGGCTTTCCTGTTTTTATATTTCAAAATATAAGCTAATACAGTCATCTGTGTGATACAAAACAATTTTATTTGATTACAAATAAGAGCTACTTCTCTGTAAAAGTAATTATTAGATTCTTTTTCCTTTGCATGCGTCTCTAAGACTCGTAATAAATTTGACATTGTATATACCATGCTTGGGTGGAGATACCTAGAAATCTGATGTATTTTTGACAACTTCTCTCTTTAAATTTAACTCCATTTTTCTCCTGAGTCAAATGATCTAGAACAGCTAGAACAGAGCAGTACTGTAAAATCATTCTTACCTTTTTCCTCATTTCCTGGGTCTAATTGCTCTTTCAACAGATGCATATACATTCAAGCCATAGAAACTAAACACCAAATTGTATTGATTTTTAGCAACTAACAAAGTTGCTTTTTAAAAAATAATCAGCATGCTAGATGTTACATATATGTATCTTTGGAAGTTCATTGAAACAACTCACTAATGCTTGATAGGTCTCAAATAAGTGTAGTCAGGGATTCAAAAAAAAAAGCTTGTTTTTTTCTAGAATATTAGACCTTGGAAGACCTGCCTTTTGTGGTCTTAGGATTTCAGACTGTTCAGTCCTAAGTTTCCCATGACAGAGCTTCGGATATCTTGCTCTGTGTCTTTCACCTCAATCGACCAGAGCAACTTTAAGGCATTAGAGTTTATTGTGACCCCTAGGTACCTAGAATCACATGACTGTTCTTGAGTGATCTCAGTTTTCACTCTGATGAAGAGTGAGGGAATTCTGAGTGATATCTGGCATTACTGTCATGTTCTTTTAGTGCCCACATTACTGAGCATAGCACATGTCACTGATCTACAGACGCTATCTAATCATTCATTTATTCCTCAGAGTCTGATCTACAGACACTATCTAATCATTCATTTATTCCTCAGAGAGTCCTCTGAGCATAAACGCTGTTAGGAAAGAGATAAGGAGCCTACTCACACTCACACCACAATAAGTAGGGCTGATTAAGAAACATTCTGGCCTTATTACTAACTTAGGTATTTTCAGAATTGTATTTGCCTGTTAGCTTCCTCTCCACATGTACTGACTCATTAGCCATCTTATTTCTTTGAAGGAAAAAGTATATAAATATCCCTGAAATTTGAGTTCTGTAATTTTATTGAGCCAGTCCTAATACAACTAATAAGAAAAGGTGATTTGTTTTTATTAGTACTCTAATATAATTATTAAAATATATAAACATAGTTACACACACATACACACACAATATTATCTCAAACCAGCAAAATAGTATCTGTGCTGTCTTTTAATTTTTCTGTTGATGGCTCATTTGCTTTTGCCAAAGCTGTTTCATTTTTTGCATTCCAAATAAATGGCATGTCCCTTTATGTGTTTTTTTTAATTCATGGAATTAAGAACATCTTCATTTTAATTGATATTCTTGTAATCTGTTTTAATTGTCATATTTAGTAAACTTACATACTTACTTTCTCCTAAACTACTAGTGTTCATTACACTAACAGGATAGCCGCACATGTCTGTGTGTTTTCTTGTTGATGAGCACAGGTGAGGACTGCCCCTAGAGAGTACAGTTACAGATTCGTGAAACACAATTATATTCTGTAAGAAATAAATCTTCTAGACTGTTAAAGAAACTTCTCTAAACTATCTTCATTTATCATTTTCTCAAAATTAATACTTAAATTCACATTTAATATTTCTGCTTTTGAGGGTGTCAAGGAACTTGAAGTTAAATGAATTAATTCAGTGAGTCCTTGTTTAAGTTTTAGCCACTCTCACATTAGCTTGCCCTAATTCTGACCTATGGTACATATTCCAGTTATTGATAGCATCTATTTAGTAATGCTTCATAGAGTGTCCTGGCCCTTTTTCATAACTAAGTGAAGGCTCCATGTCAGACAAACAGATTTCACATGTGGAACGAAGATCACAGGTTAAAATCCTATATATAGAATTGATGTTCTGTGATGTTAACAGGAATAATTGGCTTTCTCGGTAATCAGTAATTGTTTTTGTTCTTTTTTTATGCTGTGCAGACTATTGGGAATATTTTGGAAATGTGCCCGAATTGGTAAGTATCTAATCTCCATCTATTTCTTCAACTATAAATTACTGGTCACTTTATTTATATTATACTCATGACAATCAAATGTCTGTTTTCCAAGTGTAGGATTCTGTGTACTTTTGCAAGAGTTTACAGAATTCTACTGTTTTTCCTTCTACTTAAAACTAGATGTAATGGTTGATTTGGCAATATTTTATTAACTAGGAGATGGGAAAAAATAGAAGAAAAAAATATTGAAATCAGGTATCAGATCCCATGCATTTCTGGACTCGCAGCAAATTCAGGCATTATCAATACTACATGGACCATGTGTGCTATTTTGTTACTTTATAAGTCAGGATTCTAAAACGTTTGTTACATTTTTACATTTTTATTTTGGATAAAGGTGAGGGTGCACATGCCACAATGTACATAAGAAATTAAGAACACAACTTAAAATGGTTAGTTTCCTTCTTCCAACACTTTTGAAGAGGGAAGCTTGGCAACGGGTACCTTCCTTTACCAACTGAGTCATCTCACCAGATCCTCATGTGTGCTGTTTCCATAACTGAGGGTGTGCTTCACATCTAATAGAAATATTAAGATTATTTGCATTTAAGTATGTTTGTATGTTTGTGGTACATCAGGATAAACTCTTATTCTCTCCTCATATGTGACACTATTCACATAAATTCAGACTGCTCAGTAAGTAACTAAGATACAATTCAAAAGTACTAGAATGTTTTTTAAAAATAGGTTACATCATTTTTAACATTTCTAATTAAATACTTTGTGGCATTTGTACTTCCATTGAAAGTGCAATTTGAAGTTGTTGCCTGAATTAAAAGTCAGTTCAATTCTTGTGAACCTCTGAATACCTCCACATATAAATAAGACAATAATGGAACTATTCTAAACTTTGGGGCTGTGGATGGAATTGTCTCTTGCTCTTAACTCTATTGTTAATTTTTATTGTCAATCCACATAGATCGAACTTTGCATTTAGCTTTGTTGAATGCTAAATGCTAATCATTGAATATTTTTTTTTAATTTTCAATAAAAACCTTTGGAAATGATTTTTAAAAAAATAAAATTTGTCCTTTTTGTAGTTATTTGCATGACATTTATACATACATATCATCTTTTAATTTTTAATTAGCCTTGAATTTCTGTAACTACTTTCCTCTAACAGATAACTTTCATAATATAAACAATATCTGCCTTTTTAGCTAGTTTATCAACAGCCCATATGCCCAAACTTAACCCTTGAGTTAATATTGAAGATTGACAAGTGACATGCCTGAAGGAAACTGTTCCTAATTCCTAGATTGTCCCATTCTGTTTCTGTTTTCACCTTCTTGAAGACATAACTTAGAAGATGCTACGTAACAGGAAATGGAGTTGTTGAAAGTTAACAAAATACAAATTAAGTTCAATAACACTTTTTCTAAAAACATGGGAACCCGTGTAATGTACTTAACCATAATTGAGGTGTAAATTGATCTTCGTTGCTTTAAGATATCTTTTGTTAGCCATTGAACTACTTTTCAGAAAAGCTTTTCTTCCATTGAACTTTTAGATGATAGACAAGTTCCTAATAGAAATTAGCATCTGATACTATATTATCCGGAAGTTCCTAAGTGTTCTGGATAATTGGTAAGTACAAAGGATTTCACAAAAAAATACCTTACGGAATGCCATCATTCTGATGTACTGATAAAACATAAGCATTAGGCACCTGACAATTAAGTGTGCTTTTAACATGTTTTCCTTCCTCTGTGTTCTTCATTGTGTTTTATTCCCTCCTATGGAAATAAGCATGAGAACCTTTCTATCATAGGAAATATGATTGGCTTTAAATTAGCCAAAGCATGTGTATAGCCTACATAAGTATTTATTATTCATGGGATTTTGGGGACTCTACTACATGTGTTCAACCTACAAGCCAATACCATGCACTTAAAACTTTTCAAGATTTTTGTTTATTGCACTCTTCTTGATGCATGAATTTTGTAGATGACACTGTTGTATCTCAATGTCATAGTTAGACATGCCTTGAACAAGTTTTTATTGTCAAAACAAGTCAGTGACATATAGTGAATATAGGCTGCAGAACTCCGTAAACATCATGTGATATGTAGGATGGCCATTCTTATACAGTTCAAGATGTCAGTAATGCTGGACTTGGAAAGACCTGACCTAGATTTGCAGAGATTTGTATAGAGACTTCTCTGGCACTCAGCCATGAATAACGGCTGCAAACCCTAAAATAACAGAGGAAAGCTTGAACACTTCAAAAGGAACCAAGAAGAGAAACAGAAAGATTACCACCCTCATTGCCTAGTGCTCATAGATAAGTATAAACCAAACTGACTAAGAAGCAAATCACTCTAAAAAAAAGATTTTATATGTATATAATCAAGAGTATTGCCAAGAACAAGGTAGTTTAGAACTTTAATATACTGCAAAGAGGGATAGCACAGAAGATCTGGCACTGAGGAGCTAAGTTTCCATCTCCATCATATGAAACTTCTAACTCCTGAAGAAAACACTAATTCCTTTTTATGTAGGAATTAGTCATGTGAACAATTCTATGTAGCAGCCAACCCAACTACCCTTTTGTTTGTAATTACGACTAGAAGGGAGTATAACTTAGTTTCAGACACATATATACACACATACATACATACATACACCTGTCTTAATGATTTTTTTCAAATATGGTCTGTTTTTCTAACTATAAACGCCTTTTCTTTTTGCTTGTCTGTTTATTGATATCCTCCACCCCCAGCCCTCTTGGTTCCTTCTTAAAGTATCTAAAAGTGTTTGCTTAATTTTGGGAAACTAGCTTTAAAAACACTGGTGCTGATACCCCTTTTTTCAGGCACCTGCTCCTTTCTATTCTTGACGCACAATATATCCACAAAGAAAGGCTATGAGTTTAATGCAGTGGAGCTAGTCAGATCATCTTAACCTGTTGCACATCACATAACAACAGCTGTTTCACATTCACTTGCACAAGCTACAACCAGACAAGAAGTAACATTCTCACTCAAGTTCAACTAAAGACATTTAGCTTTACCACATGGCAATCTCTTTTAAGAAAATGAAAAACATGAAGATGAAACCCATCTGTAAATTATAACATTCTAAGTCATAAGATGAGGAAGAAAGGAACTTCCTCAAGAATTAATATTGGGCAGATGGAAAACTCAATACGGGGATAATTGCTCCCTTTGGGTGTTTACTATGACTATGCTAAACAGTGAACTTGCCGGCCCTGAAAAGACTAACAGGCTTTTATAACATGTATGTAAAGTTTATGAATCAGTGAGGGCTTCATGGGACTTTAGTCCTAATGAATTAGCATTGTGAACTATTGTGTTCTGTCTTTAAGTGACCTCTTTTTTTAGTTGAATTAATGTTACTCTAAAACCTTTTCTTTATAGACCCTCCTTTAATAGAAGGCATTCTATTAAATGTCTGTTGAGAGGCGAGAAGGAGGGGGAGGAGGGCAAAGGTAAATAAAAATAAAACTTTTTATAACACCAAATCGTCATTTTGTTGTTGTTGTTGATTTATTTTGTTTTAGTATGGTTTAACTTGGGATTTCTGCTGGTTTGGTTTAGATTTCAGGACAGAGTCTCAATATTGTGGATCACATTGTCAGGTGATCATCCTGGAGGAAAGGATTGCAGACAAAAATCATATACTTGGCTGACTATCTGCTTCTTTAATATATGTCATATTATCTGTGATTTGAACAGACAAAAGTGTATATATAGTAATATATCAGTGTGTGTTCAGTGAAGAAGCTCTAACTTAACAGTTACCTTGAGGATTTTAGCTAATGAAGGAAGTTAAGGTTGACTTTTACAACAGCCAGGTAACTGAACTAAGGTAAAATAAGGAGCTTAGTTACAGGGAAATGGAATTTGGACAGCCTGGGAGAACCTAAGTTAGACTAGTCATAGCCATCTCTCTTAGGCTTACAAAAGTCCCAGATGTACACAGCTGTTTCTTTGTGACTGCTTTTTCTTTTACCTCTGGTACCCTCTGAATCAGTACAGTTTACACTTCCTAAACAGTTAAAATGAGTTGAATTCCCTTAGAGGGTCTGTATACTGGCAAGACATTTTCCCAAGCTGACAATAGATCTAGATCAGGCAAAGAAATCCTCCAAATACAGACAGTCTTAAATGAGTATAGAATTTATGCATTACAGAAGTTATTGTGTTTAATTTCTTTTATCTTTAATTTATTGATACACTGAGATTTCAGAAACTCTTTGCATGTGGAGATGACACTCAATATTTCAGTTTACAGAGAATTTCTAAATTTTTAGGGATGCTTAACTGTGGTAGAAGTTTGGATTTTTTTGGAAACACAGTTGTGTTGAAGGAATATGTAAGGGTTTTATGAATGCTTGATCTACCACTGAAAAACTGACTCATAAAAGGGGCATACAAATCAGCCTACTGAGTGGGACCTGTGGGGAACAACTGGGAATGGAATACTCGTGGCCTTCATCAACAGAAAGTACCTCAAGAGGATGGCGTAAGGTGGGCCAATGAGAAAACATCCTGGTGCTTAATTAGAGAGAATATAAAAAGGAAGACCCAGAAACTCGAAAGGACTTTTTTTGCTTGGCATTGCTTCACGTCACTGCTTATCGCTGCTTCACTTCAAAAGATGCTAGACAAAGGTTGCAGCTTTCAAGACTTTTGGCCTAGGTTGGATGTACCCCAGATGAAGTCTCTTTTGAAACCATAAAAGCCACAGTACCAAGGCTGTGTAGAGAAGCAGAAGAGACCATGACCCCAAGTGGGGTTGCAGAGGGCAACATGTGCCCCTTGAAGGATCAGCAAACTCAAATGGATGTAAAAGACCGCAACCCCAAGTGAGTGTGCAGCAACAGCCAACTCCTAGCCTGCATGGTACATCACCTGCCCAAGGAGATTCAACAAACTCAAACTGGCAGAAGAAGCCATGGTGCAGGGCTTCCCAGAACAAGTTCAAAAAAAAAACAGATGGGCTGAAAAGACCGTAGAAGCAAGCAAGGGTGTGACAACTGCCATCTCAATACCAGAACTGGCTAACCACTGAGCTACTGCTGATTGCTGTGTTCCCTTTGGCATTGACTGATTTGGATGAACTTCTGATAAGTTACCCCAAGGATTTACACCTGAGAAGCTGTGCCTCAGGTTGGTGGATTGGAAGGTGTTTAGAATTATTAGTAGTTTTAAGGTATGCCTTCAATCAACCCTTCAATCAATGAAATCTAGTCAAATAAAATTTCCCAAGTAGAAATACTTCTCATCCCAAACATTTTGGATAGGAATGTTTGACTGTAAAAGACTATACCATATCTGGATCAAAAGTAGTTGTTTTGGGGAAGAGAGAGAAGGAGGAGCTAATGCCTATTGTTTTTTTTTTTTTTAATGGAGTAATACCATGTTGGTGGTCTTGCTTGATTTCACATATGAGTGCTTTCTAAACTCTACAAGTGTCATGAACTACTACCATGTTGTAAAGAAGATACTGCTAAATGCTGTCAATTAAATTCCTTTGTATAGGTACAAGTTCCCTTTTTTCAGGAAGAGAACTATCCTTTGCGCTGAGTGGATGGAGAGCATTTCTATGGCTCTTCTACAAGCATTGGTACTTTCAGGTACAAGTCTCAGAAATAACTTGAGTTTGGCAGCTAGCTATTTTACAGTGAGACATGACATTGTCATCTACAAAGTTCACACTTACAAACTACAAAGTTGATT
Organism: Lophiomys imhausi; assembly: GCA_907164525.1. Lineage (NCBI taxonomy): Eukaryota > Metazoa > Chordata > Mammalia > Rodentia > Muridae > Lophiomys > Lophiomys imhausi. The sequence continues at coordinate 63,249 of CAJQZJ010033152.1, forward strand.
TACAATAATAATAGTAATAAATAATAATAATATAATCTCAAGATGGGACAGCAAGATTGCTCATCAGGAATAAGCACTTGCCTGATAACCTGAGTTCAGTATCCAAAATTCATATAAAGTTGGAAAGAAAGAACCCACTCCAAAGTTGTCTTCTGACCTCCACATATGCCCTGTGGCATGAACAGTCCATGGACACAGCACATGAGAAGAATGGATTTGGTTTGGTTTAAGAGTCCTTAAGTTTATTGCCTTGTGTTGGACTGTAGTTTAAACACACCTTGTTAGCTAAATCAAATTGGATTTGTTTTATGTTGCCTCTAGTTCCTTCTTTTCTTTTCTTGTAGTAGTAGTAGCCTTATCATATCCATATTAGTCATTCATTCAACCAAGATTAATATCTTCCTTTTTCAACAGGTGAACGCAAGAGTCCTTATGTTGCCATATGCTGCATAGTGATGGCCTTCAGCATCCTCTTCATACAGTAGCTTTGGAAACTACCAGCATGTAATTGCCATCAGACTCTATAAACAAGGACTTGCCTCCAGAAAATAATGGGAAGAATGGTTAAGCCATTTATCTCTGAACATGGAATGAGATAAATTTCAAGATGCTGTTCTCTATTTTTATGCTGTTGAACCAATGAGCTATATAAATAATTAAGATATAACAGTTCAATACACAGGAATGTGATTGTAGTGATCAAACTCAGTTCTGTCACTCCAGTATTACACTCTGCAAGTGTCATTCTGTTGTGTCGAGACTGCTTTTCATAAGGTTCGTGAGGCATGAAGTAGTAAAACACAGTGGCAAACTCCACAAGCTCCTTTCACTAGGGCTTGAAAGTGATGTCTTCACAGAATGAGACCTTCTAATGACTGGCCGATTTTTATTGAGGAAAATTGTTCTATTTTTTTGTTGTTACTGTTCTTATGGATTGCATTCATATTTAAACCATTTTGATTGCTAACCAGAGTACCTCTATTCTTGGCAAATTCTATAGTTTATTACAGGTATTTAAAATGTTTTAATTAATTAGCACTAGAGTGGGACTTCTAGTCAAGTATGGTCGAAGATACAGCTAACATCCTATGAAAAAATTGTATCTTAGAATGAAAGAGCAAATAGAACAATTATAGAATACTAACCTTACATTTTTCATTCTCTTTAGTGTTAAATCTTCCAAATAGAACATTCATTTTAGTTGCCCCATGCGGTTTTTGTTGTATTTTTAATGCAGCATTTTAAATCTACTTTATGTTCTCAGCTTAAACTGGAATTTCTTTTGTTACTTTTAACCAAATTCATTCTACATACTATGCTCTACCTATCTTTTAGCTTTGACATTGAAGCAAGAATTTGAGCAGTTTTTCTTGTGGATGTGAGTAGACTAGGAATGAAGCATACCTATCAAAACGGTACTTAGATGTTTATGTTGAACATTTCTACAGGTTCAGCTGGAAATCCATTCTTATTTCAAAGCTAAGGGGAATTAAATCCTAGCTAAAAACACTTCTATACATAGCATTTATTCATTAAATACTGGTTTTGACTGTTCCTTTAAAAGTAAAAGAGAAACTTTTTCTTAGAAATGAAATTTCTATAAAAACAAAGTTTTGAACTTGAAGCCTTTTTTTGTAATATCACTCTGTAGCCTAGTTGGCCACCAAAACTCGCTAGACCACCAGCTCTTGAATACTGTTCCAAGCTGTTTGGATTAGACTCTAGGGTAACATTTAGGAAAGCTTACTTTGTGTCTTCTTGGGGTTGTTTGTTTCCAAAAAGATCTTTGGAATATTTGTAGCTATTTTACTTTGGATGGGAAATCAGGTTATGATAATTATTCTCCTCTGAACGTCATCTTGGGCTTTTTATTAGATCAGGGATTTTCAGGGTTGTCCCAAAAGTAGGACTCCTTCATCAGCATATTTGTGCAAAGTGAGTCACCTTTCAGGGTCTGATTTCTGGGTGTCCATCTGTTGTCCATCTCTACCAACTGAGTTTTCCAGAAGTGCTATCAACTTTTTTCCTAAGTTAGCACACATCTCATATAAAAAGGGAGAGAATAAAGAATCTAGCCTAATATGTTCTCTTGAATTTGATATTTAAAACCATGTAGGTAGAAACTAAAGGTAAAACTAGTTAATGTGAAATATCCTTGGCAACATATAAAACTTTTTAACTATATGTTGATGCTGAGCAGTCAGGGCAGTTATTTCTAACCCCCACTATCCTGAACTTTTAAAGTTCAGGCTCTTTGGAAGAGTAGGAAAGATGCAAAGGTTCAGGATCTTATAAAGAAAAGCAATTAGCATATTTGATGTGCAAACACTGACTCTTGTTTTCAAAGCCAACTGGGTCATGTAGGAGGTGTGAAGGTTACAGAATATTCAGCTGTCTATGTGTTGGTGGGATGTGGAGGAGCAATAAAGCACTCCAAGCAAGTAGCATCTGTGCAGAGACTGTAAGTACACAGCTTGAGGGGAGGGGGGGGTTGTGACTTAGTTCTGCCAAGGTCCACATGATCTCCCTCGCTACCATGCTGGCTCTAGAATCATGAATCCATGTCTCAGAATTTGTTTTTTGTTGATGTTTGGTTCTTAGTTAGCTTCACCTGTGTCATGGGCAGGGACATGTCTTGTTTCCAGGTAGCCTTGCAAGATGGCCAGAAGGCCACATATCACATTGGTCTTAATAGTTTTAAAAAGTTTAAACTCTAGTCCATCTTGCTGATATCTTTTCTACCTATACTGGAAACTACCTTATATGTTTCAATTCAAACTGTTTCTTGCTGGGGTTAGTAAGAATATGTATAAATTTATAATAAATTCCTTCATATTAATAATAAAATTAGTCTCGTACCGTAGGATGACAGATTTCCATGAATTAACTTTTCCAAGTTTACAAAGTCAAACAAACCATTCCCACCATTTGTGAAAAATATTTAACACTTGTAAATAATATATATTTCTTTCAGGAAACAGTTACACAAAACATATGGCATGTGACCATTGAAAGTAGATGAGTCACTTCTTTGTATTCATAATGTAAAAGAAAGGTGAGATTGATATATATGAAATATAATGTGCTAACACTTGTTATTGAGATAATCCCAGGATTCTAGAGAAAAATGAAGAGTGATGATTCATTGAGGGTAGAACTTTTCGAAAGTATGGAATGAGCTGAACTTGACAGTATTTTCCAAAAACATAACTGCATGTTAGGGATTATATATAAGTTCCTTAGTTTGTTGTGGCACTTGTGAAGTATGGCGTGAGCCAGATTGTATCCTGGAGAGTCGTGTATTTTACCTACCTCAGATCTGAAGTTGAGTTTTTTCTCTCCCTCCTCAGAAATCTTCAGGAGGATAATGAAATCTCCCTTGGTTTATGAGCAAGCAAGGTTGACAAAGGAATACAGTAGTAGATTCTCCTGAGACTTTTGTAAACATTGGAGAGGCAGCTAGCCAGTCAAGGCAGTTTCAGAAACTTGTAAAATCCCATATTCCATTTGCTAAAAGTGAACACCCACCCCAAAAGTGTGCTGTTTACATTTCCTGGATATACAAAAATATTTCCAGTTAACAAGAACTTAAGCTTCACAAAAGCCCTTGAGAAGTTACTCCATCTTTACAATCTGAAAACACATGAATGGAAAATTCTTAGAGGCCACTCTTCTCTCCCTTTGGTGTCATCTAGTTATAGTAAATGTTCTCAAGGAGGTACTAGCAATCATGCTTGTTGCCTTCACCAGAGAATCATGACTAGCTTCTGAGAAATAACTTCATATCATTTCCACTTTACCCTCAACTAATTCCTAAATAATCTGAAATGCCATCCCAGTACCTTTTAGATAAAAGAGAACTATAATTCATGTTTAAAAGTGGAGGTTATCATCCTAGTCTCTGGTTAGTTCATATGTCTGCTATGGAATAACTGAATTGTCAAAACCCTTCTAGTTTTGTCTTATCACATTAAAAGAAAGCAGTGTATAGAGCTTAGAGGACATTATGACTAGAATAGTTTATCAACATTCATGTGTGACTTTGGAGGTGACGTTTTTATTGTTTGGTATTGTTACACTTCTTTTCAAACCCTAAATATCTGAAATAATGACTTCTTTGTTACTGTGACCATGATACCAGACAGGAACAAAGAGTGGAAGTTTGGAGGGTATTGTTTTCCCTCTAGGCAGAGTGGAGTTTCTATAAAAACGCTTGGCAGGAAAGTCATAGTGGACCAGGGAGATGAGAAGGAGGCAGAATAGACCTATTTCTGGCCAGGCCCCATCTCCAGAATCTCCATCTCCCCACCAGTGGGAAATAAGTATCCCAAAAGCCAAAATAATGACTTGGCTGATTTGCTTGGATCTGGTCTTGAATTGCCACAAAGGTAGTTGAATTCTGATTCCCCATTTGAATAGCAGTTCTTGATTGCTAAAAATGTCAAACTTATTCTTGTCGAAGGGCCTATAGATAACACATCCTGGCAAGTAGCTGCCAGTTTCTGTCCAAAACCTAGAAATCCAACTCATCTAATGTAAGTAACACTTTATTTTTTTAAATAAAGGAATGTTTGTTCTTTGCTGTAGAAAGCATGGCCTTTGTACTTCCAAAAATTGACATCCAGTCATGCAAAACTTTTTACACCTGTTCCTGGAAAGATGTCTTTCCTGATCAGTGAGTAGCAATGAGTTTAGCTTTACCTTGGCTTTAAATTCAGAATATACATTAAGTAGAAATATGGTAGTCAATTGGAATGTTGTGTACCTTATTGTGTCATTGTGGCTTCCAGTTGATTTTAAAACAATTAATAAATTTCTCATTTATCTCAAAAGAACTCAAGAAAGCATTGGAATAGACCATTAAGCTTAACAAATACAGAAAAGGAAAATCTTTTCCATTCAGAAGGTTTACATGGCTCACCAAAGCAAATTTTGGGGGTAGGGATAAGAAAAAGTAAAGATAGAAGTATTAGATGTTAGAGTAAGTTATTTTATACATTCTATGGGACACGAGAAAACTGAGGTCAGGCTAATAGCCAGATACTATTGTTACAGTTTTTTATTTGACAAAGAAAGTGGCCTGAAGCAAATGTATAGAGATTGAGGGTTTATTGCTAAATGCTCAGACCTGGACTTTGTCAGTCTCTTCCAACATACCAACCTACTCACCCTAGGCTAAATACTGGGAAAATGGTGTGCAAAGATTAAACTATTTAGAAGAAATGCATGTTTAAGGCATAAAAGAGTTTGAGAAAGCTGGCACCATAGAAAGATTTCTGTGTAGTATCCAAATGTTAAAACTGACCTACAGGCCCACAGTGACAAGGAAAGATTGGAACTTGGAAATTACAAAGTTAGAAAAATATTGAGAATCCATCAGTTAGCACTCTTACAGATATTCAAAAAGTATCCTTTTGATTACTGATAAAAATCTTGTTTATTCGTTTTTAACTAAATGTTACAAGTAAAATCTATAGTAAGCCTTGGAAGATAAAATAATGACTTGTAAAACAAGTTGTTAAATTCACAATATGAAATTAAAGTTGTACAACACACAGAATAAAAAAGCTAGGTGGATTTTCTGAAAACTTGGTTTTTGTTTTGTTTGTTTGTTTTGAGGAAACATTCAGGTCTTTTAATGGGCCATTGTTCTTGTCTCTACATAAATCAATACCCAAAGAATGTTGGTGGTTCTAAACAAATATGGTAAGAGAAATATTTTTCTTTTCAGTATTTCAATTACAAGTATCTTCTCAGAATTCCACTGGTGAATAGATAACAAAAGCATAATAATACTGAGATAACCCCTAGATTACTAAGCTGGTACATTGACCTGTCACAGAGAACAAAAATAACAGTAGAGTTCAGGAGTAATCTTCTGGACCAGACCATCGAAATTGATGCCTTGTTATGAACCCACAAGCTAGTGTCCAGTGTATTTCCTATCCATTCATAAGTGAACTGTATTTGATACCTTGCATATACCAGCTATGCTAGATACTACTAAGGTCAAAATACTCGAGTACAATAAAACAAATGATGCTCAAGGAACCTTAGTTTTAGTTCAGACCAAGCCAGGGTGTGTGGGTAGGGTGCTGGGGAAGAGACACAAAAACCATGCACTACCTCTAATGAATTCCAAAAAGAACCTGAAATACAATTTGCATGGATTATTCACAGAAATCCGATCCAAGAATTTGATGGATAAGCTAAGACCTAAGATCAAGACCAGAGAAACCAAAGGGATGGTATATTCAAAAGAGCTATGAAAGAGCTGGAGATAATAGAGAAATAGATATCCTCAGCTTTAAAGGGAACACAATTGGAGAAATACTGCTTAACCAAGTTGACAGATAATAGAAACCTGAGAATACCACTTTTATCTCAAATCTTTTAATATTAAACTCTTGTCTCCCTTGTGCTATCACTGGTCTGAAGCTATATATGTTGTTTTAGCTCTACATCTCCCACCCAGGTGTGTGAATTCAACCTCACAAGTAGTTTGGCAGTCCCGCATGCTGAATTCATATCTATTGTGATACAAGCCTCCTTCTGGAACTCTAGAACTATGAAAAGAACATTCTGCCCTCCAAAAGCACACAGAGTTACAGCAGAGGAGCTAGCATGCTGCCATCATTATTTAAACTAAGAAAAACACTGTAGACAAGATGAAAGCACTAATAAAAATGTGTTCTTATTCCTGATCCTAAAACTTTAACAGCTGGATTTTCCCATGTGGAATAATGTTACATAAATAACCCAGGCAGGAAACAGTGGGGCTATGAAAAAGTCTAACAGAGTGATAGATGGTCTTGGACATGCTGTTCATCACACCCAGTGGAGTTACAAGGCAGTAAGTGGTAACTGGAAGATAATGGTGAACTGGTGCTGGCATGTGCCATCAGCAGCTGCAGAATCTAAGTTACCTGAGTCATGTGTCACCTATTCCACAGTAACTTTCTAGTGTATTAACACTCCCATCTATCCCATAGGACCTTTTTTGCTCCATCCAGATTTGTCATCTTTTAGTTATGGAAATCGAGAAAAAGGTGGCTCTCAAAAAATAAATGTTATCCTTAAAATAGAGCTTAATTTGTATATAATTTTAAAAAGAGCAAAGGCAGTGGATTCTATTTTGTACTCTTGTCCACATAACCTAGCCAAAGGTGATGACACATTTCCTCCTACATTCTCTTTTAATAAAGTGCATGCAGTCACAGAACACAAATGCCAAAAGGTGCCATGAGAATGAAGAATAGACATTCAGCCTAAAAGTAAATGCAGCTCTTTCTTCATGCGCATGCAGGCAAAATGGCAGCAGGGAACCACAATACAAGTAGTAGGTAGGATTTGGGAGATAAATTCACAAAATTTTCCCAGCCTTGAACTCTGATGATAGCCCTGGATTTATATTGTCTATTTCCTAGCAGTTTCTAATCACGGACAGTTCTTAGAGAAAGAACAGTTTTGGTTTTGTTTACTTCTCAAAGATAAATTCTTGGAAATCCCATTGTAGCTGGAATTTCTGTATTTGTAAAACCTATCCTGTAGTTCATCTTCCCCAACATTGCATGAAGTCACAGGAAAGTGATTACAACAGTAGTTCAGTAGGGATATATGGATGGGCATAGGCTTAAGTATTGATAAGAATGAACTTCCTTGTTGGCAACACTGTGCAAAGGATATCCACAACAAACTGGAATAACGGGGAGAAGAGAAAACGTACTGTTAGTATTCATTGGCCAAATACTTTCCCTAATATTTTCTCTGCCTTTCGTGTATTTTATTTGCTGTGATCCAAGGCAACATACATTGCTGCCCTCAATGATCACTTTCAAATAACATGAATCACTAAATAAAAGCATGGTTCCAGCTTTCTTCTGAGTCTCAAACCCTGTGCTCAAGAAAGCGGTCCGTGGGCCTCCTTTAGAATTGTGTGGTACAACTTTTTGTAACATGATTTTGTTTTCTCATTAAATTAAACTCTGAACTACAGAAAATACACAAAATATGTACACAAAGAGAAAAGGGTTTCTAGTAACAGCACAATGTAATACTGATTATGCAAAGACATCTGTAAAGATTTTTTTAAATTATTTTCATGAAATGAAATGGCCCATTCTGGCTTTAGTTTTAGCTTCCCTCCATTTAACAATATCATAAACACTTATGCACAACTTACAGAAATGTATTGTTATACCATATAAAAGTAAAAAAAAAAAAAGCATTCCACTAAAGGTTGCAATTTATTTAAACAACAGTTTGTTTTTAAACATGAATTGTTTCCACTGGGGAAATAGCATGCTTAAAGGATAGCATGGGTCAAATCTTGATAGCAGAGTCTTCAAGAAAAAAATTAACTTACACTTGTAGTAAGTTAAAAAAAAATGTTACCCCTTTTCCACTTAGATTTGCCTGGATAGGATGCAGGATGGGCTACAAATGTCAGCCAGAATATTGACTGATTTCCATGGATGTTTTGAAGTTAGTTGGAAAACTACACTTCAACCTACCTGTAACTTGTAGTCATACATTTCAAAAACATGCTTAGCATTTATATTTCACAAACTTTTAATAGAATAGGAGACAGTGCATTTAAGTGATTCCCTGTCCTCATCATGAGTCTCTGAATGATGTAATACATGTGTTAGGAAAGGGACTCAGTAGCTAGAGCACCATATTTGAACCCACCTCTACTAAACATTGCAGGACATTAGACAAAGTGGAGGTTTACTCAGTTTGTGAAGCTCTTTGTAGGAAGTGGATGGGCCCCAGGGTGAACAAAAGATGCTAGAAATATGGAGAGTGATGGAGAAAGAATAACACACTAGAACTTCATGAGTGAGCTGAGGTGCAGCGTGGTGACATATTCATTCTCAGCAGCAGCCTGAATGCCAGTTAACACTCATGTCCTCACAGTCCTCGCTTCTAGTATGTGACACATTCACGATGCAGGGGATGAATCTCCATTTAAACAATACTGGGGGATCTATTTACTGAATTTATTGAAGTTACTAATCTTTTAATCTATAATCTATAGGATACAGTATTGATATGACCATTAAATATGAAATAAAGTTTGGACATAAAAGAATATTAGTTGATAGTACTGATTGATTATGGACTATGACTCTCAGAGTAAAACTTCATGTGTATAATACTGAGACTATTACAGTCAAAATGGCATGTTAATAATTTTACCTGGGGGAGGAGGAGTAACAGTGAATTTATTTCTTTAGTTTTTGTGATACATACTTTTTCAGGAAAAACATAGTAAAATGAATGGCAAGTAAGTATATTTTAATTTCATGAACTAATTTTTATATGCATGATGTCTTCCGGCCATCTATATCTGATTCTTACTTGCCTTGTTGACTTTTGTTCTTTTTATTATTACATTTGATGTGTGTGTGTGTGTGTGTGTGTGTGTGTGTGTGTGTGTGTGTATCAGTGTGAGTGAACATCACATGTGTGGATATTCAAGGAAGCCAGAATGGGGCATTTATCACCTGGAGCTAGAGTTACAGTCAGTTGTAGCTGCCTAAAGACATGGGTGCTGAGAACTGAGTCCATATCCTTGGGAGAACAGCTAGCACTCTTCACCAGCAGCAAGCCCTTTTACCCATTGAGCCATCTCTCCTGCACCTTTTCCCTTTGTTTTATTCTCAGAAAGATGTGAAAGGTCTGGTTATCTTCTCTCTAAATCTTTGTCCTGTCTCCTTTTTTTGGTCTCCATTCTCCCACACTTACTCCTGCAGCTCATTGTTTCATCTGAATTAAAAGTCTTTTAAGGGCGGCCAACCCATATTTGCTTTTCGAAATTCAGAATGAACAGTATTTAATAAACTTCTATGTGTAATGTAAGTTCTTAATTCTTTGGAGAAACACAAATGGACTGAATTTACTGTCTAATGCCTTGACTTCACGCATCTTCAACCACCAGGAAAAGAAAATCATTTACATTTTGAGCTGACAAGAAACAGACTCAGTTGTTTCTGAGATATCTGCATTAAGAACAGTCTGCCAAGGGCTTCTTATAAAGGAAAAAGAATATGCACTAGGAACAGTCTGCCAAGGGCTTTGTATAAAGGAAAAAGATAATAAACTTCAAATGTATATGCTACTCAAGGAAGTTTTACACGTGTAACAGAGTATGATCCACTTTCTGGAACTAAATGCCTTATACTAAATACAAAATTAATACCAATGAGATTATTTTTTGAGCGGTGAAAATCAATTCTATCTTGAATGAAATAAAAGTCATCTATCAGTGATTGCATGGCACAAGACTTTAGAAGTTTTGAAACCTTATAAATTCTCTGTCTTTTTCTGGTTTATGGCAATAACAGCAAACATCTCTCCATGCTTTTTACGTACCTTATAAAATACTGGCAAATCTGGTGTTATGCCATTCTTATACACACTCTGAGACTTGAAAACTGGAACATTTCCAAGAATCAGACAAAAAGATGAACTAGTACAAGAAAAGACAAAAAGAAGGAAAGGAAAGGGAAGATATGAAAGTCTGTATGAATGATTTTGTAATAATTAAGTTTGGTTTTGAACATTAATTTTTTCTATAATCCTTTACTGAAACCATTGCTAGATGTCATGTTAAATAAGTGTGTTATAGAGAATGTGTGCCTATCAGTTAAAATATTTATTTATCCTTAATGATTTTTTCTTAATTGGGAATTCCTAGCTCTTCAGAAGAATGTCTAAGTATCCACAGTTAGAAAAATGAACAGAAGAGGCAGGCGGATCTTTGTGAGTTCGAGGCCAGCCTGGTCTACAAAGCGAGTCCAGGACAGCTAGAGATATTCAGAGAAACCCTGTCTCGAAAAATCAAAAAAAAAAAAAAAAGAAAAAGAAAAATGAACAGAAATGTCAATGTGGTACAATCATTCTCAGAATGTGATAAACCCAATTTCTAGTTTAAAATATTGTTGGCATTTATTCCCTTGAATCACATTTTTTCTCACCTACTCTGTTGCTCAGATGTTTTGTGTGATATTGTGAGGAATTGACAGTTCTCAAAACCATAAAATGAAAACTCTCCCTGCAGTCTAGAGAAATTACCCTTGACACCCTGCCATGGAACTGTGGACGAGTGGGCTAATGTCTCTGCTTTCTCCATTTTCTGCCACTTTCCTTCTTAGCTGGGGGTCTGGTAATTCCAATGAAATACAAAAGCTGACTGGGATGACTCATATTTGAAAATAACATACACTGACTCAGGCCCAGTTAAGCAGAAAATAAATTCATTTGAAACAATGTCAGTTGAAAATTCATGTAAGAACTGAATACTAGAAACCACATCCAAGCAATTATACTGATATACTGGACTGACTGGACTTTGTCACTAGCACTCTGTTACTTATCCCTGAATATGAACTCTCTATAGATGAAATAAATTCTGCTCCATAAATAAATACTCTCTCTTCTACATCAAGCACTGTAGAATAAAAGTCCCAGAACAAAGAGTATCTGTCAGTTGTCACCATAATCAGTTACATGTCTAAATAACTCCAAAGTTGGTGAATTATAATAATTTACTCATGTCCATGTTCAACCAAATGGGGATTAGCTATTCTGATATGTGCATCCAAGTGCTTACTTCCAAACTCAGGGTGGATTCAGTCTAATTCTGTCTCATTTTATTGAATCAATGAATAGTTCAAGATAACAAGTCGACCTGTGTTGAATGCGTATCAAACCTCTATCACATTACATCTTTTAACATTCCATTGGCAAAAAGCAAGTTGTACGATAACAGAGAAGGATGTAAAAGATGCCATTACTGATGAAATGAGCTGCAAAGACATATAGCTAAAGTCCTGTACATGGGATGGCGTGAAAATACAGGACTATCACTTTAATTTATTACAATGTCAGTAGTGAAGTTCAGACCTAATGATAGAGCTCTGCCTTCTTAACAGTAGGAAGAGTGGTCCACTTTACATTTCCTATAGAGGTAGGAGATAAACAGCCCTGTCTTCTACCAAGAAAAGCCAAATGCTGAACAGCAGTCCACAATTTTGCATCAAAAGGGCTGAGTCATTATGCTTTCTAATTCACTTTAATGAGTTTGGGTGGAAAGTAAAGATGTTAAATGCTTTAAATTTAAATTAAATTAGGAAAGATACTTGAAAAGTTAGGCTGTAGAACAGAAAAAGTAAACTACCATTGTTTCATGAATAAATTATGAAATGTTCATATTTTTTCATATTTCATTTCCTCTAGCTCTACAAAGAACCTTGAATCAAGATTACTAAAAAAAAAAAAAAAAATGTATGTGAACTGAATATAAAGGAACAATCTTATGAAGCTATAAGAGTTCCCTGCATGTGTATAGGAAGTGGCAAGAAAACTCCCTCAAAATACATGGAAATTTCCTTCCAGCTTACATTTTTGTTCTTGTAGGAATTTGACAATCATATTGATTACTCCTCTGTAAGAACAAATCTAAAGTGTCCATCAAATATTGCTTTATTCTACCTCTAGTCTCTTGACTTCTCTAATCTTTCCAAAGGGACTGCAGACATGACAATGTCCAGAGTTAACATGAATGATATAAGTAATTGAAGAAAATAGGTAAGAAAGGTGGCCTGGTTAATAAGTTATCAATTACTACACACCTTTAAGAGGAGCATTACATTACACTAGGGTACAGCTATGGTCTAGAAAAGGAACATTCCCCTGTTGCTTTTTCTTCATATAGATCAAGTATGAGACCTACCTACCTAAAGAGAATACATATTTTAAATTCTGCTGTCAAAAAAAAAGTAGCTGATAGCAGTCACAACACATACTAACTTTTCAGCACCTGGAGATGAGGGATCCAAGTTCCTGTGGTAAACTGAGTCACATGTACTACCACCACTCTGCAAGACCCCCCTACCTTATTGCAGGAGTAAATTTTTGTATTATTATTTGGAAAGTGCTTATTAGACTAGAAGATAGACCATCTTCTATAAAACCACTCTAGAAAAGAGACATATCAGAGATCTGAATTTCATAAGTTTCAGTTAGTTACTATTGCTATTGGTGACCATATGTTATGTTGATTTCTCCAGATAATAAGCTCCAAAATGACTGTTGAAAGATACCAAGATTTTATTATTAATTTTATGCAGTCCCGAAGGAGTATCCTAAACAACTTATATTTTTCTGTCAAGTCCATGCATGAGGTACTAATCTTAGAGAAAAGGAAATATCTGGCTTGACCTGCCCATCAAAATACAGATGTACTGAATTCTGCTTTGGCAAATAACATTTTGATTTAATTAAATTCAACAAAAAAAAATGGAATTCTACTTCTGTACTCAACTCTGGCACTTTCATGGGCATCATATGTGTTTGAGTGGCTTTAAGTGGCATAAATTTTCTTTATTAAACCCTTTTTAGAGTAACAACCCACATTAGTGTTCTTGTTTCTCTAAGAAAAACCTTATATGGGTTTGAGCTTACAGGAATGGGTGACAGTTGACCAACAAAGGTAATGAGATCTTTCCTTTCAAGTACTTAAAATCCTGTTTGGAGATACAATGAGCATTGGGATAAGTGGAATTAAGATGCATCAATGAAAATATCTGGTAAAAGATTATGAAAACCTTCAATTTTTTCCTGTATATCACTCATTTCCTTCTTTTAATTTTCTTCTTTTTTATTTGAATTAGCTGAAATCCATTTCTTTTGTCTGAAACTATAAATGTTAGATTTGCTTCATTTGGGGAAACACAGGTTGAAGATGTGTAAGCTTCACAGAAATACATTATATAGACTCATATTAACAATATCACCTAAGAAAGGGCTCATGGTCAAGCATCCTCCTAAACAGGAGTCTATTCTGAGTGTTTCCTGTCTTCTTACTAGGATGGGGAGTAACTAAAGTCAAACCACACTTAGTAATGCTTTTACGTACTAGAAACTTCACAATATTTGTCTACTGTTATATATAACTTTATTTTAAAAGTTAATAATGTTTTTTATTTGTCGAAAACATTTGTATATTTTCAAATTTCTAGGAAGACAGTTGCTAGACAAACCCTCAAAGTATCCAGATGTTCTTAGATAAGGTAGAAGTCATCTTCCTATAATGAGAAACAACATATGAAAAAAGAAATCAAAGAATGCTTATAATTCCTGCTACCTTGCCATGAGAATCCATCTCCTCCCAAATAGTCTTTTGATAAAAACAGACTGCCAGAACCCATTTTGTTTTGCCATTACAAGAATTTCATTAAATTAGTGGTAATTAAGATCACAAAAATGGTTGAAGTACCTTCCTTTTATCCATGATTCCTGGGTGTAATACCTAATTAGTGGATCTCACAAGGGAAAAGATGAGGAGGAAAAGATTTATGTAGTTTTTTTTATTTTATTTGATTGCTTAACTGAAAGAATTTTTGAAAGAAATATAATTACAGTTAACATTTGAGCATCCATGGTGCTGGAAACTGTATTCAAGATTTCCTACTTGCTATCTTCTACTCCTTCTAATCATCAAATAAGAGTGATGCAGTTACTCTTCTGTTTACAGAAGAGGAAAGTGACTCCAAAGAAACTTAGTAAGTTGCACGAGTTGCCCATTATCAGTAGCTGAGTGCAGCAGAGCAGGATGCAGCTATGTGTGTTCAGCTTTGCACTGTGTTCTTAATTCCGGTCTCCCCATTGCCATGTCTGTCTGTTTTTCAAATAATGACCTTCAAATAAAGAAAATTCCTCGAGGTCACAGAGGAGAGGACATGTTAAAGCATTGAGCTCTTTGTGGAGTAGAAATTCTTTGAATTCTGTGTAGTCCTCCAGTCTTAATCCATTTTGTGCTGCTATAACAGAATACCTGAGATTAACTGGGTTTTTTTTTTGTTTGTTTGTTTGCTTGCTTGCTTGTCTTGTCTTTCTGTTATTGAAAACATTTTTTTCATATCATATATCCTGATTATTATTTCTCCTCCCTCTACAATTCTTGGTTCTTCCCTATCTCCCTCCTTTCCAGATCCAAGTCCTTTTTGTCTCTCATCAGAAAACAGATTTCTAGCCGGGCGGTGGTGGCGCACGCCTTTAATCCCAGCACTTGGGAGGCAGAGGCAGGCGGATCTTTGCGAGTTCTAGGCCAGCCTGGTCTACAAAGTGAGTCCAGGACAGCCAGAGATATACAGAGAAACCCTGTCTCGAAAAACCAAAAAAAAAAAAAAAAAGAAAACAGATTTCTAAGGGATAATAATATAATAAATGTAATATAAAAATAGAAAACAAAACAAACACATAGCAATAGGACAAAGCAAGCAGACGAAAAAGATGTCACGAAAAGGCATAAGAAACACATATTGGTGTAGAGATATGTTTGCACACTCAAAATCCCAGAAAAACACAAAACTGGAAACTATAATATACATACAAGGTACCGGTAAGGGAGGAGGGAGAAAGAGGGGAAAGAGATTTGGCAGGGAGACAAAGCTCTGACATGGCATTATTGGACAAAGAACCAACACAGTTACTACTGAATTCATTTTTTCTTGGCCATCTATGTCTGGGCTTGCAGCCACCCTTAAGAGAGAGTAGCTGGTTTCTCCCTTAGAGAAAACTAAATTTCCATTTTCAAGTGGTTATTGATCGGAGATAGCATCTGAATTAAGGATGAGGGCATGTGTCTACTTCTGTTTTCAGCTCTAGGACCTGATCTGGTGCAGCCCCTGTGGGCCCTGTGCATGTTACATCAGTTTCCATGAGTTAGTATGTGTGTTAGTCCTGACATATTTAGACGGCCTTGTGTCCTTGGTGTCCTCCATCTCCACTGGTTCTTTACATTATTTCTGTCTCCTCTTCTTCATGCTTTCCCAAGCCCCATTTAGGGCTGAGTGTTCCAAGGTCTTGCAATCTCTGCATATTGTCTGATGGTGGGTCTCTGTATTTGTTCCCATCTTCTGCAAGAGATAGCTACTCTGATAATGGCTAAGCAAGGCATTCATTGATCTATGAATACAGCAGAATGTCATGAGGAGTCATTGCTGCATGTTGTTGCTGCAAGAACAGTAGTAGTTGCATTTACCATTGGTTCATGGCTTATCTGGTCTCAGAGTCTTGGCCAACCAAACAACATCCAATATGGGTTCCATCTCATAGGGAGGACCTTAAGTCAAAGCAGATATTGTGGTTACTACCAAAAGTTTTATGCCAAAAATTCACTAGCATATTTTGCAGCAGGGCATCACAGTTCAAAGGGCTTGAGCTGGTTTGGTGTTTATGTTTCTCCTTTGGTAGTATGCAGAGTACTTTCCATTACATATATTGAAACATCCCTGCACTCTGGGATAAGACCTAATTTTTGATGGTGGATAATCTTTTGGATGTGTTATTAGACTAGGTGTAAGTATGTTGAGAATTTTTGCATTTATGTTCATAAGGTAAATTGGACTATAATTCTCATTCTTTGTTGAGTGTTTATGTGGTTTGGGTATTAGGATAACTATGACCTCCTAAAACAAATTGGGCAATGCTTTTTCTGTTTCTATTTTGTGAAATAATTTGAGTAATATTGGCATTAACTTTTCTGTGAAAGTCTTATAGAATTCTGTGCTAAAACCTTCTAACCCTGTAATTGGGGAGGGGCAGTTGGTAGACATTTTATTACTCCTTCTGTATCACTAGAGACTATAGGTTGCTTAATTTGTTTATTTGATTTTGATTTAACTTTAGTAGATGATATATATTGAGAAAATTCATTTCTTTTAGATTTTTAAATTTAATATGTATGGGTTTTTTTTAAGTATATCCTTATGATTCTCTAGATTTCCTTGGTGTCTGTTGTTTTGTCCCCCTTTTTGTTTCTGATTTTTTTTAATTTGTATTTTCTCTTTCCACCTTTTAGCTAACTTGGCTAAGTATTTGTTGATTTTATAGATTTTTCTCAATAAAACCAGATCTTTGTTTCATTAATGCTTTGTAATTTTTTTTGGTTTTATATTATTGATTTTAGCCTGAGTTTGGTTATTTTCCCCTCTGTTCATCTTTGGTGTAATTTCTTCTTTTTGTTCTAGATATTTCAGATATGCTGTAAAGTTGCTGGTATTACATTTCTCCAGTTTTTTAAATGTACATACTTAGTGCTATGTACTGACTGTATATCTTCACATCTCTCTCCTCTCCTCCAAATCCAATTTCTTAATCTTATCCCCAATTCTGTGGTATGACACCTGCTGCAGCCTCCTCCTCTTCACTGTCTCCATTGTCAGATCATCACACTGATCTTCTCCAAACTTCCTCCTCACACATCCCATTGTCCCAATTCCAGCAGACTTTCCTGGGAACCTACCAGCCAAGCCTGCTACAGAAGCATGTAGGCTATCTAAGCAGATAAGACAGCTTCAGACAGTCACTCTGCCTTTTTTCTTCCAAATCCATTCCCCTGTCTTGTCTCAAGCTTTGTAACAGACTACCTCTTATGGCCTCTCCTAACTAGCTTTATTCCCTGGTGGAACACCCCAATTTGCTCCTTCTTGTAGACCCCCTGAGCAACCTCCACAGCCAATACTAGCAACTTTACCCCATTCGTAAGTGTCAACTCCCAATAACTAGAGACATATTCTAACCAGAATCCCAGTGGCCACACCTGGTAAGATCCCTGAAGTATTTTTCTACCAGGCAATGCACAGCTACCACACCCTCCTAAAAACCAGAGAAAGCAACAGAAACCAAGAAACAAAATACCCACCCAACAAAGACAAGACAACAAGAGCACACATCCATATTTAGAGTAGAAATCATTCTAAACTCAGACGCCTAGATACCAGAATAAAAACAAAGTCAATAACAGCCAGGATAATATGTCTCCACTAGAGCTCAGCAACCCTAATAAAGTAGGTCCTAAGGAATGCAACATAAATGAAGCACAAGACAAGGACCACAAACAAACCCCCATGAATATGATAGAAGTCCTTAAAGAAGAAATGCATAAATCCCTTGAAGAAAATTATGAAAACACAAACAGTGGAAGGAAATGAATAAAACAGTTGAACACCTGAAAGTTGAAATAAATCAATAAAGAAAACGCAAACTGAAGGAAATCTGGAAATGAAAATATTAGGAACTCAGAAGCAATCCTCACCAACAGAATACAAGAGATGAAAGAGAGAATCTCAGTCATTGAAAACACAAAAGAGGAAATGGATACCTGTCAATGAAAATGTTTTCTGAAACTCAGACACTATGAAAGGATCAAATCTATGAATAACAGCCATAGAAATAGGAGAAGAAGCCCAGGCTAAAGGTCCAGAAAATATATTCAACAAAACCATAGAAGAAAGTTTTTCTAACCGAAAGAAGGAGGTATCTATAAAGGTACAAGAAGCATACAGAACACTAAATAGACTGAACCAGAAAAGAAATTCTACTTTGCACATAATAATCCTAATACTAAATGTACAGAACAGAGAAAGAATGTTTAAACCTACAGGGGGGGAAAGACTAAGGAACATATAAAGACAGACTTATTTAAATAACACCTGGCATTCAGTGGAGACTCTCTCTAAAAGTATGAAGGGCCTAGACAGATGTTCTACAAACTCCAGGAAACCACAGGTGTCAGTCTAGACTACTACACCCAGCAAAAATTTCAATCACAATAGATGAAGGTGGAGAAAATAGACATTCCATGGTAAAACCAAATTTAAACAGCATCTATATACAACATCAGCCCTATAGCAGGTTCTAAAAGGCAAACTTCAACCCAAAGAAGGTAAGCATACCCAAGAAATATACCAAATAGTATTTTTTCATCATGACATTAATGACTGCAGATTTTACCCCTTGATTATATAGTCCAGAGCATAAGAAAGGGTTTCTTCCTAAATTCTCCATGAAAAAGTAAACAGTACTTTTATAAATCTCCAACAAGAACCCCTTTACATTTCATTAAATATAGACAAGTACTCATTTCTAAACCAATAACTACAGTGTGGAAAATCAAATACTCAGGCTGGCCTGACTTTGCCAAGTCACAAGGCTACTTACTACTAATCAGTGAAAATAATTGAGATCACCAAATTAATCTGAGTGTACATTTGCCAGAAGAATGAGTACATTAACACTTTTTTTCTCTCAAATCTTTTTTTAATAATTTATTTTTTATTTCTTCAAGTTACATCTCAATCACAATCCCTTCCCTACTCCCCCCTCCAGTCCCACCCTTCCACCCTCCTCCCCCTTAACCCCCCATCCTCTTCCCTTCTTTTTTTTTTAGTTTAAGGTATTTCTTTTTCCCCCCAACAGCTCTCCCTTTCAGTCCAAAAAAATGGTTCTTTTTCTTATAACTATAAATACAATACAAAACAACAGAAATAAATAGGCCACAATTATAAGAGTTATATGGCTTAGCATGCATTCCCAATGTCCAGTCCATATGTATTTGGCACCTGACTTTAACATTCTACTATCTAACCATCTCCATGAGTTTAAAGTTCTATATCTAACTCAGCTTTCATACTAACTTGCCTCATAATTTTAAAAACATCTTCTTAGATCCAGAACACCGCCTTGATTCCTAAACAACTCAAAATTTAACTATGAGACTCTAGCTATCTATTCTTCAACCACCTCAGAGACCTGAGAGGGATAAATATAAAGAAGCACTCTTTGTTATCTATTGCTCTATAGATAGCAAAGCAGGTGCTCTAAAAGATGTTGAAGCTGTAGAAAATGAGCTAGTATATCAAAAGCAGTACACTCTAGGAATAGCAACGTTCAGCAGGATAGCTCAACAGTGATTCAGTCAGCCTGCTGGTAGGTATCCTGTTGGGAGTGAGCAAACTACAGGTTCTTGTTTGGCCAGGAGGAAAGCTAGGTGTACCTGCCTCCATTTGAGCAAATACACAGAGTGGAAGTCTGTGGGTTAAATATGGCCTAGCACTTGTTTCTATAGAAGTATGAACCAAGAACACTTTTCACATATGTAAAAGTTTAAAATACACACATACAAGGCATGCCTTAAAAATATGAAATTTCAGTATGCATAAATAATCTGGCGATGACAATAGAGTCATACTTGTTTTCTCATTTGTCAGTATATTGTCTGTGGCTGTGTGTGAAATAATTACCATGTGATAGAGAATTTTGCCAGCCTCTCTGACAGAGTAGTAGAATTCAAATTGTCATTCCCAACTCATAGAATCATTCTAACTTGGAAACTTGTTAGAAGTGCTAAGTGTTTTGAATCAGAGACAATGAAAGTGGATATTCTGGCTGGATATTAAGGACTAATAGTATAGAAAAACGCTAAGAAGAAGATTTTCAGGGTAATTTTGTGCTTTTTGAAACAATAGTACAAGGTCTATAATATAGCAATGAAAATACAGATAGTAATAACTAGACTTTTTCAGTGTACTCAATGTATTGTAAATATGTTTTTGTTTCTGATGTTATTAAACTATCACAATGATTTATGGAATAGACAACATTATCACCATAGTTTGACAACTAACTAAATCAAAGCATCACAAGCTTGAGTCAATAGTGACAGTGGAAGTAAGTGCTAGCTCCAGGTTGGGAACAAAATAACTTGACACTGAGGTCAGAATTTCACATGTCCAATCTAAGTTTGTAAGCTAAATGCATAAAATGCTACTAAAAAAAGAAACCACACATGAATTCCGTGTGTGTTGAAATAGTGGTGATAAACTTATATGAAGAGGCACTTGTGAGTCCTTTCTTTTCTTCTCTAATTTCAATGTTACAAACTTATGACTTTGTCCATAGAAGAGCTGCAAAAAAAGGGGGAGGAGATTATCATCACTTGTGGTCAGCATCTCAGCATCCAATTTCATTACATTTTAATATTCTCCATAGATTTTAAATGTTTAAATGTTCTTCTTTTATTTTCAGACTATATAAAAAATTTGGGGTCTCTGTTTATTCTAATTTAAATATCACTCCTCTAGACATCTAAGATTTTAAACAATCCAAAATTTGAAAAATTTAAAGTGCCAATATGGAGCTACAAGTGGAAAAGTTTCACCTGACCACATGTTGTGGATCACAGTCAGAAGCATGCCTATAAAACCATTGTATAAAATTAACTTTAAGCTTTGTGTAGAGCGTATAGACAAGACAAAAGTACATTCCATATGTAGACTTGGAAGCATGTGTATGCAACAATATTAAAATGAGAATACCAGAATTCTGAAACACTTCTGATTACAAGTCTTTTGAATGAGGGTTACTCACCTTGTAGTTATGTGTAACTACTAATAAAAGCAGCATGTCCAAATAGACTGGACCTAGGCGCCCAACACATATGGAGCTGATAGGCAACTTGGTCTTCATGTAGATTTCTTAGCAAGTGAATTGGGGGCCTGTCTCCAACGTGGACTCTATTGCCTGTTTGTGGAACACTTTACCCTAGCTGGGCTGCCTTGTCTGGTCGCAGTGGAAAAGGATGCTTTTGGTGCTGATGCAACTTGATGAACCAATGTGGCTTGATGGGGGGGCTTCCCCTCATCTGAGGAAGAAGGAGAGGAGAGAGAGGGGCATGTACATGGGAGAGTGGGGAAGAGGGAGGAGGCTGTGATCAGGATGTAACTTGAATAAGTAAATATATTAATTAAAAAGAGCAATAAAACTACAACTCTAGTAATAAAACTTCCCACAAAAAATGAAAAAAAAAGCAGTGATGTGTTGTTTTCTACTAATTTCATGGGTGGTAGTTTACATTTCCACAACAGTGCAAACTCCCATTTTCTTGTTTTCTTTGGAAGCCCTGAGAAGAAAGGGTGTACAAAGAACACTCCGGGTTTGGGAGGTAGTGGAAAGAGAAGGAGTAAGCTAATGGAATGCTGGGGCCTGTAAAAGCATGAAAGCGAACAAAAACAGACTTGGTACAGCAGGATGTCAACTGAAACAAAAGACACCAAACACCAGTGATCTGACCTGTTTGTATTAGAAAAACAAAACCACATTGAGATGTGTGAGACACTTGAAAGGTACAATTGGATCTTGAACAATGTTTTCCATATGGTGCATATGTCACCACAGGCTTCCCAGATTGCCAGCCTGCTGCACAATGAAATGCAGACTTCCGACTTCACTCTATGAACACTAGAAATTATTTCCCTGCGTACCTTACTATTACTATTGTATGGGAAAGAGCCCAAAGAGTGGTAAATGAACCTTTAATGTATTTTACATGTATGGGAGAAATGTGTTAAGAATTATTGCTCTTTCTAAAGAATAACAATTTTTCAGAGTTATTTTTGGATCACATTATTGAATTGATTGGCACATTACCTTTGAGTTTTAGTTAATAAGTCACACACAGGTACAATGTGACACTTGCCGGATGTACTTTATAGAGCCTATTTTATGATTTCAAATAATATAATATGAAGAGGAGGTATGTTGTCTTCATATTTGTTTGTTTACCATATAGATATTTGAAGTATTATCAATTGGAAAAGCCACATACTTCTGAAACACATGGGTTGTATACAGCTTTTTCCCCTTCAATTAACAGCAAGATATATATGAAAAGCAACAAAAAGACTGTCAGTTAATTCTTTCACTATAATAAAATAATTGACCTGGAAAATCAGAGCAAGTTAGACAAAATTCAGTTCAGTGTTACCAAGTTTCTGGTTCTATTAATTAAATGCAATGAGCTGACAAACTTTGGAATTTATCACACAACACCAGGTAACTATAAAAAGAAAGAACATCTGTCCAGGCAGCCACTGGTATGTCATTTTTTTAGTTTTGGAAGCTGCAGGCCCTGCACTTCCTATACAATCAGATATATTTATCCCTCTCAGGTCTCTGAGGTGGTTGAAGAATAGATAACTAGAGTCTCATAGTTAAATTTTGAGTTGTTTAGGAATCAAGAGGGTGTTCTGGATCTAAGAAGATATTTTTAAAATTATGAGGCAAGTTAGTATGAAAGCTGAGTTAGATATAGAACTTTAAACTCATGGAGATGGTTAGATAGTAGAATGTTAAAGTCAGGTGCCAAATACATATGGACTGGAC
>CAJQZJ010033152.1:88031-101273 GCA_907164525.1 Lophiomys imhausi
GCCACATGCCCCTTCTTTGCTGTCTTTCAAATTCCTTTTTTAATTGATTTGTCGTTACATACTATATGCATATGTATATGATGTGTATAAATACAATCTGCTTGGTCTATATAATCTTATTTTTATGTATGTTTTTCGGCTGACCATTTGGTATTAGATAACAACTGGTGTATTCTTCCCTCAGAAAGACTATTTCTCCAGTTCTCAGCATTTCTTAGTTCTCCTTGGTTCTTTGTGTAAGATTGATATCTCCTGA
This sequence comes from Lophiomys imhausi, assembly GCA_907164525.1. NCBI lineage: Eukaryota > Metazoa > Chordata > Mammalia > Rodentia > Muridae > Lophiomys > Lophiomys imhausi. The sequence continues at coordinate 88,288 of CAJQZJ010033152.1, forward strand.
ACTTTCCTTTCTCCACTTTTAGCATATCTATTGTTTTTGTTCAGCTCTTGCTGATGAGACTTTATGAGTGTAGCTTTTGGCATTACTAAGAAATGCAGTCTCACATCAATCACCCCATTCCTCTGGCTCTTACAATATTTCCACCCCTTTTCCACAATGATCCTTGAGTTTTGAATGAGTTGATTTGTAGATACAACCATTAGCATTCAACTCCACAACTCTGTATTTTGATTGATTTTGTTTTTCTCTAATGATCTCTATCTACTGCAGAGAAAAGTTTCTTTGATGAGGGGTGAAGACTACATTTACCTGTGAGTATCAGTATTTAGAATTTAGTTAGGAATATGCTGGTTTAATAAAGTGAGGTTTGTAGGTTCTTCTCCAAGATCCATGACTTCACTAGCCCTGGGTAGTTGGCTAGGTTTCCAGTTGTTGAGCAAGACTTAAGCTCAATTAGAGAACTGTTGGTTACCCCCAAAGTATGCGTGCCACTGTTGCACCCTTATGCTTATCATGCATTGCTGTGATTCATAGGAATCATAGCTGGGTAGGACTGTTAGCTGCTTCCCTCCTTTGGAAACTTGCATGGCATGGTCTGGTGCCATGAAAACTAATCCTCAGGGAGAAGGTATTCAAGTAGTTCTAGTTCAGGGGCCTCTGGCCCTGTGTCTAAAGTACATGGTGTTATCAGCAATAGGGAATTAACTTCCATCTCTAAGAATAACCAAGAACAAGAGCAATAACCTGGAATGCTTTGAGGAGTCTCCTGGACAACCCAACCAGAGTTGTTGTTGTTGTTGTTGTTGTTGTTGTTGTTGTTGTTGTTGTATTAGAAAATAATTGAATTCTGGAATCTATGTACTGAAAATTGAGTTCCACTCAGAAGCCACCATAGAAACAACTATTGTTAATCATGTTCTGTTTATCATGATTATCATTTTCAATCTTCCGTCACTAGCTAAATCATTCCCTGTGTCTGCTTGGATGCCAGTGGCTCAATTCTTAAACAGTGTTATTGGTGCAGAATAGTTCCTAGTAGCATCTTGCTAAGAGAGCTGTGTGTCTGCATTGTCCCAGCCATTACCACTCCTGATTTCTCTGTGATGTGGCTGGGTGGGTGCCCAGGGAATGAATTCACTAGCTACTGCCTAGTAGAGGAGGAGAATCAAACAGTGACACTTGGCAGCAACCTCCCCTCCTGCAGCTGTTGAATGCTAAATTAATTATTTCTGATGTGTTTCTTCAGCTGTGCTAGACAGGGCTGGCCTAGCACAGCAAGAGCCTTTCTAGTCCTTAACATTGCCTTTGAATGTCAGAGCTGCAATGAAGGGGACAAAGTGAAGTGACTTTTTCCCAGGACAGAGATTGATGCTGAAATGCACTCAGTATATTTCCTGCTGTCCATGTGCATGAAGGCATATGTAGAGACCCTCATTGTAAGCCTGATGTGGCAGCTTTTGAAACTTAATAGTTTTTGCACAGGTGTATGAGTTGAGCAGATAGAGCCTTGGAGGAAAGGTAGCACCACTCAGACAGAGCCATAGCAAAGCCTCTATAAAGCCAAGCAGTAATGGATGGGCTCAGTGGGAGACTGTACAGTAAAAGAATGGAAGTGACTTATCTGCCTTCTGCTAAGAGAAACAATCAAGGCCAATCCGTCTGGGAGTCACCAGTCTGGCATTAGAGGTTCTATAAAAATTCAGTGCTGTACATTTGGTGGGTATGTCTGCTAAGTACAGCAATTTCGAGAGAGGCAGAGCAGATTCACAGAAGGAACGTTCAATACCAATGTTTCCCTCAATCCGGAGTGACTGACTGCATGGCTACAGACAATGTGGCCTTTCCATTTCTTATCTCATTTTGGTCCTCATTGTGTAAACATATGGACTGCTGGCCCTGGATATATCCTACAACTTTAGAATGAACCCCGTGCAGTTTCATCATTTTATACAGAATCAACATATGAACCATAATGTAATATATTTATGCAGCCTCATGCTCACAGATTCCACATTCAAGTCTACTTATTAGAGAGAAGCAAATTCCACACTGAGTTATCCCCACAGTGTTCTTAGATTTAAAAAGTACATATGGCTTATTTATGGTTTAGGGATTTCTTTCTAAAAGACATGTGAATAGATGCTGACAAAAGTACTGGCCACTGAAGGGCTTTGCTTTTCCTGAGAAGCTTTAATAAATCTAAGAATTTACGTCAATGTGTGTTGCTATGTAAACATAAAGCATTCTATATGCTTTCTTCTTTTCTTTCCCAAGAAGGTATAGTTCAATAAACAAGTCTTTGTTGAAAATAAAAACTGCCCCACAATTCCCTCAGGAGCCAGCTGGAACCTATTTCTCTTTGCTCCTTTTCTAGCAAGATGTTTACTACTCACGAAGGAAGATCTTCATTCATTATTCTTGTGGGCTGTCTGATGATAGCCTTTGTAGTCCACATAACTAATTTATTAACATTTCTTTTTTCTGCCAATTGCTCTGTTGTAATGTGAATACTAACTTTACTTATTTTTCACTTTTTAAAATGTATGATTCCATAGCTAGATGTGGTGGTATACACATGGTGTATACACGTTAATAACATATGGGAGACAGAGGCAGGAGGATAGTAAAATGTTTGAAGACAGTCTTGTTGGAATAGCAAGTTCCAAGACAGTTGGAGATATACAGAGAATCTTTCATTAGAAAGGGTGTGTGGCAAGAGGAGGAAGGAAAGGAAGAGAAAGGAAGGAAAGGGAAAGGAGGGGAGGGGACAGGAGGGAAGAGAAGGGAAGGGAAAGTTGGATTCAGATTGAACATGAATGAAGCAGCACCTTCAAGGAAAATGCATTCTCCCCCATACATGCACACTGTTAGAAGGGCTCTCTATTATGACACATATTGTACTGTATGTTTTAATTTTCCCTCTCATATATACTTTAAGAGGAACTCTTCAACATTCATTTTTTAAAGTGTGATCTGTAAAGAAGTAAGGGTGAAATCAAGAATGCCTGTTGTCTATGCCAGTGGTCTCTCCTGATAATAAAGCTTATTTCAGAGAATTCACCTTAATATAATGCAACTTAAGCATGATGTAGTGAGGCCTACAATTTCTGGAAGAGAATCTGTGTGCTTTGGGAGGACCCATTAACTCTTCCAAGCTCCTGAAATACATTTAATTCACTGCTGAGTAGAAAAAAAATGTAATGTGAGCTGCATGAGTAATTTATATCATACATGGCTGTTATTAGCCACACAATAAATAAAAAGAAGAAAATTTAATGAAACATTTATTAAGTTTAACTCATGACATCAAAAGTTTCTCAACATATGAGCAATGTATTAAAGAAATATATGCATTTTTGTCTTCAAATATAGTTTGTATTTTCTACTTACAGCACCCCTTTAACTCAGTGAAATTAAGGCTCATTAGTCAAATGTGACTAATAGCTTCAATATTGACAGAGGCAGGTTTGTTCTATTGCTTTGAACCAGGGAATGCAATGGAGCTTGAGGTAACAGAATTACTTGATATGTTCCCAAGCCAGAACTATCACCTCAGATTTTATTTCCACCACCTTTTCTTCAAAGGCATTATTAACAATGTATTTCTTAGAGATACAGAGGCATATAATGATTCATTCCTTTATATTTAGATTCATTCCAATAAAGTTTCTTTTAAAACAGATGCACACTCCTGACAGTATGGAATTCCACATGTTTTTGTGCCTTGTTAATATAGTAATATGTTACATTAATCACAATTAATGAACCACCGCGGATACAGTTTTATTAAATAAACTGTGCTTTATTCACATGAAGTTATGTTTTTCCTAATGCCCTTTTTCTGACTCAGGATCCCATCCAAGACACATCACATGTAGTCATAGGGCCCTTAATCTCTTGTTATTTATTGCAGTTTCTAGGATTTTTCTGCCTCTAATAACCTTAGCAGTTTGAAGTGTTTATAGCATTATCAATTGCAGTTGGTTTAGTTATGTTTTTATGATTGTTTGTAGGGGTTTGGGTCTGAGAAGGAAGACCACAGATATGACCTCCCATTTGTGTTGTGTAATATTAGTAGAAGGTATTCTCCATGAGTTAACTCGTCTAGCCTAGTTTGCTAACATTTGTCAGGTTTCCAAATTCTAAAACCATTTCTTTCTTTACTTTCCTATTTAGAAGGAAGTTTCTGCACACAGAACAACTCTTTGCTGGCAGAGAACCTACATAATTAATTTACTTATGAAAAATAAGTCTTTTTATTTTATTCTCCATTCATTTTTATTAAAAATAATTTTTCATAAAATATATTCTGATTACAATTAGAAAACAAATAGGCAAATAAAACAAGCATATAAACCAGAACAATTACAACAAAAACAATGAAAAAAAGCATGAGAAATAAATACACATGCACATAAAAACACAAAATCAGAAATCAAATTATATAAGCAAAAGACTGCTATGGTAAAACAACAAACAAACAAACAAAGCATTATGAGACAAAAAATAATTGCCTAAAATGCCTTTGAGTTTGTTTTGTGCTGGTCATCTACTGCTGGGCATGGGGCCTGCCCTTAAGTGTGATTTATGTACCCAGTGAGATTCCACTGGAGAAAACTAAGTTTTCATTTGTGAGTGGTTGACACTTGGATATAGCTTCTGGGTTAGGGATGGTGGCTCATGTCCACTTCCTCTCTCAGTGCTGGAACCACCTCTGACCTGGACCTCTGCACTTCCTGTGCATGCTCCCACAGTCTCTGTGAGTTCATATGTGCATCCACCCTGTCCCATCTGGCGAACACTGTTTTATTGTTCTGTATCCCCTCTGACTCTTACAATCTTTCTGTCTCCTCTTCTGTATAGCTTCATGAGCCTTAAGAAGAAGGGTTTGATGAAAACCTGCCCCATTTAGGATTGAGTTTTCCAAGGTCTTTCAATCTTAGCACATTATTCAGTTGGTCTCCGTATTATTTCTAATTTCCTGGAGGAGGAAGCTTCTCTCATGTTGGCTGACTGAGACACTGACCTATAGGTATGACAGAATGTCATTTTAAGAGTCATTGTATTGGTTTGTTTCTTTGCCAGAACAATAGTATTTGATTTTCTCTAAGTACCTGGCCTATATGGTCTCAAGTTGTTGGCCACCTGAGCAGTGTCAGGTATCAGTTTTGTTTCATAAAGTAGGCCTTAAGTCTATTTAGATAGTAGTTGGTTACTCTTACAACTTTTGTGCCACTATGGACCAGCAGATTAAGCAGGTAGGTCACCATTGTAATGGAAGAATTGTAGTAGGATTGGTACTTATCTTTCTTCTATAGTAGTATGGTGAGTACCTTCTAGTACTATGAGCACTAGTAAGTAGGGGAGAGGTTTCTTATTAAGCACTAGTACGATTTCTCAATGTTCAATGAGATATATAGGTATTGTCTTCAGGAATAGGGTCCATTTATTTTTGTCCAATAATATTGTTTATATATGTTTAGGCACATTACTATTTATTTTATACTTTAGATTATAATCTAATTGAACTTTATTCTCTTGTTCCTCTATTGGCAAGTGGACAAGCAGTTTACTTGTTTTCTCTTTGATGTGTATCTGTCACTGAGGTTCTTCCAGGAACTTTTTACTTTATTCTTGAGAATTCCTTTATTTTCTGAAATTGTAGGATACTCTGGGTTCATTTTTGTATGACTCCTGACCTGAACACAGAACCAGGAATGCCAGCATCTTCTATTCTTTTATTTATGAATATTGTATGTGTGTGTTGTGTAAAACCAAGATTTTGGTATTATTTATTAATTTATGATTTCTTATATATTGTTGGGGAAACTCAGCAATATATAGATAGTATCTTGAAAATCTCCCCCATGACAGACTTACATGTGGCTTAAGAGAAGAAGAGAGTCTGAAATTTCTAACAATGTTACCATGTTATTCTCATCACTAGTAATCCAAACAAACTTTAAAAAGTACCTATTAGCAAACTAAGTCCTCTCTTAATCTTGTTTTTCTGTTAGTCAAATATGAAAGATAAAAAGATAGGTGAATATAGGATATTGTATTACACTGTAATATTATTATATGACACTTGAATAAACTACCTAATTAAAACAGAAAATGTGTTGGTTTAAAGAAAGAGGAAAGACTATAACTGGAGAGGGGATTAAGATTATACAATTGTGCGTGTGTTCAGTATGTTACGAGGTCTTTAAAGACTATGTTTAAAGACTTTCTATAAACATACTGTCTCATATACAACCTACAAATATTTCTTAAAATATTAGTATGGTTTCCAAATGTCATTGCTAAACATTTGTACAAGCATTCAGTCTGAGCATATTCAAATTATTCAAAAAAATGAGGACTGAGAAAATTGGTCTGTTTTGAACAGAAGCCTACATGGAATAATATGTATCCTGGTCTACTTGATTGCAAATCCTTTATGATGTTCCTTTCTTGCCTCAATCCCACAAAGTCATTAATAAAGACTTCTTTTGTCAAAGAAAGCAAAGTTATTATTGCTTAAGACAAAGCGGGATAAGCCAACCAAGTATTTCACTCAAAATTTCCACTACAATTGATCTTAGAATAGTGAAAGAGACATTCTTTCCAAGTGTGGACACACTAGTACAGAACAGTCCTGGTGTATGCTTTAATTCCTCTGCTTGGAATTCAGTAGGCCCTCATTGGATCCTGGCCCCCAGACTATCCCAGCATTCTCTGCAGCCTGTGGATGTCTGCACTCCTGTAGTTATTTCTACACTTAGACAATGCCTTCAGCCTTCATGTCTTGGACTTAACCTTTCAAATAATCTCACTAACTGGAGGTCACTTCTTTGTTAACCTTGTTGTTTCTTTTACATAGATCAACTTGTGGAAAGCCATCCTTTATACAAGAATGAAGTGTATCGCAATGTCTACTAGAATCAGATGAGAAATTGTATTCAGAAAATTTTTGAAATAATAAAGATTTCAATAACTATAAAATATATGAATATCAATTCTATCAAACACAGCATGAAAAATTAGCAGGTCTGCAGTCTCTCACAAGTTGTTAGGTTAGCTAAATATAAAACAAGGAACATAAGATGTCCAGATTTATGGAACTCTTTAAGTTTAACATTAAACAACAAGCCATTAATTCCTAAATTTTATTTAAACATAGAATCCAAAGCAAGTGGCTAAACTGAGAACTAGAGAATATAAAAAAATCTGGAGCCAGCACTCACCAACAAAGGCATACCAGGGATCAGAAAAAGCAAAAGAAGTTTATGAGGCTGCATAATCTCCACCTTCATGACAACACCTACTCTTCAAGATTAGATTTATGGAGGCAGTGGTTTCATGTCATTTTTATTTCCTAATCCAAAGACAAATTGTCAGAAAGGACTGTAGAACAAGGGTCCAGTTCTGAGTTCAACATACAAGAACTCAGTACTAGTTTAAAAATGTGCCCCTAGATGAAGACCTGAGAAGAGCTCCAAGTTTATTCTCAAAACATGATTTGGAGTCATCCTTGTAGCCAGGACGGAGATGCTCAGCTTCTAACCTGTGCTGTAGAAACGATTTTAAAGGCAATGATCAAAGTGGGCAGGATGTGGACTAGGAAATTGACTAGCACTCCCATGTCCACTGTCCACCTGTGGTCTGAAGTCACTAGAAGCTGGGTGACATGTCACAGGCAAGCAACTTGACCTGAATGGATCAGAATATTCGTACACACAGAGATGCCCCATGGGAAAAATCCAAGTTCATTAAACTTCAAGGCAGTTCTCACAGAGGATGAGGAGTTGGTCCAATATATAACAAATGGACAAAAACTAGTACTTTCTATTTCCTTTAGAGTTAAAAGTGAAACTAGATTTCACTTGGAACATATATTCAGAGTTCATAGTAAGGTCTAAGTTATAGTACATGACCTTAGCATAATATTTAAACCTTTATATCCAATGACCTTAAGTGCTTTGACAAAAATAGCCTAAACACTTTTTTTTTAATTATGGAATTTTGGTTTCTTTATTTTTATTGTTATTTATTTAGGTTTTTTTTTTTTTTTAGTATTTATTTACTACTTCAGGCTACGTCTTCATCATAGTGCCCTATTTCCACCTATCCCAGTCCCACCCTCCCACCCTCTACCCCCTATCCCTTCCATCCCACTCCTCTGGAGTGGAGTGTCCCTACATAACAGTCCCCACCCCAGTTCAGCAGTCATATGAGGGCCAAGAGCCTCCTCATACACTGGGGGCCTACAAGGCAGCACCACTAGGGCAAAGTGTCTCACTAACAGGTAAGAAAGTCTATGTTCCTGTTCCCTTTGGTGCATTGGTTGTAGTATGGTTATCCTGTACTATGTGGCTAAAATCCAATTATAAGTGAATAGATGCCATGTGCATCCTTCTGAGTCTGGGTTAGCTCACTCAGGATGAGCTTCTCTAGTTCCATCCATTGGCTGCAAATTGTATGGTTTCATTGTTTCTGATAGCTGAGTAGTATTCCATTGTGTAGACGTACCACAGTATTTTTTATCCATTCCTCAGTTGGGGGTCATCTGGGTTGTTTCCAGTCTCTAGCTATTACAAATAAAGCTGCTATGAACATAGGTGAAGAAACTTCCTTGTGATTTGGTGAGGAATAATTTGGAAGTATACCCAGAAGTGGCATCAAAGAAATATAAACAAGCTGAGCAACATCCTGAGAAGTGGGAACCCACAGGGTCACACCGGGCAAACCCAGGGACTAAATACTTTCTTAGTCCTATCAAGATCTTTTCATAATACTTGCCTTAACAGTTATCTTAACATTACTGACTAAAAGAAGCTATCTGACTTTTTACAAAGTGTTTCTTATTATACACACCATTGTTGAAAGTGATTATTAAAGTACAAATACATAAAATGATCTTGGATCAATCATATGGTTGTGTGAATAGTTTTTCTTGAAGAATACTAATAATAAACAGCAAACACCTTAATTTGATTATTTAGCCAATGTTAAGGTTTGCCTTGGGAATTTTATGCATCACGTTACTTCCTGGAGTATTATAAAAACCACACTTGGACCTGAGGTGTAGCAGGGCATTTTGATGCTAACTGAATTCACTGTTAAAAAAAAAAAAAGACACAAGATAAAAATTTACAGATTGACATTTTAGGATGGAAATAAAAATGACATTTTAAGATGAAAATAAAGTCTACTCTTCCTATGCAATATTTCAGAACATCTCCACGTGTCTTGCCTTCCTCTCCTTCTTTCTTCCTTCAGCAATAGTAAGAAGGAAGTGCATGAAGCCGGTTTCAAACTGTATAGTAAGACTAGCTGATTTCAAGCCTTACACCCGGCTTAGTTTGATACTTGCCAATAGCTGCTGCTCAAGCATTCTCTTTTGAGACACATGTATTCTTTTCTTGTGTTAGAAATCATAATGATTAGCCACGGTTTTACTATCAAAAATACTTTTCTGTGGAAGATGATGGAAAGAAAACTCTTTCATCCTACCCACCTACTTACAAAACAACAATTTTTTTCTCATTTCAAAGAAACCTCCCAAGAAGCTTGTCCGTGAGCCCCTGATGTGTCTGAAGCAGAGTCATTAACCCGAGGGACTCTGCGTTAGCGGACAACCCCTGAAAGGTCAGGCAGTGCAACCACCCCCACAAACACTCTCACTTCTCAGCCTTTTCTGTGTTATGTCACCTTCTCTTGCTCCCCATGGAATGAGACATTTAAATTGCAACACACAGCAGCTGCCATTTGACCTCTTCTCAGAATTTGTGTTTGAGAAAGGGCTCTGAGTGCCCTGTTCACTCCAGAAACTTGTCAGAGATGATGTGGTTGAGTCACGTGGCACATGGTAAAAAATAACCTCTTGTTGACACATGACTTACAACTACTATGGAAGGCTTTATGTTAATGAGATGAAATATTGATTTCTAAGAAATATTGCTTGTCTTACTATCTTTATCAAGGAAAGCCTATTTTTATTTTCATATTAAACCAAATCTTAAGTGGGTGAATTTTGTGATATCTCAATAAATCCAAACATTCAAAAATTGCTTCCCGTTAAGCAAGAATAAACAAAAAAAAAATTTGAAATATGAGAACCTAGGAGCGCTTCTTCATCCTGTTCTCCTCTCCTTGGCTGCTGAATTACTGACCTGGAGCTCTTTACTTGGTGGTCTGATGACTCATTTCATTTATAATAAGAGAAGATAGCAAGGAGACTTGGACTTGGGTGCTTAGATATACAGGCAATTAAAAGCCTGGTGGGTGGGCTCTTTGCCTATAAGGCTGGGATGCTGATCTGGCAGAGAGCACTGGATTCCTTCTGTGGTGCCTACTAGTATTCTAGAAATGGAGTGCACAGAGAGTGGCAGGATAGGCTCAGAGCAAGCTTCCCACGAGCTCTTAAATGCCAAGTATTTTCTGTTATTTGAAGTTTCATGAAAACTGTTATCTTTTTCCTTTAAAAAAAATTAGCTATACAGACTAAGGGAACAACTAAGGGGTTAGTGTTTACTTACCATGAGTGAGGCTTTGGGTTCCATCTGGAGTTTCAAAAACAACAACAGAAACCAAATATAAAATTGACTTAGAAAAACGTTCTTAGATTAACAAACTTGATCATAATGTGGAAATTGTGGAAGATATTAGGTTATAAAACTCAACATCTAGTCTTAACTCAGCTTCCCCTGTTCTCTCTCTCTCCCTCTCTCTTTCTTCCTCTCTCTCTCTCTCTCTCTCTCTCTCTCTCTCTCTCTCTCTCTCTCTCTCCCCTTCTCTCACTCCCTCCCCTCCCTTACTTCTTCCTCCCTTCTTTCCTCTGTGCTCCTCCCCCATCTGCTAATATTGTAGGCTTCACTAACAGTCAGGCTAAAGATCAAATCCACTCTGTCTCTAACTCATCTTCTTTGCCACAGCAACCACATAAATAGAAGGCATCATGTTTTCACGAGTGGGTTGTGTAATGGTCTTCATATTTTCTAAGGTCTTCTTTGACTCTATCTTCTGTCTATAGAAAACTGTTTACAAAATACAAACCTAACTGCATTTCTGCTTAACCCTTCAGTGGGTCTCTGTTACCTCAATGTCAGGGTCAGGTTTTTATTATGGCAATTAATTTGGATTTACCATAGAAGCCAGAGCCTGAAAATGGCCACACCTGGTTGGAAACTCTCCTTTTCACCTGGCTTGCTCTTCTTTGCCTTCTGTATTTTCAATTCATGTTTTTATCATTTGATGACTCTCAACCATTCCTTTCACTAGAAACCTTCTCTACTGACCACCCACTCCTGACCACATTACTTCCTTTGTTACTTTCGTCAGATGATCTTGTATACAGACATAGGTACACAGATATTGTACACGGATGTCAGCTGGTTTACTGCAAGGCTTTCTTGTTCAATAGTGACTTCTTTAGTCACTGTGAGTCACATAGGAAGTATTTGTTGAATGAATGTGTGCAAAGCAAGTTTCCTCGGGTTTTTTTTTTTTAACTTATACTTGGATCAGGATTATTTCTGATTGTCTGCTTTCTGTTAGGTTGTACTGACTTAGAAAAAAAAATCTGAGACATTTGATTTAAAGTCAAGAAAGATGACAAAAGTTGTACTCAAGGGCAATGGAAATCAGAAATATAACTGGAATCAAGTGAAGTAAAATGCTGACAGATTCCGCTCGACCTGAAAACCTCCTTGACTGACAGTTATGCTCTTTCCCCACGGCCTACGTCTTTGGTCTTCCATTTACAAACAGAAATCTTGAGGAACTTAGTCAGACTCTGTGATACTCAAATTTCTCACTTGTTAAGTGAAAGAAGAACATCTGTCTAGCCCATAGGTTTGTATTAGTTGCCAAAAATAAGAGATGTAGAATAGTATAGGCCAGGCCGTAGCATTTCTATAAGTGAGGGTGGAGAAGAAACATTGGGTTTTTTTGTGTTTATCATTTATTCACTAATAAGACTCATTAGAAAATTTGATTATAAAGTTGTCACTGAAACACTTTTTATTTAAGAATAGTGTAAGTTAAGTGTGTTTTTTGATTCTTTGTAAAAAAAACAAACAAAAAAATCAAAGGTGGCTGAAGGTGTGTGAACTCATATCTGGGTCTTTTTTTCTATTCAGTTGACCTGTATATTTACTTTGTGCTGTTTTCATGACTATGGCTCTTTAGTATAACTTGAAATGAGATCTTTTGATACTTCCAACAGTGTTCTTATTGTTCAGGGTCATTTTGCTATTGTAGGTGTTTTGTGTTTCCCTGCAATTTTAAAAAATATTTTTATTAATTCTTTGGAATTTCACACAATGTATTTTAATCATATTCACCCTCTCCCAACTGCTTCCAGATCTACCACTACCTCCCAACTTACCCAACTTGTTTTCTCTCTGTTTCTCTCTGCTCCTTTCTGTCTCTTCCTTTCTCAAATTCATCACATCCAGTTTGTGTTGACCAACTTCTCTTGGGTATGAGGAGTCAAGTTTCACTAACTAAAACTGACTGTCCCTATCCCAGAAGCTACTAAATACCAATGGCTCTTCAACTAAAGATGAGAGAGACTTCGTATCCACCTCTACATCTCCTTGCTGGGATTTTGTCTGGCTTGTATTTGCACAAGTCTTTGTTCTTGCTGTTACAATCACTATATGTTTATATGTGCAACTGCCCTGTTGTGTACTGAAAACATTTTTTTCCTTGAATTCATTCACCATCTCTAGCTCTTATAATTTTTCCATCACTTCTTCTAAGATGATCACTGAGCCTTGAAGAAAAGGTTATAATATTGGGATCCCATTTAGGGATGAACACTCAGAAGTCTCTTTTTCTCTGCATATTGACTAGTTGTGGGTTTCTTTGTTTTTTTTTTCTTTTTCTTTTTTTTTAATAATTTATTTTTTATTTCTTCAAGTTACATCTCAATCACAATCCCCTCCCTACTCCCCCCTCCAGTCCCACCCTTCCACCCTCCTCCCCCTCAACCCCCC
>CAJQZJ010033152.1:101373-124957 GCA_907164525.1 Lophiomys imhausi
TTTTTTTTTTTTTTTTTTTTTAGTTTAAGGTATTTCTTTTTTCCCCCCAACAGCTCTCCCTTTCAGTTCAAAAAATGGTTCTTTTTCTTATAACTATAAATACAATACAAAACAACAGAAATAAATAGGCCACAATTATAAGAGTTATATGGCTTAGCATACATTCCCAATGTCCAGTCCATATGTATTTGGCACCTGACTTTAACATTCTACTATCTAACCATCTCCATGAGTTTAAAGCTCTATATCTAACTCAGCTTTCATACTAACTTGCCTCATAGTTTTAAAAATATCTTCTTAGATCCAGAACACCCTCTTGATTCCTAAACAACTCAAAATTTAACTATGAGACTCTAGCTCTCTATTCTTCAACCACCTCAGAGACCTGAGAGGGATAAATATATCTGATTATATAGGAAGTGCAGGGCCTGAAGCTTCCAAAACTAAAAAATGACATACCAGTGGCTGCCTGGACAGTTCCCATTTTCTCTCCATACATTACAGCATCAATCTTCAGCCATTTGGCCCCATTTTTCTGACAGACATTGGTTGTAGAGCAGGAATTATGAAGGACTTACCTACCCTGTCTTGGCAGAGCTAGGCTGTAGACTTATCTGCTTCCAAGTTTTGTCCTTTTTGGACAGAAGTCTGTCTACAGTTGAAGCAAGGGTTTTTTCTTGCCAAGAGAATGGCTTACCACCAATTCAATCATCTCCCACTGGAGATTCTTCGATGCTGATCTTCTACTTGGAGTAGAATATGGGTTTCTTTGTTAATGGCCATCAACTTCAAGAAGCAAATTCTTTGGTAAAGGTTGAGACACACTAATCTAGGAGTACAGCATTAACAGTGCTAGGTATGTGTTCTATCTCTTTCTTGGAGCTGGCCTTAAACCCCATCAGAAAGGGTTAGTTACTGTCATAACATTGTGCCACTATTACACCAGTGGGCATAACCTGACAGGCAGATTGTTATTTTAGCACACAGCTTTCACAGCTAGGTCAGTTTGATAATTTCTTCTTTCCTCTGCTGATATAAATAGTAATTTCTAATAATATGAAGGCTGTCCAGTAGGGATGAGGCTTCACAGTCAGTATCCACTTGATTTTTGAGACTTTTTTCTATTTCTCTGAAGAATTGATTTGGTATTTTTATTGGAATTGCATTGAAGTTAGAGATTTATTTTTGTAGAATGACCATTATTTTTCAAAATTGATCCTATCAAATGATGAGACTAAGAGATCTTTTTCATTCTTCTAGTATCTTCTTCAGTTTTTTAGTGTTTCCAGGTTTTCACTGTAGAGGTCTTTTATTTCCTTAAATTTATTCAAGCATTATTTTTGAGATCAGCATGAATGTGATTATTATTCTTTTCTTATTGGTGTAACTAGGGTGTCAAGAATTATTTTGTATGGGAATGGGGACCCTAAGCTTCCTCACCTTATTTCTCATCTAAGTGGTAATATTTGTTTTTCTCCATTTAACATTGTTAGTTATGAGTTTGTCACACAAAGCCTTTATTAAGTTAAAATATGTTCCTTATATCCCTAGTATCTCCAGGGATTTTTATGTTGAAGGATATTGGATTTTGTCAAAGGATATTGGATTGGTCTTTTCTCTATCTATTGTGACTGTAATACAATGTACGCCTTGAAACAATTTATATGAGGAATTATACCTATTGATTTATGTATGTAAACCATTACATGGCAACAATGAAGTCAACTTCAGTATGGTGAATTATCTTGTTATGTGTTCTTGAATTCAGTTTTCAAGTATCTTATTTATAATAGTTTCATCTGTGTTGATCAGGGAGATTGATCTATGATTTTCTTACTTTTATGCTTTTTTTCCCTGCTTTTGGAATCAGAATACTTCAGGCCTTATAAGAGAAAGAGAGAGAGAGAGAGAGAGAGAGAGAGAGAGAGAGAGAAGAAGAAGAAGAAGAAGAAGAAGAAGAAGAAGTTTTCCTTCTTTAATTTTTTAGTGTACAAATAAAAATTCAGAACTGAAAACATACAGAAAAGGCTTTTCTTACCAAAAAAGTCTGAAGCTGTTTTACTATATTAGTCTAACTTAAAAATGAAATTATGCCTCTAATTTTAGCTTGAAGATTAAAATTCATTACAAGTCATTTGCTAAAATTCATATTACACATAACATAAAGTACCATATAACTTAACATTTTTCAGTAAAATAAGAAGCTTAACTGGTACTTCATGTTATAATACTGGTAGTTAAAGGGAAAATGTAATATCATTATGTTTTTAAACAATTTATAGAAAATTGGCTGCATTATAATTGCTATTGTTAATACTAGCAAGACAGATAAACAAAGAGGTATTTTAGAAATGTTTTCTTTAACGTTCTTCCCAAAGACTAACTTTTATAGTGTGGGAAGGTACTGTACAAGTTTCCAAGGGAGGGAAACAACCTTGTTTCTTTTTTTGTTTGTTTGTTTGTTTGTTTTTAATAATTTATTTTTTATTTCTTCAAGTTACATCTCAATCACAATCCCCTCCCTACTCCCCCCTCCAGTCCCACCCTTCCACCCTCCTCCCCCTCAACCCCCCCATCCTCTTCCCTTCTTTTTTTTTTTTTTTTTTTTTTTTAGTTTAAGGTATTTATTTTTCCCCCCAACAGCTCTCCCTTTCAGTCAATAATGGTTCTTTTTCTTATAACTATAAATACAATACAAAACAACAGAAATAAATAGGCCACGATTATAAGAGTTATATGGCTTGGCATACATTCCCAATGTCCAGTCCATATGTATTTGGCACCTGACTTTAACATTCTACTATCTAACCATCTCCATGAGTTTAAAGTTCTATATCTAACTCAGCTTTCATACTAACTTGCCTCATAATTTTAAAAATATCTTCTTAGATCCAGAACACCCTCTTGATTCCTAAACAACTCAAAATTTAACTATGAGACTCTAGACAAACTTGTTTCTAACCAGTAGTCCTACCCAGCTCTGATCTCTAGGAACCACTGCTATGACCAGCATGGCAAGATATTCCTAAGAGTACAATAGTACCACTCATATCATGACAATAA
Organism: Lophiomys imhausi; assembly: GCA_907164525.1. Lineage (NCBI taxonomy): Eukaryota > Metazoa > Chordata > Mammalia > Rodentia > Muridae > Lophiomys > Lophiomys imhausi. The sequence continues at coordinate 104,437 of CAJQZJ010033152.1, forward strand.
CCAACAGTTCTATAATTGGACTTAACAGGAAGGGAATCATGTCTGTATCTTTAAATACTAGCCAAAGCTAGTGAGATCATGGATCATAGAGGAGAACCTATTACTAACAATTACTAAGGCATCATAATTCCTAATTACATTCTAAATATTTATCCTTATACTTACAGGTAATAACTGTATTAGGTATCTCTCACATTTCATCAGAGAAATTTCTCTTTGCAACAGATCTAGACCATTACAGAAAGCCACAATTGACCAAAATGCAGAGGAGAATTGATTATGGTGTATTGAGTGCCAGGTAGTACATCTATAACACAATTCCTATACTTAAGGCTCATGGAACTTAATGGAAGAGAAGATGTAAAGATTGAACAGGTCAGAAGGTCAGGAAATCTGTGAGATTGTGTCTCTTCATAATCTTCATTCATGATCCCTCAATGATAATGGCTGCCTATAAAAGACCTGAACAAGTACAATACCAACAGACATGCAAACATGTGAGAGAAAGAAAATATTATAGACTCCCCATCACAAAGAAAGAAAGAAAGAAAGGAAGGAAGGTAGGTAGGAAGGAAGAAGAGGAGAAGTTACAGGCAGTTAAGGAATGCTAAAGAAATACAATGGAATAAATATTATTCCTTAGAGATCACCCCCTCTAATTGTTTATCTGATAACCATTGGTCAGCTCTGAAATCACATAATTACACATAACAATAAACAGTCTGAGCCAGTTGTATTTATATGTTTAATCATAAGTATGAAACAGTAATAATTAAAGAAAAAGAGGCCATGAATTTGAGAGGAAAAGGGGAAGTATACATAGAAGGGGTTGTAAAGAGGAAAGGGAGATGGAGAAATAATGTAATTATATTTTAACTTCAAGAATAACAAATAAATGCTTTCTATATAAAAGTCAATAAAAATCACCAGTAATTTACTAACAAATATTTGAATATAACCAATATAAAGGTACTCTGGCTGGGTTCAACTCATTTCATTTGACTGATTGAGAAATATTTCTTGGCCATGTGTTCAATATATGAATAATGCTCAATAATAGTTAAAGGCACTTAAAATACTAAAATAGCATGTTTTTCTATAATTTTGTCTTAATATTCACCTCCACTAACCAGCTAGAAAAAGTGTCTGAGATGAAGATAGGCTTCATATTCTTCTTCTAACAAAATCATATTACTAAACACTGTATTTAAATTCTTTGTATAAAGTGGAATGAATAGCTACTTTTATAAATGAAGTTTCTGTGTATTTTAAAATAGGAAATGATGTCATAAAAGTCATAAGAACTGTCTGGAAATGTGAGAAATTCTAAACAAGAGATTACTTGTTTGATTAAGTTAATTAAAATGCACATCAGTCTTTCTCCATTCCTTTGTGAATGGCAGGTCATTGTGCAATTGTGCATACTTCATCTGGCACATGTTAAACTGTGAGAACAGAGCTAAATTAATTTGTTGTTTGAGTGCCTAATGTTATAAAGCTTAAATTCTAATTGGGAATGTAAAACTAACATGCTCTTTTTGGAGTGTTATTGAATTACTTCTTTTATTCATGAAGTAAAATGTGAAATAATAATAGAAGTTTTAGGCCTCTTAATCAACAACCATTAGTATTATCATAAATAAAAGGCAATTAGATGTTAAGGCAATAAAGCCCAAGGAATGAAAAGGACCAGATAAGTAGTTAAAAGAATCCCCATGTGCAAAATTGCACAAATAAACACAGCTTAGAAGTGGGGATAAATTTTCTCTCACATAACGTGTTATCTTGTTTTAAAATGATTAAAATTCAACTTTGTTTCTGATGTTGATTGCTTCTCTAAATATTTGAACCTTATCAAGGTTGTGAACAACTCTGGAAATGAGAGCATGCTCTAGAGAAGAGCTCTCCAGGGCCAACATTAGTTTTTACAATCTGGCTGGAGCCAATGAGAGACTCTCTGAGTTTACCTAGATTATTTCTTGTGAATGCCTTGGTGGCTTGACATTGGACAAAAGAACAACTGAAATCTCAGAGGCTAAGACAAGGAGAAGGAACAGCTGGAAACCCCTTCTGAGTGGTTTACTTTACAATGCATTAAGTTTGACCTTACTTCTAGGTCATATCTTTTTCTTTTGATGGCTCAAACATTTTTCTTCTTATCCCATTGGTTTGTAGAAAAATAGTTTTGATGTTTTAAATTATATTGTTAATTAAGTAAACATTATCTATTGCCTGGCTGACAGTACATCAATGAATGAAAACAATGAGACACCTGCCCTTCAAGGAATGGCAATTTAAGCATTAATTAAGGAGGAACAATGTAGGCTTCCCAAGTATTTCTTCTTTTAATATTACTCTACTTCCTTCTGCTATGGGACACACAGGCTATGTTTAAGTCCACCTGTCACTTTAGGTTTGTATACAATAAATATTCATTAATATATTCATTTTACTTCAAAAAGATATAAGCCCAGTGAACCTATCACAGAGGTTATCAACTGGTGGATTGCAACTCCTTTGAAACACACATCAGATATCCTATGTATCAGATATTTACATTACAATTCATAACTGTAGCAAAATAGCAGTTATGAAGTAGGAATGGAATAATTTTATGGTTGGGATCACTACAACATGAGGAACTGTATTAAAGGGTTGCAGCATTAGGAAGGCTGAGAACCACTGCTCTACCATCTTCTAACTGAGTGATGGAAGGAGGCAGTATTTCTGTCCTCAAGCATAGTATGGTTTAGTAAAAGAGACAATCTGTGAATATGTGCACTATTGTGAGTTAAATGTGGAACTCTTCCATTAGGCTCATGTGTTTGAACACTTGGTCCTAATCTAGTGGAACTGTTTGAGAAAGTTGTGAAACCTTTAAGAAGTAGAGACTCACTAAAGGAAATGGGTCATGAGGCAGGCCTCATAGTTTTAGAGCCCAATACCACTTTCTGCTTGTCCTCTCTTCCCTAATTGTGGATGTCAGATGACCAGATGCCTCCTGTACTGCCATCATATCCTCACCTGCCACGATGAACTGCATCCCTTGTTCTATAATCTAAAATACACCTTTTCTGCCTTGAATTGTTTATTGTCAGATATTTGATCACAGCAGTGAGAAAAGTACCTAATGCACACATCATGATGAGGTGGATATACCATAGAATTCTAGAAACTCAGATATAGGGGAAATCATTTCCAACTGACAGAATCATTTATGAACAAAGAGTAATAAAACTAAGGCTTCTGATTAGTGAGGATATAAGAATATAGCAGCAGAAGAAAAGTATCTCAGCAAAGGACTCAAAAAGGCAAGATAACAAACAGTGGGGCACAGGCCAGTGTGGACACAGGCAGCCGGGCGCAGCGCAGATCCTAGGCCTAGGAGCGAGCCCTGGACATGAGCAAAAGCCACTCAAAAACCAAGCGAGTGGACAGGCTCAGGACCAAAGCAGAGGTCAGTGGCATGGGACACAGGCTCTGGGCCCAAAGCAGAGGTTAGTGGTAAGGGGCACTGACTCGGGGTTCCAAAGAGGAGACCAGCAGCATGGGGCAGAGGTCTGAAGTACAGAGCAGAAGCCACTGGATCAGGGCACAGGCCTGGGACCCAGAGCAGAGGCAAGCATGGACCCTGTCAAAGAAGCGGGCAAAAGCCACGCAGCGACGGGCAGGGAGGCACAAGCATATCTGGGCCTACCCAGAAAGGTGTTGGATATAAAGATCCCTCTACTGGATATACAATCACTTGGAAGAAAATTGCACTCAGACAGGGCAGACGGCTGCTCTTCCTGCACCAGTACAGATTCCCACAGATCTGATTACTGCAGGGTCTTGGGAGGTAGTCCCAACTGCCAGATAGAGGTTCCTCCTGGCTACCTGAGCACCCAGTATTCACAGAGTCACTGCAACACCCTAAAGAGGACCAGCAGTGCTACTGAAACTGTCCAGAAGACATCAGGAACAATCAGCTTAGGGCAACCAGATGGCTAAAGGTCAGCAAAAGAACAAACTGAGAATATTCAGGGAAATACGACTCCAGTGAAATTCAGCGAGGTTAACACAGCAAGCCCTGAACAACCCACCACAGCTGAAACACATGAAAATGATAACAAATCTATATTTAGGAAAATAATGGAGTTCTTTCAAGAAGAAATGAAAACACTGAAAGAACACAAAGAATCCTCAGTTTTACAAAAAAAAAAAAAGCATGGGAGAATACCATTAGAGACCTCCAAGCCAACAGAGCCCAACATGAACGGGAAAGAGACAAAGCAATGAAAGATTTGAAATATTTGCAGACAAAGACAAGCAAATTGGAACAGGAAACGTAAAAAACGAATAAAATGGTTCAAGACGTGAAATTGGAAGTGGAAGCAATAAAGAAAACATAATCAGAGTTAATCCTGGAGGTGGAGAATCAAGGGAAGAGAACAGGAACTACAGACATGAGTATTAAAAATAGGATACAAGAGATGAAAAACAGTTTCTCAGGCATGGAAGATTCGATGGAAGAAATCAGTACAACAACCAAAGAAAATGAGAAATCTAAAAAAGTTCTCACCCATAATATCTAAGAAATGAAGGACTTAATGAAAAGATGGAACCTAAGAATTATAGGCATAGAGGAAAGAGAAGACTCCCGACTCCAAGGTCCAGGAAACATCTTCAACAAAATCATAGAAGAACATGTCCCAAACTTAAAGAAAGAGATGCCAATAAAATTCCAAGAGGCACCTGGCATAGAGGCACACACCTTTAATCCCAACACTCAGGAGGCAGAGACACATGGATCTCTGTGCATTCAAGGCCAGCCTGGTCTACAAAGTGAGTCCAGGACAGTCAAGGATACACAGAGAAACCTTGTCTCAAAAAACACTAAAAAAAAAAAAAAAAAGCGACCTCAAAAATTCCACCAGAGAACTCTTACAGCTAATAAACACCTTCAGCAAGGTGGCTGGATTCAAAATTAATTCAAAAAAAATCAGAAGCCCTTCTTTATACAACAAACAAATGGGCTGAGAAAGAAATAAGGGAAACAACTCCCTTCACAATAGCCACAAACAATAGAAAATACCTGGGGGTAACTCTAACCAAGCAAGTAAATGACCTGTACAACAAGAACTTCAAACCCTTGAAGACAGAAATTGAAGAGGCCTTTAGAAGATGGAAAGATCTCCCATGCTATGGATAGATAAGATCAACATATTAAAAATGGCTATCCTACCAAAAGCAATATATAGATTCAATGCAATTCCTATCAAAATACCAACAAAATTCTTTATAGACCTGGAAAAAGCTATTCTCAATTTCATATGGAACAATAAAAAACCCAGAATAGCTAAATCTATCCTGTACAATAAAAAAACATCTGGACATATCACCATCCCATAATTCAAGCTGTACTACAGAACAATAGTAGCAAAAATGGCATGGTACTGCTATAAAAACAGACCAGTAGATCAATGGAATCAAATTGAAGACCTGGAAATGGACCCACACACCTATGGCCACATAATTTTTAACAAAGAAGCCAAAACCGCACAATGGAAAAAGGACAGCATCTTCAACAAATGGTGCTGGTCCAACTGGATGTCCACTTGTAAAAGAATGAAACTAGACCCATACTTATCACCTTGTACAAAACTTAAGTCCAAGTGGATCAAAGACCTTAACATAAGCCTGGTCACACTAAATCTACTAGAAGAAAAAGTGGGAGAAACCCTCGAAGTCGTTGGCACAGGTGACAGCTTCCTGAACAGAACACCAACAGCTCAGGATCTAAGACCAACAATCAATAAATGGGATCTCATGAAACTCAAAAGCTTCTGTAAGGCAAAAGACACTGTCATTTGATCAAAACGGCAACCTACAGATTGGGAAAAATATCCACCAACCCCACGTCTGACAGAGGGATTATATCTAAAATTTTCAAAGAACTCAAGAAATTAAATGCCAAGAAACCAAATAATCCAATCAAAAAATGGGGAACAGAACTAAACAGAGAATTCACAAAGGAGGAATCCCTAATGGCTGAGAGACATTTGAAGAAATGCTCAGCATCCTTAATCATCAGAGAAATGCAACTCAACACAACTCTGAGATTCCATCTCACACCTGTCAGAATGGCTAAGATCAAAAGCTCAAATGACAGCACATGCTGGCGAGGATATGTAGAAAGAGGAACCCTCCTCCACTGCTCTTGGCAGTGCAGGCTTGTGCAACCACTATGGAAGTTATTCTGGCAATACCTTAGACAACTTGGAATAGCTCTGCCTCGGGACCCAGCCATACCACTTCTGGGTATACATCCAAATGACTCCTCATGGAATCACAAGGAAGTTTCCTCATCTATGTTCACAGCAGCCTTATTTGTAATTGCTAGAAACTGCAAACAACCCAGATGTCCCTCAACCAAAGAATGGATTAAAAAACTGTGGTACATCTACACAATGGAATACTACTCAGCTATCAGAAACAACGAAATCATGCAATTTGTAGCCAAATGTATGGAACTAGAGAAGCTCATCCTGAGTGAGCAAACTCAGACCCAGAAGGATGCACATGGCATCTATTCACTTATAGTAATATTTTAGTCATATAGTACAGGAGAACTATACTACAACGAATGCACCAAAGGGAACAGGAACATAGACTTTGTTTCCTGTCTATGAGACACTTTGCCCTAGTGGTGCTGCCTTGTAGGCTTCGGTTTATGAGGAGGCTCTTGGCCCTCATGTGACTGCTAAACTGGGGCAGGGGACTGTTACGTAGGGACACTCCACTCCAGAGGAGTGGGATGGAAGGGATGGGGGTAGAGGGTGGGTGGGCAGGACTGGGAGGGGTGAAAAGAGGACATTGTGATGGAGATGTAACCTGAAGTAATAAATAAATATTTTTTAAAAAGGCAAGATAACAAAGGGAGAGCCAGCATCCAATCTGGTTTACATTACATTTAGTTTTTGTCAGGGGAGGCTGAGGAGGGACTAGAGGATTGGAAAGAAAAAGAGACTTAAAAGCAACTACCAAATGCTTATTGCCACTGGCTACCACAGAGTCCTCATCTACTTGTGTGGTTCTTTATGGTCATTAATTGATTTCCTTTGGAAATCTAGAGAATTCTACAACTGCTCCAATCTCATATTGCTGTTCCTCTAAGTTCAAGCTCAAGTTTTCTTACAAATTCCAAGTATTCTAAAATGTGCATTAGACATGATAGATAGGCCTATGTCCTCAGCCATAGTTACAAGCTTGCACTTTGATGTGTCCTCAGTTTGAAATAGTATCTCAGAGCAAACTTCTAGAATTTCATGTCTGATTATGAATGTTGAACTTTTTACCAAGTTTAGCAAGGTTCATTTCCAAGGAACCTGCAGTGATTATAGGCATCTCTTCCAGCTTTTCTCCCTCAGTAGCTTTATTATATTTGATACTGAATATATTTTATCATAGGGTTCCCCACCTGCATATACGAAAATAAGGAGCTTGAAGAAATACGTGGGCCAGAGCTATTGACTTATCCTTTCTGCCACACAAATTGACAACAGGTGCAACCACCTTACATTTATTTCCATGTACGTAAGGGAGAGGAAAACTTGAGTTGTTAATCCTCCCATTGTTGAATTTTTCCAAGTGGCCCTAAATTTCGGTCATGAAATAATAAAACAAATAAGCTGAAAAGAATAAAATGTTCTATGAAAACAATCTCTGCTTTTTGCAGATTATCAGTTCTGCTCCCTTGACTCACTTGTAAAGTGTATGTTTTTACTACAGTTTATTGTTCCTAATGATCTTTAGCTAATAAAGGATTAAAAAAAAAGACAAAAAACCTGTGTCTCTGTGTGCACTTTTGCTATAATTTCCTGCTTAAATGAATGTTAAGGAAAAGTGAACATTTCTTCCACTGAGATTTTTCTCTTTTATTAAAAGAAAAGATGCAGACTGTGTAGAAAAGAACAGTGTTAATAGGCTCCCTCTGTGAATGAGTTTAGAGAATTGGTGTGGTATGTTGGTTCATGGCTTAAGAATGTTATCTAGTAAAGTAATCTGCAACGTGATTCAGATGAACTTAAAATTTGTCTGAATTCCATGTCTTCACATCCTTTTATAGTTTTACAAAAAGTTTCTTAAGCCCTAAAATGGTGCTAATTTTTAAAAAGAACTTCCTTTAACACAAAAATAAACTGTACAAATGAGAGAAATGTGTTTGATGTCAAAAAATAAATGTGAAAATCGAGCATCCAAATTATTTTGCTTTAAAAAGTCTGAAATTCACACTGAGTGCCAGTGTGAAATTTTCTTACTCATTTTCATGGTCTGGTACAAAGGAATATAAAACATTCCCCCACAACAACCTGCAGTAATCTTAGAAACTGCAGATATTTTGTCTCCATAAGGAAGAGGAATAATATTCCCGATGTATGTTCAAAATCTAAAATGTTATCCTCAAAGAAGTAAAGAACAAAAATTTTAAAGCTCTTTCCCAAATGATTTGCTTCATTTAAACCATTTGGTTAAAGATGAACATGAAATAAGGAAGAGGGGGAGGTGAGTGAAATACCACCTTTCAAATAAAGGTGAAATCATTGATTTCTCTTGAAGTGTTCCCCAAGAAAGTGGCAAGATCAGTGATATATGCACCCCAGGGCTAGCAGCTGGAGGGCAAAAAACACCTTTTATCCATGATTGACAAATAATACATAATGAGGAGAGAGAAGCAATTCAAGTTTAAATCTCTCTCTCTCTCTCTCTCTCTCTCTCTCTCTCTCTAAGGCAGCTGGGTGCTGCTGTTCTCACTTGCCAACCTTTGAGGTACTGCCAGGAAAAGAGACCAGGGTGACAATTGATTTTGTCCTCCTACATCCCCCCAAAGTTCTAGTGTGGCTTGTTTTTTTTTTTTTTTTTTTTTTTTTCAAATAGCATCCAGCTGCAAGCAATCCACCATTTTCCCTTAGAATGGCATGCTGGGGTGGAGGGCTCTGGAAGTGTATTGCATAGTTATAATAGGCACAGTAGAACAACAGTGAGATCTAAGGCCCCTGAGAACACATATGTGGCTGGAGAGTCAGTTGGTGGCTGATGTGCAAGTAGTTGGGAAGAGTGAGGTTAAAAGGTTGGTAGAAAAAAAATTAAAGTTTAGCTCTGTCACAATGAGTTTTCTAACGTTGCGCCATTCTCCATGTACTAAAAATAATTTTTACATTTCATAAAGGTGAGGTATTTAACAAATAATTTAGAATACAAGAAAGTGAGACAAGAAACACCATTAATCTCAAAATCTAGAAGTAGGTTTTGTTAACATCTTTGGGGTATTTTGTGTTTATTTGTTTGTAGCCAAAGGCTATTGCCATCTTCAGTGACTGTGTCTACGTACAATACACAACTTTATGCATTTATATCTGTTCATCACTCTAAATGGCAGTTCATGTATTCTTTCCTGGCAATTCCTTCATCTCTAATCACCACTTTTCTTTTTAAGTTTTCCATCACAGAAATGGAAATTCTGTTTTCCCAATGTCTCAGGTCTTGGGTCTGGATCTGGACTGCAGAGGTGGCCCAGTTGGCACACGGCCTGCCACTGAAGCATGAGTGCCTGTTAGGATCTCTAGAACACATGTGCTAGGCTGGGTAGTGGCTATCTACAACCCCAGCACTCAAAGGACAGAGAAAGAAGACTCAGAGAGTTCATTAGCCAGCCAGTCTAGCCAAACTGATAACTGTGGGTTCAATGAGAGACTGAATCCCAAAAAACCAATATGGAGAGTTACTAAGGAAGATACCCAACATCTACTCTGATTTCAACATAGGTACACACACACACACACACACACACAAACACACACACACACACACCTACACAGATATGTATATGCAACACACACACATCTTAGATTTATTCTTTACTTCCCTCTCTCACATTCTATTGCTAGTGTGTCAGTGATACATAATGACTTTGTCTTAAGTACTTATGCAGAATCTGGAAAGTTTTTTTCATTTCCTTCTTTTATTTTTAGGCAGGATTCCATTATGTACCCATATTCACTTCAAAATCATGATGTTCTTGCCTCAACTACTTGAGTGCTAGAATCATAGAAATGGCCAGTTTTGTAATAGTACCTAGCTGCCCTATCTCATGCCCAAGACAAGAGCTAGACTTAAAAAGTATAGATAAGATAAATAATCATTCATTATTTTATACTAAGGCCTATATTAGAATTATTTGTTCCCCATTTTATTCAGAATAAGGTCCAGATGTTTTAAAATAGCTTAAAAATTTTCAAAGAATTCACAATAAGATGCTATTGGTATTTTATTAGAACAGTTTTCTACTATAGAGAGAATATCTTGCATATTGTATGTTAGTATTACTTGTCAATAAAAAAAAATATGGTCTATAGGAAAGGGTAGACTAGAAGGTGGGATATCTGGCAGAAAGAGTGGATTCTGAGATAGAGATAGGAACAGGACTGTTATCCAACTTTATAGCCCGAGAAAATCAGGATGAACAGTGAGGAAAAGTCAGGCTAGCCAGACAGGAGGCCTGGTCTATTAAAAAAAAAAAAAAAAAAAAGAAAGGTGGGAAAAGAGACTCAGGCACATGCTAAAGATGAAAAGAAAGCTTCCCATAACAGCAGCACAAAATGAGCCTGGGAAAAGAGGCTGGGAAGGTGGTTTTTCTAGCCAAAGATCTGGAAAGGAGCAGGAAACTGTAGAGAGGCAATGAGAAACACAGCTTAGTCCTCCTCCTCCTCCTCCTCCTCCTCCTCCTCCTCCTCCTCCTCCTCCTCCTCTTCTTCTTCTTCTTCTTCTTCTTCTTCTTCTTCTTCTTCTTCTTCTTCTTCTTCCTTTTCTTTTTTTTTAATATTAAGAAAAGTCCCTGCTTATAAAAAAAAACTGCCACTGGGGAGAATGGATGGCTGTCCACAACAAGTATGGAGTGGTAACACATGCCAACCTGCCGTGGACCCAGAAACCTGCGGGTGAAGGCTTAAAGCCACCCAGTAGTGGAGTGGGTTGGAAAGCCCTGTCCAGAGCTGCTAGAAGGCGGAGCCAATGGGGCTTTCTGGACAAAGCTGAGATGGCAGCGTTGGCTAAGGAGCCTACAAACACACAGAAGTTCAAAAAGAACATTTTCCAGAGTTACAATGGGACTGAAAAGCCCGAAAGTTCTGAACTGGTATGGTATTAAGTCCAAAATTGGTAAATAGAAGTCGTTAAGAAAAAAAATTAGAGGTTAAAAATAAAATATTTTCTATGTTAAAAATGGAAGGAAACACATAACGCAGGCTTTGTAGTTTATCTGATGCTCTTTTAAATGGTTCAAAGATAGAAATAAAAGAGAGATACATCTAACTGAAACTTATGTATTACTGATTTTGACTACTACCACATTAATGATCTTCATTTTCACCTTAATAATATTATTGACTTTCTATATCTTCTCAGAGATAAAAGCTATAGAGAAAAATTTTGAAAAATGTATAGACCAGACTAAGGAAAATGCTAAAATATCAGAGATGAAACAAAATGAGAAAAATAAAATTTCAAAACAAGACTCAGAGAAAAGTTTCTAAAAATTTATAACTCAAACTGAGAAAGATGCTAAGATATCAGAGATAAAGCATAGGGAGGAAAAATAAGGCAAACTTGGAGAAAGAAGAGAGTGAAAAATTAGATGCTAGATTAGGGGCCATAGAACAGAGGTTGGAAGAATCTTTGAATCAAACTAGGGAACCTTTGGAGGAATCCAACTTGGAACTTAAAATAACATCAGAGAGGATAGTTCCAGATGAGAGAAATCCACAGAGTTATCAAAAATTAGAATGGATATTCATAAAGATACATATATTGAATTAAAAATCCACATCATACTTATTATTATGCTACCCTACAGCAATGCCATGCAATACATTGTGTGTTTCATTTTGTAAAGTTTAGAGAATTAAGATATGCACACATGTTGATGCATCATATACTATTGATGCATATTCAGAATTGCAATAGACTTCTGCTTTTAATTCTGAAAAGGGTGATTCTGAGATTGCACATTTGTTGGATGTCATGAGAATTATGGAAATACCTGAACAAATTGAGACTAGCAATGGTCCAGCAAGTGTCTCTGGTAAAAATGAAACAGTTTTTGTATACTGTAATGTGAAGCAGGTTGCAGGTATACCACAGAGTCCTACAAGACAAACAATTGTGGAGAAATACAATCATGCTTTGAAGAAAATACCTTTACAGATGAAAGCTGATGAGCCTTTACATATGCATCCAATAGAATAGAACAAGTTTTTTGGCATTATAGCGTAAGACCTTTTACAGTTATAATTTATAATCCTACAGATCAAGCAATTATGGAGAAATTTGACAAATATTTAGAGGAAGTATTCATAGAATAGAATGGGAATAAGGAATATTCCCAGGGATAGATTAAATGGTGGTTTGTTGACTTTGAATTTTTTACATCAATGAGACAAGTAGCACAACAGTTAAAAACAAAAACCTGGATTTTGGAAAGGACTGCTGAATTAGACCAACCTGTAAGGATCCAAATTCCAGAGTGCAAAAAAGAAGTTTTTTGCACTAGGGAGGAGATTTTGCATTTGTTGCAACAAGAAAAGAAAAGCTGTCTCTTCCATCCAAATCGTTGGACATTAGATTTGACAGGGGAAGATCCCCTGAAGATCTTGGTTGTAGTCAGAAAGAGGAAATCAAGCGGAAAAACAAGCAGCTGACGTATACACTGGTCCCCCTAGGTGGGGATAACTCTGAGTCTGGCTGAGTCCTCATGACTTATCACTATATGAAATCATTTCATAGGGCATGAATGAAGATTTATGTTGCAGTTTGGTTACCCAGTCCTAAGTAGCTTATAAAGAAAGACAAATGTCTTTCACCTGTCTTCAAACAAAGGGCAGACATTCATCTTTAACTTTTCTGTGCATATTACACATTTTACCCATATATAATTACAGAATTGTATATTACTTGTGATAGTTTATAATTATATATAACAAAGGAACCAGACACCAAGTTAATGTAGGTGGTCTTGACAAGATTCACCCTTCAGGATGCTGAGATGCTGAGATATATTTATTCCAGCATCCTGTTTGATCCAGCCTAAGACTGCTGCAGTTATTATTTCATCAAAAGTTGCTTCCAGGACATCTTCAAATTACCTCACTCACTTGGTCCAGCCTTTTAGACTGTTTCAATCAAAACTTCATTTAAGCCTTCATTTTCATAGCAATTAGAGACTGGACAGCTAGCATTCTTAAGACTTGATCATTTTCCCAATTTTCTTCGGCCCCAATAAGGAATACTAGGTCCAAAATAAACAGGAAACAACTTTAAGAAAACAGTGTGACATTCCCTAAAGCCAGGGTGGGTAGTTTTTTGGTCATTGAGTGGATTATGGATGTTTGTTGTCATTTAGCCGGGTTGTTTGCATGTTCGTAAGGAACTTGATCACAGAGGAAACTATATATAAGAAACTAGGTATAAGAGGTTAGACTCTTTCTCCACACCCTCGCCAGCATGTGCTGTCATTTGAGCTTTTGATCTTAGCCATTCTGACAGGTGTGAGATGGAATCTCAGAGTTGTCTTGAGTTGCATTTCTCTGATGATTAAGGATGCTGAGCATTTCTTCAAGTGTCTCTCAGCCATTAGGAATTCCTCCTTTGTGAATTCTCTATTTAGCTCTGTTCCCCATTTTTTGATTGGATTATTTGGTTTCTTGGCATTTAATTTCTTGAGTTCTTTGAAAATTTTAGATATAAGCCCTCTGTCAGACGTGGGGTTGGTGGATATTTTTCCCAATCTGTAGGTTGCCGTTTTGATCGAATGACAGTGTCTTCTTTTGCCTTACAGAAGCTTTTGAGTTTCATGAGATCCCATTTATTGATTGTTGGTCTTAGATCCTGAGCTGTTGGTGTTCTGTTCAGGAAGTTGTCACCTGTGCCAATGAGTTCACGGGTTTTTCCCACTTTCTCTTCTAGTAGATTTAGTGTGACCGGCCTTATGTTAAGGTCTTTGATCCACTTGAACTTAAGTTTTGTGCAAGGTGATAAGTATGTGCCTAATTTCATTCTTTTACATGTCAACATCCAGTTCAACCAGCACCATTTGTTAAAGATGCTGTCCTTTTTCCATTGTACAGTTTTGGCTTCTTTGTCAAAAATTAAGTGACCATAGGTGTGTGGGTTCATTTCTGGGTCTTCAATTCGATTCCATGGATCCACTGGTCTGTTTCTATACCAGTATCATGCTGTTTTTATTACTATTGCTCTGTAGTATACCTTGAAATCTAGGATGGTGATACCTCCAGATGTTTTTTGTTTGTTTGTTGTTGTTGTACAGGATTGATTTAGCTATTCTGGGTTTTTGTTATTCCATATGAAGTTGAGAATTGCTTTCCAAATCCGTAAAGAATTGTGGTGGTATTTTGATAGGAATTTCATTGAATATGTATATTGCTTTTGGCAGGATGGCCATTTTTATTATGTTGATCCTACCTATCCATGAACATGGGAGGTGGTTCCATCTTCTGATGTTCTCCACTGCTGGTGGGAGAACAAGCTGGTACTACCACTGTGGAAATCAGTCTGGCGATATCTTAGAAAACTTGGGGGGGTCCAAGATGGCGGCGAATTGCATGGACGCATTTTGAATGTGGGAGAGAAGAGCCATAGAAAACACAGAGTTGTTGGACACTGTGCAAAAACAGGAGGGTCTGGCCCCTTGGGAACACTCGCAGCTCCCAAGGGACTGTTAAAAGTCCCAGGGCAAGCCCCCCCCCCCATCTCTTGCAGACACGGAAGCCACTAAATCCAGGATTCGGGAACTCCCATTTGGAGAGGAGCCTGGTAAGATCGATCCCAACACACAGCAGGCAGAATCAAAGGCCACATGGCGATCACCCACTAGCCTACTGGGCTTCCCACACCTTAGGAGAACCTTATAACTACTTAGGAAACTTTGCAGAATAGTTGAAGTCTTAACAAGGAAGAAACAGGGCGCTCAGCAGGTGGTCTGCAGCCGCTTGAGCCAGAGCAGAGGCGGGCAGAGCAGTTGAGGTGGGAAGCGGGCACAGGCGGGCGGGGCTGAAGCCCAGTGCACCCACGGCAAAGCAGTTACGGAGGGAGGCCGGCTCAGGCAGGGGGAGGGGCCGAAGCCCCACGCACCCATGGCAAAGCAGCTAGGAAGGGAGGACGGCTCAGGAGGCGAAAGGGGCCGAAGCTCCACCCACACATGGCGGAGTAGATAGGGAGGGAAGCGGCCAGGCCTGTGGCAGAGAAGCCTAGTTGGAAACCAGAAGCCAGGGGACTATAGCTGTATTCTGGTAAATCAAGACATATTAGGTGTGGAGCCGGGCCCTGTCAGCCTCCGTGACGACAAACAAAGCCCACAAAATCTGTGCCTGGGCAAACAGGTCCATACCATCAGAACCATTACAGGCTGATCACTCAGTGTGCAACATAGAGAAGTCTGAACTGGGAGCAGTGAAACAATCCCAGACCATTACTCACTACCTGGGAATAGGCTGCACCAGCTCACAGCGCTTCAGGCTATTAAAACCACAGTGACACTGAGATCCCCCTGTAAGCAACGACAGATAGCCAAGCAATTCGACTCCTTCACCAAAGCATCCCCTGTGGATCCAAGCACAAAAAACGACAAGAACAGACAGCTAAACACACCCAAATGGCCAAAGGTCCAAGAAAAAATAGAAATCAAGGAAATATGACTCCAACAAAGCAGAATTATCCTAGCTCATCCAATTCGGATGACCTCACACCAACAGTAACACATGAAAACGATGACAATTCTGCATTATGGAAAGTGATAGAGTCCCTTCAAGAAGAACATAAATCTATGAAGGAATTCAAAGAAGCCACAATTTTACAAGCCAAAACAATGAACAACACCATTAAAGAACTCCAAGCCAAGGTGACAGAGCTTGAACAGGAAAAGGACAAAGGAATGCAAGATTTTCAGACAAAAACAAGCAAGCTGGAGAAGGAAATGTACAAAACGAACAATATCATACAAGACATGAAAATAGAAATAGAAACAATAAAGAAAACACAGTCAGAGTTAAAAGATGAAGCGGAGAAACAAGGGAAGAGAACAGGAACTACGGATGTGAGTATCAACAATAGGATGCAAGAGATGGAAGACAGGATCTCAGGCATGGAAGATTCGATGGAAGAAATCAGTACAACATCCAAAGAAAATGAGAAGGCTAAAAAATCTCTCACCCACAACATCCAAGAAATCAAAGACTCAATAAAAAGACGGAACCTAAGAATTATAGGTATAGAGGAAAGAGAGGACTCCCGACTCCAAGGTCCAGGAAATATCTTCAACAAAATCATAGAAGAAAACTTCCCAAACCTGAAAAAAGAGATGCCAGTAAAAATCCTAGAGGCTTACAGAACACCAAACAGATTAGACCAGAAAAGAAACTCCTCTCGCCACATAATAATTGAAAAACCAAATGTACAGAACAAAGAAAGAATATTAAAAGCTGTAAGAGAAAAAGGTCAAGTCACATACAATAGCAGACCCATCAGAATTACACCTGATTTCTCCTCAGAAACTTTAAAAGCTAGAATGGCCTGGACAGATATCCTACAAGTCCTGAGAGATCATAGGTGCCCAGCCAGACTACTATACCCAGCAAAACTCTCTATCAACATAGATGGAGAAAACAAGATATTCCATGACAAAATCAAATTTAAACAATATCTCCCCACAAACCCAGCCCTACAGAAAATCCTAGAAGGAAAATCCCAACCCAGAGAAGAAAACTCCACCCAAGAAAACAAAGGGAATGGAAAACCCATCAGCAACTAAACCAAAAGAGGAACAGAACCACCGCCTATACCAAACTATTGGGAAACAACAACCCCAGGTCACTAATATCCATCAACATCAATGGACTCAACTCCCCAATAAAAAGACACAGGTTCACAGAGTGGTTCTGCAAGCAAGACCCATCATTTTGCTGCATACAAGAAACACATCTCACTTCCAAAGATAGACACTACCTCAGAGTAAAGGGCTGGGAAAAAGGTTTTCCAAGCAAATGGACCCAGGAAGCAAGCTGGAGTAGTCATCCTAATATCAAACAAAACAGACTTCCAACTGGAGTTAGTAAAGATCTTTTCCCAATCTGTAAGTTGCCATTTTGTTCTAAAGACAGTGCCCTTTGCTTACAAGAGCTTCTCTGTTTCATGAGGTCCCATTTATTGATTGTTGGTCTTAGAACCTGAGCTATTGGTGTTCTGTTCAGGAAGTTGTCAACTATGCCAATGAATTCGAGGCTTTTCCCCACTTTCTCTTCTATTAGATTTAGTGTGTTGGGCTTTATGTTAAAGTCTTTGACCTACTTGCACTTAAGTTTTGTGCAAAGTGATAAGTATGGGTCTAATGGCATTCTTTTACATGTTGACATCCAGTTAGACCAGCACCATTTGTTGAAGATGCTGTCCTTTTTCCATTGCATGGTTTGGCTTCTTTGTCAAAAATTAAGTGACCTAGGTGTGTGGGTTCATTTTTGGATCTTCAATTTCATTCCATTGATCCACTGGTCTGCTCTATACCAGTACCATGCTCTTTTTATTAGTATTGCTCTGTAGTATAGGTTGAAATCTGGGGTGTTGATACCTCCAGATGTTTTATTTTATTTTATTTTATTTTATGGGAATGATTTAGCTATTTTGGGTTTTTGTTATTACATAAGAAGTTGAAAATTATTATTTTCAGTTCTATAAAGAATTGTGTTGGTATTTTGATAGGAATTGCATTGAATCTGTATATTGCTTTTGGCAGGATGGCCATTTTTATTATGTTGATCCTGCCTATCCAGGAGCATGGGAAATCTTTCCATCTTCTAATGGCCTCTTCAATTTCTTTCTTCAAGGACTAGAAGTTCTTGTCATACAGGTCTTTCACTTTCTTGGTTAGAGTTACCCCCAGGTATTTTATATTGTTTGTGGCTATTGTGAAGGGTGTTGTTTCCCTAATTTCTTTCTCATCCCATTTATCTTTTGTATAAAGAAGGGCTTCTGATTTTTTTAAATTAATTTTGTACCCAGCCAACATATTATATGTATTTATAAGTTGTAGGAGTTCTCTGGTGGAATTTTTGGGGTCACTGATATATACTGTCATATCATTTGCAATTAGGGATAATTTGACTTCTTTGTTTCCAATTTATATCCCCCTTGATCTCCTTCAGTTGTCTTATTGCTCTAGCAAGAACTTCAAGTGTCGCGTCCCCCTCGACAGCAAGGATGACGCAACTCGCAAAAGCTCTTCTCCAGCAGTTTATTCAGGTCACTTGAAAACAGTCTTCCGAATGCCCAGGCAGACCCAACCCACAGGCTAAATACTAAATGAACAGCCAATCAAGTAAAGCCACGTGGTGCTATCTTAGAGGCCCACGTATGCGGAAGCAAGCCAGATCAGTGGTCTTAGCCAAATATGGACTTGTTTACCACCGAGAGCACTCACCGTCGGGCTGTTGGAAGGCGGAAACCGGCGCCATCTTTGGGGCGCGGCACATCGCAGCTCTCTACAGTTCCCCCTTTTTTATTTTTTCTAAAGTTCGTAGAAGTCCGTGGAAAGGCTTCATAATCCCCCTATCTGGGGATCTCACGGTGGGCCTGAGCCTGTAGGAGGGCGGTGCTCAAACTCTTACCCGTCTCTGGGTCAGCCTCCCCACTCAGGACTGCCTTGTCTTAGGTGGCTGAGACTTACCTGTCAACTCCGTCATTGACTTGCCAGACCCTAATATCCATGGAATGAATACCTCAGTGGGCAGGGACTATGCTCAGTGAAGATTTAAGGCTTCATGGCAGCAACCATGCCTGAGGGGACTGGCCCACCTTAATGGCGACAAGGGCTTGTACAATCATGGCTGCATTACGCTTTTGTGTGGCTCTCATTTTGTAGATGCACCATAGGCAAACCAGACAGGCTAGTATAATCAGTATCGCCAAAGACCCTATGCCCGCCCACTCCTTAAGATGATCCATAGCCGTCTGAATCCAGGAAGTCAAGCCAGTAGCCAGGCTCAGATCCACCCGAGTGGAGTTGATGTGGACGATTGTCACTCTCAGCTCTCTCATCTTATTTTCAAATTCAGCCGACCAATCCTGTAAGAGAAACTTTGACAATTGTCTAGACAGATAAGCAGCCTTTGTATAATTTTGATACTGCACCGAAGTAACACACAAACCTTGCATTTTCCACTCACACCCCAATTGTGCTAGTTGCCAAAGAGAATCAATCTGTTCTTGTATTAAATCTATGCGTTGATTAACTATCATAAGACCTCCTTTGAGATGAGAATTCATAGAGGTCTGGGTATCCAATGCCTGTGCTACAGTGGCTGAGATGTTATTCAAGGCATTGGCAGTCTGTATAGAACTAGACAAGGCAATAGCTGAGGCAGTAGCTCCCACAGCAGCAATACTGATGGCAGTAACAATAGCTGCAGTGATGCCAAAATCTCTTTTAAACCTTAATAGCATCATGGTATTAGGGGCCTCTACAGGAACTGGTACATATCGAGGCATTCTAGCCACCACAGCCACAGGAAAGGCTGTGGCATTCCAGCATAGGGCATAAAAACATGTGCCCGGAGTGCATACTAACTTTTCTTCACCCAAGGATGCACTCCCATTATTACAATCCACAGAAAAGGAGGCCAGAGACATACTGGCGAAGCTAAAAAGTTCTTGTTGCGGTAAGAATGAAACAAAGATTTCCAAGTACCAGAGCCACCACTGCTAGAAAAATCCAGATTGGTAGCGGACCCTAGGGAAAAATTACCTCTTTGATAAATTCCTCCCCCAAGCATAATGACAGGTCCCAAGTCCATGCAACTTCCATTTACTCCACACAAAAGCCACAAATCAAAAGGATTGGTGGCAGTCTGCTGAGGATCCCTAGTAGATATATCAAGCATTCCTGTACAAGACTTATTCACTATATTATTAATCATGGGGCTAAAGGAAAAATAATCTTGTTGAACCCAAACTGCTCTGTGCTCCTGACATCCAGTCCAGGGAAAAGGTCCTTCCTCTCCTGTGGATCCTCTACAAAAAGATGCCCAGCGTGGCTGTCTGGGGGGGTCCCGGTCAGAGACTCGTGTGGGCCACTATCCTTCAAGAAGAGAACCGTTGCCTGAAAACAAACCACCACTCCTACCCCCAAACCTCAGTTGTGGTAAAAAATCTGCTGACTGCTGAGACAATTTAATGCATTTTGTATCATCTGACCTATTGAAGCTCCTCAAAAAGCACAGACTACCCTTCAAGCTGACATTTCTATTACCCTCTGTAGGGCTTCTCTGATCAGCAAAGGGAAGGTAGGGTAAGCCTAAGCTTCTATTACTGCTAAATAAGCGTGGAAACACAGTTGCATCTTGTCTGACCGGCATCGGCTTTGGGAATATCGACAGGATCCCCCATCTCGGCTCGGTCATTCCTGACATACTCACTGCTACTA
>CAJQZJ010033152.1:125357-181664 GCA_907164525.1 Lophiomys imhausi
TGTATGTGACTTGACCTTTTTCTCTTACAGCTTTTAATATTCTTTCTTTGTTCTGTACATTTGGGGTTTCAATTATTATGTGGCGAGAGGAGTTTCTTTTCTGGTCTAATCTATTTGGTGTTCTGTATGCCTCTTGGATTTTTATAGGCATCTCTTTTTTCAGGTTTGGGAAGTTTTCCTCTATGATTTTGTTGAAGATATTTCCTGGACCTTGGAGTCGGGAGTCTTCTCTTTCCTCTATGCCTATAATTCTTAGGTTCCATTTTTTCAATGAGTCCTTGATTTCTTGGATGTTGTGGGTGAGAGATTTTTTAGCCTTCTCATTTTCTTTGGATGTTGTACTGATTTCTTCCACTGAATCTTCCATGCCTGAGATCCTGTCTTCCATCTCTTGCATCCTATTGTTGATACTCACATCCGTAGTTCCTGTTCTCTTCCCTTGGTTCTCCACTTCCTCTTTTAACTCTGACTGTGTTTTCTTTATTGTTTCTATTTCTATTTTCATGTCTTGTAATGTTTTGTTCGTTTTGTACATTTCCTTCTCCAGCTTGCTTGTTTTTGTATGAAAATCTTTCATGGCTTTTTCCTTTTCCTGTTCAAGCTCTGTCACCTTGGCTTGGAGCTCTTTAATGGTGTTGTTCCTTGTTTTGATTTGTAGAATTGTGGTTTCTTTGAATTCCTTCATAGATTTAAGTTCTTCTTGCAGGGACTCTATCACTTTCCATACTGCAGAATTGTCAATGTTTTCATGTGTTTCTGTTGGTGTGTGGTCATCCGAATTGGATGAGCTAGGGTGGTTCTGCTTTGTTGGAGTCATAATTCCTTGATTTCTATTTTTTTTTGACCTTTCGCCATTGGATGCATTTAGCTGTCTGTTTTCTGTGCTTGGAACCACAGTGGATGATTTGGTGCAGGGGACGAGTTACTTGGCTATCTGTCGTTGCTTACAGGGGGATTTCAAGGTCACTGTGGTTTTAATGGCCAGAGGCATTTAGGCAATAGGCTGTGATCTGGTGCAGCCTATTCCCAGGTTGTGAGTAATGGACCAGGATTGTTTCACTGCTCCCAATTCAGACTTCTCTATGTTGCACTCTGAGTTATCAGCCTGTAATGGTTCTGATGGTATGGGCCTGTTTGCCCAGTCACAGATTCTGTGGGCTTTGTTTGTCGTCCCGGAGGCTGACAGGGTCTGACTCCACACCTGATATGTCTGGATTTTCCAGGATACAGCTATGGTCCCGATTTCTGGTTTCTCTCTAGTCTTCTCGCCACAGGGCTGGACCCTGTGCCTGATTTCCTTCCTGTCTGCGCCGCCACGGGTCCCGTGGGTACCCCAAGCCCCGGATCCTCCAGCTGCCTGAGTGCACCTCTCGTCCCAGCAGCTCCGCTGTGGGTGCACGGACCCCTGGTCCCACCCACGCCTGTCTCTCTCCCCAGATGACCTGCCGTGGACTGGCGGGGATTTGGCCCTGCCAGCAGTGCTCCCTCCCCAGCTGCGCTCTCGTGAGTGTGCGAGATTTGGCCGCTCCTGCCTGCTTTTGTGTTCCCCGCTTCCTGCGCTCTCTCGGGACCTCCCGCCCTCCGCTTCACGAGAGGCTGCGGACCACCCGCTGAGCCCCCTGTTTGTTCCTTGCTAAGCCTTCCACTATCTCGCAACATTTTCTAAGTGGGTATAAGTTCAACCTGATGTGTGGGGAGCCCAATAGGACAGCAATCTATGGCCAAGTGGACCCTGATTCTGCCTGCTGTAATTTGGGATCGATCTTACCAGGCGCCTCACCAAATGGGAGTTCCCGAATCCCCGGTTTAGTGGCCTCTGTGTCTGTGAGAGATGGGGAGAGCCTTGCCCTGGGACTTTTAACAGTCCCTTGGGAGCTGTGAGCGTTCCCGGGGGGGGGTTCTAGCCCCTCCGGTTTTTGCACAGTGCCCAGTAACTCTGTGTTTTTTATGGCTCTTTTTTCCCCGCGTTCAGAATGCGTCAGTGTAGGTCGCTGCCATCTTCGCTCTCCCCAGTACTACTATTCTTAATAGGACCTGCTAATTCTAATACTTTCACTGCGTTGACCACATAAACTGAATCTGAAATCAAATTGAATGCAAATTGACATCTATTAAACACCTCAATTACTATTTTCAACTCTACTATTTGGGGAGAGCCCGGTTGTAATTGACATAACACTGGCTCTTGTCTTTCTATCAAATAGGCTCCACAGCCTGTCTTTGAG
Source organism: Lophiomys imhausi (assembly GCA_907164525.1). Classification (NCBI taxonomy): domain Eukaryota; kingdom Metazoa; phylum Chordata; class Mammalia; order Rodentia; family Muridae; genus Lophiomys; species Lophiomys imhausi. Next base: position 127,583 of record CAJQZJ010033152.1, read on the forward strand.
CCATCAGTAAACACATTTGGTGACCTTTGAAGTGGTACTGCTGAAGTAACCTTAGGGAATATCACTGGGTTCTCCTTAAAAAAATGATAGCAATGGATGTTTAGGATAATGGTTATCAATCACTCCTTCAAAGCTACATTGCAATATTGCCCAATCATCTACAGTGCCACACAAAATCTTAATTTGATGACTGGAATAGGGCACTATTATACGGGCAGGAGCAACTCCAAAAGACTGCAAGCATTGTTCGATACCGTTTAAGGCTAAAGCAGCAACTGCAGTGGGATAATGTTCTATGGATTTTTTTGGAGAAATCTTTGAATAGGTCCATAATAATGGTCCATCCTGCCATAACAACCCTGTAGGTTGACCATAGGTGGCAAATATGCACAATGCAATGGGCTGTCCTTCCTGCCATCTCTTTAGGAAGGCACTCTGTAACATTTCTTCCACTTTACATAAAGCTTTTCTTGCTTCTTCTGTAAATTGCCTAGGAGAATTAAGTGCTGAATCACCTTTCAAAATATCATATAGGGGTCTTATTTCATAATTTGGTAGCTTTAAATAGCCTCTTACCCAATTGATATCTCCTAACAACCTTTGAAAATCATTTAAAGTCTTTAAATTATCTTTTCTTATCTCAATCTTTTGAGGTATTATCTTTTCAGGTCCAACCTTCGCTCCTAAATAATCAACCACATTTTCCTTTTGAACCTTATCAGGAGCAATAAACAACCTTTTCTTTTTTAATAATTGAACTAATTCTTCATAGGCCCGATCTAACATTTGTTCACTCTTAGCTGCCAGTAAGATATCGTCCATATAATGAACACCTCTCAAATCTGGAAAATTCTTTCTCAAGGGAGCAATGGCTTCCCCCACATATAGTTGGCACATAGTGGGGCTGTTTGCCATGCCCTGAGGTAACACTACCCATTCAAATCGCTGATCAGGTTCCTCATGGTTACAGGATGGAACAGTAAATGCAAATCTCTCACTATCTTTGGCACACAAAGGGATGGAGAAAAAACAATCTCTTATATCTATAACTATAATGGGCCATGAGTCTGGCAAAGATGATAAAAGCGGCAAGCCGCGTTGCACTGGGCCCATGATCTGCATTTGTTGATTTATGGCACGCAGGTCATGCAACAATCTCCATTTTCCAGATTTCTTTTTAATGACAAAAATAGGTGTATTCCAGGGAGATACAGATGGTTTTATATGCTTTAAAGACATCTGTTCATCCACCAACTCTTTGGCTGCATTCAATTTTACAGAGGAAAGTGGCCACTGAGGAACCCATACTGGATCCTCCGTCTTCCAAGTTATGGGAATACCCTCCTCAGTGGCCCCTAGGAAAAACCCAGGCCCTGCCTCTTTTGTCTTTGCTGCATAGATATGGGACTTTTCCGTCCCTGCAAATATTTTCCTATTCCAAAGCCTGGAGCATATCCCATATCTTGCATCATACGTTGGGCTGAATCAGAATAGTCATTACTCAATTTAAATCCCATATCCTTTAAAAGGTCTCTTCCCCAAAGGGAGATAGGGAGCTCAAGTACATATGGCTGCATTTCCCCTGAGTGGTTTTCTTGGTCCTGCCACTTTAATAATCTTGCACTCATATCTGGAGTCTTAGCATAACCCAGGCCTTGAAGTGTTTGAGAAAAGGCTTGTATGGGCCAACCTGAAGGCCAGTCTTTCTTTGCTATGATACGCCTATCTGCCCCAGTATCCAAAATGCCCAGGATCTTTTTACCATCAACTTTTAACTCCAAGACGGGGCGTTGGTCCAAATCCAAGGAGAGAAAAGTCAGATCCGTGCCCGTGGACCCAAAACCACCTTTTCCTCTCTCTCTATCCCTTGCTGCATAGCAGTCACGTAAGCTCAGCAACATGATCAACTGAGCAATTCTATCTCCAGGAGAGATAGCTGTTATACCACGGGGGGAGGCTACCATGATCTTAACCACTCCTGTATAATCTGGATCTATAACTCCAGGATGTACAATAAGTCCTCTCAAGGCTGATGATGACCTCCCTAACAGCAAACCAACTGTACCAGGTTCAAGAGGTCCTTTAAAATCCGTTTCAATTAACTGGACCCCCATTTGGGGCATTAATACGAGTCTGGTGGTGGAGCAGAGGTCCAATCCTGCTGAGTCTGTAGTGGCTCTCCGCGGTCCCTCAGATGGCAGAGGGTTGGTCATCTCTCTTGATTCTGTTCTTTGTCCTGATTCTCTACTGCCCCATATATTTGTGGGCCCTGAGGTCGTGGGCCCCACTGTCCGTTTTTTGGACGACTGCCACCATAACCTTGAGTTAAAGGCTGGCCATGGATGTCTATCACTGAACGGCATTCATTAGCCCAATGGTTCCCTTTTTTACATTTTGGGCATAACCCCAGCCGCCTGGGGCGTTGTACACTTCCTGTACTTTCTGTACTCCTTCCCCTGGGGCACTGTCTTTTAAAGTGTCCCATCTTGCCGCACTTAAAACAAACTCCTGAACTTCCTCCACCTTTTCTGGTCAACTGTATTACTGCAGCAGCAAGACCAGCATTAGTTAACAGCCCTCCAAGTTCTCTACACACTTTCATCCAGGCTTCTAGGCCTTTGTTCTTGTAAGGGGTGATAGAGGCTCTACACTCTTTGGTACATTGCTCATAGACCAACTGTTTTATTAGTGGTAAGGCAGCATCCGGGTCACCAAAAATCTTCCCTGCTGCTTCCACCATTCGTGCCACAAAGTCTGAAAAGGGCTCCATGGGGCCCTGTAGAATCTTAGTTAAGTTCCCACTCACCTCCCCTTTATTAGGAAGAGATCTCCAAGCCTTGATAGCTATCTTGTTTATTTGCTCATAAACCTGAATAGGATATCCTATCTGCTGGTTGGCAAATCTCCCCTGCCCAAGCAGCATATCTCTATCCCAGTCTGGATTTCCATCTCTCTGATTAATGGCTGCTTGCTCAGTGGCATACTCAACCAAGAAAGCTTTCCAATCTAAGTATTGCCCTGGACTTAAGCAGGCGTGGGCCAGGCCACTCCAATCACTCGGAGTCATACAATGTCTGCTTAATGCTTCCACTTGAGCCATTGTAAAAGAAGCGGTAGTACCATAGGTACGAACCGACTCTGCAAGGGATTTAACTACCTTAAAATCAAGCGGTTCCTCGTACCTGTTCCCTTGTGGGTCTTGGTATACCGGATAGGCAAACTGTATTCCTGTTCTTACTTGTGTCCACATCCCCGGGCAGAAAGATCTCCCTACTTTCAGGGACTGAACAGGCTGATCTATCTGAATGGCTTCTGGATATGGAGGAGGAGTTGAAGGCGCCCCGGCAACGGCTTTACTTACACCGACCGCCGCCAACGTGTCTTTCTCTTTTACCCTTTTCTTTTCCCTGTTTCTAATAGCAGTCCTCTCCAACTGTTCTATTAGAGCGTGTAGCTCCCCTTCAGAATCCATGCCATCTGAGTCCTCAAAATCTCTAAAATCTCTAAAATCTCTAAGATCGGGATAGAGAGGAACTTTCTTTTTGCCTCCCTTTTCACTGTCTGCCTGCTCAAATCTTTCGCCTTTGTTACTTTACTTTTCACTGTCTACTTGCTCAGATCTTTCCCCTTGCAGCAGTTCCAAGGCTGATTCTCCCTCCTTGATTGCGTTACAGCATCTCTGATCTTCTAAACAACTCCTCACCATCTTCCAAATCGGTCTTACTCCATGCTTCAGAGTCCCTTGCTCCCAAGCAAAATCCAAGTCCCTGCCTAATTTGTCCCAGCAGGATACCGTAAGATTCCCAGACACTGCAAACCACAGAGCCACAGAATCGCATTCATTCAAAAATCTCTCTAGGGTAGACTTCTTAATTTTCAAATTCCTAGCTAAAAGTAGCTCCTGAAGAGCCAGAAAAATTGGATGTGACTCAGACAATCCCATGATTAAAAATTTTACTTTCGGTTCGCAGCTTCCCTGCGAAACTTTACCTTTTGTTCGCAATCTCCACGAAACTTTACCGTATGTTCACTATCTCCGCGAAACTTTACCTTATGTTCGCTATTTCCGCGAAACTTTATTGTCCCAATTTATCCCAGGAACTTACCAGCGCGCTGCCCCTGACTGCAGGAGTTCTGAGTCTTTTTTGGTTCTCCGTATGGGCCACCACTTGTCGCGTCCCCCTCGACCAGCAAGGACGACGCAACTCGCAAAAGCTCTTCTCCAGCAGTTTATTCAGGTCCCTTGAAAACAGTCTTCTGAATGCCCGGGCAGACCCAACCCACAGGCTAAATACTAAATGAACAGTCAATCAAGTAAAGCCACGTAGTGCTATCTTAGAGGCCCACGTATGCGGAAGCAAGCCAGATCAGCAGTCTTAGCCAAATATGGACTTGTTTACCACCGAGAGCGCTCACCATCAGGCTGGTGGAAGGCGGAAACCGGCGCCATCTTTAGGGTGCGGCACATCGCAGCTCTCTACATTCAAGTACTATGTTGAGAAGTTACGGCAAAAGTGGGCATACTTCTCTTGTCCCTGAGTTTAGAGGAGATCCTTTACGTTTCTCTCCATTTAATTTGATGTTGGCTAATGGCTTGCTCTGTATCACCTTTATTATTTCTAGGTATTGTCCTTGTATGCCTGTTCTCCCCAGGACTTTTAACATGAAAGGTGTTGGATTTTGTCAAATGCTTTTTCAGCATCAAGCAAGATGATCATTTGGTTTTTTGTTGTTGTTGTTGTTGTTGTTGTTTTAATTTCAGCTTGTTTATATGGTGAATTATGTTGATGGATTTTTTTTATTTTGAACCACCCCTGCATTCCTGGAATGATGATCATGGTGTATGACACTTTTGAAGTGTTCTTAGATTTGGTTTGCCAGTATTTTATTATTTTTGCATCTATGTTCATGAGGGAAATTGGTCTGAAGTTCTCTTTCTTTGTTGGGTCTTTGTGTGGTTTAGGAATCAGGGTGACGGTGGCCTCATAAAATGAGTTTGGCCTTGTTCCTTCTGATTCTCTTTTGTGGAAGAATTTGATGAGTATTGGTATTAGCTCTTCTTTGATGGTCTGGTAGAATTCTGTGCTGAAATCATCTGGCCCTGGGCTTTCTTTCTTTTTTTTTTTTTTTAATGACTCTTTCTATTTCCTTAGGGGTCATAGGGATGATTAATAGGTTAAACTGATCTTGATTTAACTTTGGTAGGTGGAATCTATGAAGAAAATTTTTCATTTCACTTATGTTTCCAAATTTGGTGGACTACAGATTTTTAAATAGGGCGTAAACATTCTCTGGATTTCCTCAAAGTTTGTTGGTATTTCTCCCTTTTTATTTCTGATTTTGTTGATTTGGGATTTTTCCCTCTGTCTTTTAGGTAATTTGGCTAAGGGTTTTGTCTATTTTGTTGATTTTCTCAAAGAACCAACTCTTGCTTTCATTTATTCTTTGAATTTTTCTTTTTGTTTCTAAGTTGTTGATTTCAGCCCTAAGTTTGATTATTTCCTGCCTTCTGATCCTCTTTGGAGTGTTTGCTTCTTTTTTTTTTTCCATTTCTTCAGTTTTGCTGTTAATTTGCTAATATGAGCTGTCACAATTTTCTTTTTGAAGGCACTTAGTGCTATGAACTTTCCACATAGCACTGCTTTCATTGTGCCCCGTAGGTTTGGGTATGTTGTGCCTTCATTGTGTTGGATTTTAAGAAGTCTTTGATTTCCTTCTTTATTTCTTCCCTGACCCAGTGGTTGTTCAGTAAAGAGTTGCTCAGTTTCCAGGAATGTGTGGGTTTTCTATTATTTCTGTTGTTGTTGAAGTCCAGCTTTATTCCATGGTGGTCTGCTCAGATGCAAGGTGTTATTTCAATTTTCTTGTATCTGTTGATGCTTGCTTTGTGTCCGACTATATGGTCGATTTTGGAAAAGTTTCCATGCAGTGCTGAAAAGAAGGTGTATCCTTTTGTGTTTGGTTGAAACATTCTGTAGATATCTGTTAGGTCCTTTTGGTTCATGACTTCTGTTAGGCTCATCATTTCTCTGTTTTCTTTCTGTCTCAATGACCTGTCCATTGTTGTGAGTGGGGTGTTGAAGTCTCCCACTAATTATGTGTGGGGATCACTGTGAGTTTTAAGCTTTAGAAGAGTTTCTTTTACAAATGTGGGTGCCGTTGTATTTGGGGCATAGATATTCAGTATTGAGATGTCATCTTGATGAATTTTTCCTTTAATGAGTATGTAGTGCCCTTCCCTATCTCTTTTGATTAACTTCAGTTGAAAGTCTATTTTATTTGATATTAGGATGGCTACTCCAGCTTGCTTCCTGGGCCCATTTTCTTGGAAAAACTTTTCCAAACCCTTTACTCTGAGGTAGTGTCTATCTATGTTAGTGAGATGTGTTTCTTGTATGCAGCAAAATGATGGGTCTTGTTTACAGATCCATTCTGTGTGCCTGTGTCTTTTTACTGGGGAGTTGAGTCCATTGATGTTAATGGATATTAATGACCAAAGTTGTTATTTCCTATTATTTTGTTTTAGGTGGTGGTTGTGTGTTTCTTTTGGTTTAGCTACAGTGGAATTTTTGCCTCCTCTGTTTTCTTGGGTGTAGTTATCTTCACTGGGTTGGAATTTTCCTTCCAGGATCTTCTGTAGAGCTGGATTTGTGGGTAGATACTATTTAAATTTGATTTTGTCATGGAGTATCTTGTTTTCTCCATCTATGTTGATAGAGAGTTTTGCTGGATATAGTATTCTGCCCCGGCACCTATATTCTCTTAGGACGTTTAGGACATCTGCCCAGGCCCTTCTGGCTTTTAAAATTTCTGAGGAGGAGACAGGTGTAATTCTGATGGCTATGCCATTATATGTTACTTGACCTTTTTCTCTTACCACTTTTAATATTCTTTCCTTGTTCTGTACATTTGCAGTTTCAATTATTATGTAGCAAGAGGAATTTCATTTCTGGTCTGTTTGGTGTTCTGTATGCCTCTTGGAATTTTATTGGCATCTCTTCTTTAAGTTTGGGAAGTTTTCTTCTATGATTTTGTTGAAGATGTTTCCTGGACTTGAAGTCGGGAGTCTTCTCTTTCTTCTATGCCAATAATTCTTAGGTTCCATCTTTTCATTGAGTCCTTGATTTCTTGGTTGTTGTGGGTGAGAACTTTTTTAGATTTCACATTTTCTTTGGTTGTTGTACTAATTTCTTCATTCGAATCTTCCAAGCCTGAGATTCTATCTTCCATCTCTTGTATCCTATTTTTGATACTCTTGTCTGTAGTTCCTGTTCTCTTCCCTTGATTTTCCACCTCCAAGATTACCTCTGTTCATGTTTCTTATTGCTTCCACTTCCATTTTCAAATCTTGAACAATTTTATTTGTTTTTGACATTTCCTACTCCAATTTGCTTGTCTTTTTCTGCGAATCTTTCAAATCTTTCATTACCTTGTCTCTTTCCTGTTCATGTTGGGCTGCATTGGCTTGGAGGGCTCTAATGGTATTCTCCATTGCTTTCATTTGTAAAATTGTGGATTTTAAAGTCTTTCAGGGATTTAATTTCTTCTTGTAAGGACTTCGTCATTTTCCTAAGTATAGATTTATCATCATTTTCATGTGTTTCTGCTGTGGTGGGATGCTCAGGGCTTGCTTTGTTAACCTTGCTGAATTTTGTTGGAGTTATATTTCCCTGATTTTTGTCAGTTTTGTTCTTTTGCTGATCTTTAGCCATCTGGTTGCCCTACGCTGATTGTTCCTGATGTCTTCTGGACCTGGTGCCAAGGAGGGAGCTTTGGTGTAGAGTCTGTATAATCTTGGTGGTCTGTAGCTTAACATAAGCTGAGTGGGGTCTTGAGATGGGGGCTGGATCTCGGTGGGCCACCTCAAGTTCACCCCTTTCTGTTGTGTCCCATTGGTGACTCAGGTTGGGGATTGGGTGGGATGAGTTATTCCAGCTTGCATGGTCTTAGGTTCTAGCAGGTCTTCCTAGTGATGTCCTTGGGACTTGGAGGACCACAGATTGTAGGCTAGAGCCGCAGATCTCCTGCCGCTTGTGTGTCTGATCCAATGGTGAGGTCTGTGGTCATGTTCCCCCAGGTGGCTTCTTCTAGGTGGTCCCCAGGGTACCTCTGTGCCTCTCAGTCCTAAGCAGTGAGCCCTTGTAGTCTGTATCACTAGGGTAGTGCACAAATGCCAAGAACTCACTGCTCCCACACAGGAGCTGTAGATGCTGAAGACAGGGTATCCTGCCAAGACGGGGCATCGTGCACTGTCTCTGATATGAACACCACAACCTGTCCACTAGGCTTGGACTCAGTGGAGTTCCGCTGTCTTATAACTTGACCACCTGCCTTTCAGCCTGATCTGATCTTACAATTTCAGTGGCACTGCTGGTCCTCTTTAGGGTGTTAGAGCGACTGTGTGTATGCTAGGTGCTCAGGAAGCTGAACGGAACCTCTATCTGGCAGTTGGGGCTGCTTCCCAAGGCCCTGCAGTGATCAGACCTGTGAGACACTGTACCGGTGCAGGAAGAGCAGCTCTCTGCCCTGTCTCGGCACAATGTTCTTCCATGTGATTATATATCCAGTAGAGGGACCTGTATATCCAACACCTTTCTGGGTAAGCCCAGATATGCTTACACCTCCCAGACCTCCACTCTGCTGGAGATAAATCAAGTTTGTCCTGCAGTTCTCCTGTATGTGATGCCGGCACGGAAGCTGGGTGTCCCTGATGCTGGTGAGTACCCCTGTCTGGGGTTTGGAGCTACTCGTTGGGCGCTTCCTCAGTGGGCTCCATGCCAACCTCTGTTTCATGTCCAGCTCCAAGCTGGCCTCTGCTCTGTGCTGGTGGCCTCTGCTCGTGGCCCTGTTCCTCTGCCCCACACTGCTGGCCTCCACTCCATGTCCTGGGCCTCGGCCCCTTGCCACTGGCCTCCCCTACAAGACTCTGGCCTTCTGCCCCACGCTGCTGGCCTCTGCTCTTGAATCTACTTTTCAACTGTTATAAAGCATTAACAAGTTAAAGATCCTACAGTGGTATATATTTTTGAATATTGATACAAAATTAAGGTTATTTTTGCTTGCACTGGTATAGATATTTGTATATTGATATAAAAATTAAGTATATTTTTGTTATAACATACTGCATATTATGTTTCAACTCCTGTGTAAGGTATTGGACTTACAACTCATTTAAAAACGCAATTTTGGGCTGGAGTGATGGCTCAGAGGTTAAGAGCACTGGCTGTTCTTCCAAAGGTCCTGAGTTCAATTCCCAGCAACCACATGGTGGCTCACAACCATCTACATTGAGATCTTGTGCCCGGGCATTTATGTAGAGCAAATACTGTATACATAATAAATTAATAAATAAATGTTTAAAAAAATAAAAACGCAATTTTTGTTTTCAGTTCTTTAAAAACCTGCTAGTACAGACTGTGTAAAAGGTTTAAAATGCAAGTAAATAGTCAAACAAATGGTCATGTTACATACTAGTTAAGCTTATCACAGAAATATGTTTCCTAGGTTGAACAGATAGTAAATAGCTAAAAACAAGCAATATTTGCTGATTCAGATATGCTACAGATAGATATATTGTCTTCAAAAACCCCAGAGAGCAATTGAATATGACATTTAAAGGTGTTTTTTATTAATTTAAGGCTTTTGACAATGAGAAATGTCAGCTCCTGGCAGCACTCCTAATTGACTTTCAATAAGATGATGAGCATCTAAGAATCTCCTTATGGAGTTTGCTTCATTTGTGGCAGCTACTATTGGGCAAAAAAAAGTACCCATGATTCAACTGCTCACATTATACTGTCTGAAATGGACGTACATGGATGCAGGGAAGTTGACTGCTGAGTTTTGCAGGACAAGTTAAGTAGTCCTTCATAATTCCTGCTTCACAAATAAGGTTTGTCAGATATTCCTGGTGAGAAGGTTGAAGATTGATAGTTCAACATAATTGAGGAATTTGGGGGGATTGTTCAGGCAGCCAACCATTTTCTGTCAATTCTACAGTATTAGAAGCTTCTTACCTGCACTTCCTGCATATTCAGGTAATATTTACTCCTTATCAAGTCTCTGATGGGGTTGAAGACTACATAGTTATAATATTACAATTAAGTTTAAGTTATTTAGTACTTAAGAAGATGTTTTTAGGTCCAAGAAGATGTTCTTCAGTTGGTGATGCAAGTTAGGGTAGAAATTGAATTAGGTATAGAATTCTAAACTCAAAAAGATAGGGTATATAATAGAATACTTTCTCCAAAGTTGGCAAGTGCATATGGACTGGACATTTTGAATGTAAATCTTACCTAATAGTTTTCATAATTGCTTCATAATTATTATTGAATATAGTTTATTATGGTAAGAAAAAGAACCTTTTATTGACTGAAAGGAGAATTTCCAGAAAAAAAAATCTGTGTATTGTATGGATGTATCACTCGTCAAAAAAAAACAAAAAAACAAAAACAAAAACCTATGGCCTATAAGAAAGGGTAGAAAGATTGGATTCTGGGATAGAGCAAAGTGTGGGAAATTTGTCACGGACATGAAGGAGTATATATCCATTGAACCTGAGCAGAGCTAACCAACCAATTGGATATGTCTTCTCACTAGACAGGGTCTGAGCAATTTTCTTAAGAGTTCCAATATATGTCACGCACTTTGGTAACTCTGCCGTTACCCATGTTGGTTTTCATTCCCAACACTCGCTTTATTTGTCCTTGTTTAAGAAGGTCCTTGAGTCTGCAAAGTTCTTACTCTGTGAGAACAAACCACTTTAGTATCTGGGCAACTCCAATATTTGCTGTATGTGCTCAATTCCTAACCCTACATTTCACTCGATTTTTTTTTTTTAGTTTGGCAAGTTACTCTCTAGAAATCTTAGTTCTTTGCTTTTAAGATACTAGAATTTGGAAAAGGCCTTTTGAAAGGCCTATGTGTAGGGACTGGAGAGATGGCTCGGTGACTAAGAGCACTTGCTTCTCTTCCAGAGGACCAGGGTTTGACTCCCAGAACACACATTGAATACCTTCTAACCACTTGCAATTCCTGCTCTAGGGAACTTGACACCTTCTTCTATTCTTCATGGGTGCTTGCACTTACGCACACGCACGCACGCGCGCACACACACAATTTTAAAATAAAAAAGAGTACATGTGGAAATATTTAATGATGAGCTACAATGTCTGAGGCTTGTTTTTAAATGCTTCAGGAAACAACAACAAAATATATAAAACAAGAAGGCCATGTGTTGGTGACTGGATTATCTCATGAAAGAATGAATATGTAGGTTTCTTTGCAGAAGTCTCTCCATGTTTATGTATTAAGAAAGTGGTTTGGGGGCTGGAGAGATGGCTCAGAGGTTGAGAGAACTGGCTGCTCATCCAGAAGCCCTGAGTTTGATTCCCAGGAACCACATGGTGGCTCAGAACCATCTCTAATGAGATCTGGTGTCCTCTTCTGGCCTGCAGGCATACATCCAGACAGAGCACTGTATACATAATAAATAAATAAATTTTAAAAAGAAAAAAAAAAGAAAGTGGTTTTATAATAGAATTTCAACAAACCCTCATGGAGAATCAGCATACACCAGTGGTAACTGAATTCTGCACGTGGGTTTATGCTACTGAGTGACAATGGAATAGACTTTCTTCTATTACTGCCACACCCCAAGACCTCTGCACCGTCCCACCACTGTGCTGACTGCCACCTCTGCTGACATTCTCAAAGGACTGTCCTTCAGGAACAGCTGCATGTTCACCTTCTTGTTGGTGCAGGTGGAGGCTGGGGATTGTTCTTCCAGGGTCACAGAGAAGTTAAAGCCATGCTGGTGCACACCTCCTCTGGTCTTGGCACCATCTCCCATTTGCACTCCAATTTGGTCTGTGGCCTAGTGGAGGGATCAGCCTCTCTTCTATCCTCATGCTTTTGTCTGAAGACTTCCTTTTGTTATGAGCTATGTTTAGTGTTTTATTTTTTAGATATATGAACCAGTTATCGATAGACAAAGACTACAGATTTATATCTTCGTGGTCACTTGTCAGGGAGCACTTGAGGGCCCCAGATACAATATGCAGGAGGAGACTGAAGAGAGCCAATGCATGAAGATCAGAGGTACGAGAAGTTCAAAAGCCAAATTCAGCAGCTTGGTGTGTTAGCGAACTCGTACCTTCAACACTTGGAGGGCTGAGGCAGGGGGAGTCAAGCCACCCAGGGTTTATTTCTTTTTATTTTAAGCCCAATTTATAAATGTTGAAAGTGTTGGCCAGCTTTAACTAGAATGCAAGGTCCTTACCTGAATGAGTACATTTTGTACGCTCCTACATCAAGTGTCTGACCTAAGGACGTGGCATATGCCCGGATTTACTACATGTATGTACTGATGAGCCTTAGAATGTTCCATTCTACCCTATATCATTGTTGTGTTTTACTTGAAGGCTGAGGTTTTTTTTGTTTTTTGAAGCAGAAATACATTTCTTCTCTTTGGATATAAAAAAAAAGATACTAGAATTTTAGGTGGTGAGGAGATCAAATGATATGTTAGGAAATACCTAGCACAGGTATCCTGCTGTACAGGATTCTGTAATTTCTTCCCACTAAACACATAATTTCCTCATTTTTACCTTTGTATATTAATATATTATAATCCATAGCTTAGTGGGTTTTTCAATGATTTTATTATTTGCTGTTTCTTAGTTTTTGAATATATCCTCAGAAACACATGAAACTCTTCAAGTACAAAGATCAGGCATTATAATATTTTTGGAGCCACAGTGAATGTTCAGTAAGTATTAAAATAGCCAATTAATACAAACACTTAAATAATTTCCAACACTAAATTGGTTTTAGAAAAATGCTCAATTGCTTCTTTGGGTCAGATATTTGGAATCCCATTTATAATAGAATTGTGAATCAAAATAAAACAAAAAGAAAAACATAAAAACTAGTTTACTATTCTGATAATTCATTAATACCCTAAACACTATTTCTAAAATGTCTTGTTTTTCTCTTCCCTTCATTAGGGCTCTGAAAACCCACCCTTTCTCACTTTTTAGAAATTACAGTAAACATTAGCAATTGTGTATAAATCTTCTTAGAAGGAAAATCACATATCTAAGGAGGTTCAGTGTGTTTGCTTCTCTGCCTGTCTGTCTATAAATTCTGGGCAGGTCATTGGCTGAAGTCAGTTTGTGGATTACATTACTCTCTGGCATTATGTGAATCTTAATCCTGCAGACTTGTGCAAGCCTAATTCCTAATCATTCCTCAGTGGAATCAGGCTCCCTGGATTCCTACATTTCTAAAAGAAACCTAAATTTTTCTTTTTCAATGCTGGTTTGTATGATATCTTCTGATTTATGATTTGTAATATGCACTATTACATGTTCATAAAGATATGCATAGAGAAATGTGTTCTTATACTTGGATATACACCAGCCATTCACTCTAAGTTCCAGCCTCCACGTCCTGTGTTGTGTCTCTTGTTGCAGAACAGGAATTTCTTATCTCAAGCCAGTTTATTTACTATTTAAAACAATTGTATTCTTTCTCAAAAGCTTATCAGAGAAGGGCTATTTTATTTTCAGGATCTTATTGACTTAGCTAATATCCCTTAAAGGTGATTTTCTATATATAGGACAAAATAAAGGATATTGATGATTGATATTAAACAGTTTGCATTTTCACTTTTTATCATGGAAAGACCAATTCTATTTCATCCTTATGCTATTCTCCTGTTGAAATGATTTAGAAAAACCATGGACTCTTAGGAGCCCATGGCAGGGATCTACTTCGAGCATCTCGCTACCTCCAGTACACACAGTGCCTCTGCAGCCTCATTTTTTAAAATTTATTTGTTACTTCAGGTTACATCTCCCTCATATTGTCCTCTTTCCCCCCTTCCCAGCCCCTCCAGCCCACCCTTTACCCCCTAACCCTTCCATCCCACTCCTCTGGAGTGGAGTGTACCTACATAACAGTCCCCCACCCCAGTTCAGCAGTCATATGAGGGCCAAGAGCCTCCTCATACACTCGTGACCTACAAGGCAGTACCACCAGTGAAAAGGGTCTCATTGCAAGGGAGAGAAAACCAAAAAAAGAAACAAACAAACAAAAAAAAACCCACACACACAAACAAAACAAAAACAAAAAGTCAATGTCCATGTTCCCTTTGGTGCATTGGTTGTAGTATACATATCCTGTACTATATGGCTAAAATCCAACTATAAGTGAATGGATGCCATGTGCATCCTTCTGGGTCTGGGTTAGCTCACTCAGGACGAGCTTCTCTAGTTCCATCCATTTGGCTGCAAATTGCAATATTTCCTTGTTTCTGATAGCTGAGTAGTATTCCATTGTGTAGATGTACCACAGTTTTTTAATCCATTCTTCCATTGAGAGGCATCTGGGTTGTTTCCAGTTTCTAGCTATTATAAATAAAGCTGCTATAACATAGATGAGGAAACTCCCTTCTGATTCGGTGTGGAGTCATTTGGATGTATACCCAGAAGTGGTATGGCTGGGTCTTGAGGCAAAGCTATTCCAAATTTTCTAAGATATCGCCAAACTGACCTCAATAGTGGTTGCATAAGCCTGCACTCCCACCAGCAGTGGAGGAGGGTTCCCCTTTCTCCACACCCTCGCCAGCATGTGCTGTCATTTGAGCTTTTGATCTTAGCCATTCTGAAAGGTGTGAGATGGAATCTCAGAGTCATCTTGAGTTGCATTTCTCTGATGATTAAGGATGTTGAGCATTTCTTCAAGTGTCTCTTGGCCATTAGGGATTCCTCCTTTGTGAATTCTCTATTTAGCTCTTTCCCCATTTTTGAATGGATTATTTGGTTTCTTGGTATTTCATTTCTTGAGTTCTTTGTAAATTTTGGATATTAGCCCTCTGTCAGATGTGAGGTTGGTGAAGATATTTTCTCAATCTGTAGGCTGCTGTTTTGTTCGAATGACAGTGTCTTTTTCCTTACAGAAGCTTTTCAGTTTCATGAGGTCCCATTAATTAATTGTTGGTCTTAGGTCCTGAGCTGTTGGTGTTCTGTTCAGGAAGCTGTCACCTGTGCCAATGATTTCAAGGGTTTTTCCCACTTTCTCTTCTAGTAGATCTGTGACCGGCCTTATGTTAAGGTCTTTGATCCACTTGGACTTAAATTTTGTACAAGGTGATAAGTATGGGTCTAATTTCATTCTTTTAAGTGGACATCCAGTTGGATCAGCACCATTTGTTGAAGATGCGGTCTTTTTTCCATTGTGCGGTTTTAGCTTCTTTGTCAAAAATTACGTGGCCTTAGGTGTGTGGGTCCATTTTTTGATCTTCAATTTGATTCCATTGGTCTGTTTCTATACCAGTACCATGCTCTTTTTGCTACTATTGCTCTGTAGTACAGTTGAAATCTGGGATAGTGATACCTCCAGATGTTTGTTTTTTTTTTGTTTTTTGTTTTTTTTGTTTTTTTTTATTGTATAAGATTGATTAACTATTCTGGGTTTTTTTGTTGTTCCATATGAAATTGAGAATAGCTTTTTCCAGGTCTATAAAGAATTGTGTTGGTATTTTGATAGGAATTGCATTGAATCTATATATTGCTTTTGGTAGGATGGCCATTTTTATTATATTGATCCTACCTATCCATGAGCGTGGGAGATCTTTCCATCTTCGAAAGGCCTCTTCAATTTCTTTCTTCAAGGGCTTGAAGTTCTTGTTATGTAGGTCCTTTTCTTGCTTGGTTAGAGTTACCCCCAGGTATTTTCTATTGTTTGTGGCTATTGTGAAGGGAGTTGTTTCCCTTATTTCTTTCTCAGCCCATTTGTTTGTTGTATAAAGGAGGGCTTCTGATTTTTTTGAATTAATTTTGTATCCAGCCACCTTGCTGAAGATGTTTATCCACTGTAAGAGTTCTCTGGTGGAGTTTTGGGGGTCACTTATGTATACTATCATATCATCTGCAAATAGGGATAATTTGACTTCTTCGTTTCCAATTTGTATCCCCTTGATCTCTTTTAGCTGTCTTATTGCTCTGGCAAGAACTTCAAGTACTATATTGAAGAGATATGGTGAAAGTGGATATCCTTGTCTTGTCCCTGAGTTTAGAGGAAATGCTTCAAGTTTCTCTCCATTTAATTTGATATTGGCCCCTTGCTTGCTGTATATTGCCTTTATTATTTCTAGGTATGGTCCTTGTATACCTGTTCTCTCCAGAACCTTTAGCATGAAGGGGTGTTGGATTTTGTCAAATGCTTTTTCCACATCTAGCGTGATTATCAGGTGGTTTTTTCTTTTATTCTTGTTTGTATGGTGAATTACGTTGATAGACTTTCGTATGTTGAACCATCCCTGCATTCCTGGGATGAAGCCTACTTGATCATGGTGTATGATACTTTTGATGTGTTCTTGAATTCGGTTTGCCAGTATTTTATTAAGTATTTTTGCATCTAAATTCATGAGAGAGATTGGTCTGAAGTTCTCTTTCTTTGTTGGGTCTTTGTGTGTTTGGGAATCAGGGTGACTGTGGCCTCATAGAATGAGTTTGGCAGTGTTCTTTCTGATTCTATTTGGTGAAAGAGTTTGAAGAGTATTGGTGTTATCTCTTCTTTGAAGGTCTGGTAGAATTCTGTGCTAAAACCATCTGGCTCTGGGCTTTTTTTAGTTGGGAGATTTTTAATGACTGTTTCTATTTCTGTAGGGGTTACAGGACTGTTTAATCTGTTAACCTGATCTTGATTTACCTTCAGTAGTTGGACTCTATCAAGAAAATTGTCCATTTTGCTTAAGTTTTCAAATTTGGTGGAGTATAGAATTTTAAAGTAGGACCCAAATATTCTCTGGATTTCCTCAATGTCTGTTGTTATTTCTCCCTTTTCATTTCTGATTTTGTTGATTTGGGGTTTTTCCCTCTGCCTTTTAGTTAATTTGGCTAAGGGTCTGTCTATTGTGTTGATTTTCTCAAAGAACCAACTCTTGGTTTCATGCAGCCTCATTTTAACAATAGTAATTGCGTGGTGGGTGCTGGTGGATGGGTTAACCTGTGCAATCTTTTCAGAGATTCAAAACCTATGTTTTCTTCTCCTGGCTGAGTCTATTGGAGAATGTGGGAATGATATGCTCTAATGCCATCTTATTCCACTCTGAGGGTTGGAATGGGTAAAGGTCTAAGAGAAGGAACACAGCCAGAATGAACCGGGGACACCTGCCCTGAAGCTCATCTTTTCTCATATTCTTCAGCTCTAAGCCAATAATCTCCTTAGAGTGTTAGCCATTTTGAGTTTTCTATTATTTGTGACTAAAAACATCTAAAAATATTCTGAAGTTTCATCACAGATAAATTAACATTAACGTCAATCATATGAAAGTTTGAGTATCTTTGAATCCATTGGAATTAAATTGAGTTTCTGACCTTTACATGTGTTAGTAATACATTTCAATTCTACATTTTAGAAGTATTAACAAATTCATTTGGCAACAAGAAAATAAACATTTGTTCATTACCAATTATAATTATTTCATCAAATGGAATCTTGATTTAGTTAGTTGGTATATTCAAGAAAAGAAATTCAGTCCATAAATGAAATAGTCTCCTCTAATCTCTAGAAACCAATCTCAATTTGATTATCTAATTTTTAAAATATAGTACTTTTAAATTCATATTGACTGAGGCTTGGAAGGTCAAGTTTTCTAAAGTGTTGATTTGCATCCCTCTTGACCAATGTAAAATATTTTCTTAAAGCAATGCTTTTCCACTCTATCTATGATTATCAGGATACTTTATATGTTGTGAAGAAAATTTATAGTGGAACTGGGTAAATCTTTTCAGTATATGCTATATGTAGTCAGTATAACTGCAAGATATCAGAAATAAGTAACAGAAAGTCACATAGCTGTTGAAGACATATTATTCCTCCAACCCAAAGAAATGGTTCTTGCCCATCTGAATTCAAGGGCCTCTGAAATAATTGGAAGAAGTAGAACATAAGATCTTGGAGAAAGGTGTGTTTCAAACTTAGAGGTTTAAAATCCACTCCTGAGAACAGCAGGAATTGAACATGTCCCTTCTGGTTTTGCCATGCCCGCCATGTAATCCAACACCTCCACAGGTGAGGGTAGCTAGTCAAGTAAGCTGTACCTGGATTCCTTCCTATGCCAATAGAGCATCACCAACATCTTAGCTTCAGCCAATAGCCTTCACCTACAAAATTCTTTCCCATTTCCCAGGGTTCATAAACCCTCATTCATCCTGGAATAAACACACATACACTTAAGCTGATTCATTAAATACTCTCTGAGCTGTTTTGATATTGTCTAAAAGAGCTGCAACACAAAAGACGTTGGAGAAGTGTTTCTCCAACCTTGGTACTCCTGTAGAACCTCATTTGTCCTGTGCTCCATCTCTCTCAGCTTGGAGTTTAGGAGGGTCCTGATGCTCCAGGGAGAAGCACATGCTTCCTCCCTCTTCGTTCAGTTCAGGGTTGCATCCAGGAACTACGGGGAGAAGCAGAACAATTCCTCTCAGACTACCCTCTCTTCCTCTCAGCTTGGCATACAGAGGTATCTGACTCTCAGAAGAAAGAAGCAAACTATTGAAGAGACCCCACCCATTAGGGATTTCACTCACTCCTCTCCAGCCAGGTGTAATGGCGAGGCGTCCTTGATTCCCTGGGAGGAGAGGCTGAACCCTGAGCCACACAAACACTGAATGAATTTTAGTTTTCTTGTCTTGAAGAAATTTTATATGCTGCCTGAGTTTCATTGGAAACAGAAATCTGTATAAAGTGATACAGTGTTAACAATGATTTATACAACACTTACTATGGCCAACAATTGTACCTTTGGTTTGCGTTTGCATTGACATTTCTCAAGTTTTCATCTTGCAAATGAAGAAACTCGGCTTGAGAGAAGCTTGTTTGCAGAAACTCAATCAGCTAGTGAGTGGAGTAGCAAGTAGGGAAGTAAGATCTGCTTGTCTCTAGAGCCCTTAAGAACCGTGTCATAGTGTCTAAATTATTGAGTGCTAAATTTGGTTATACCAGGCTGCAGCAAGGATTCAGAGTTCATGAACTTTTCACAGCTCTATATTCGTCTCCTTTGGCTGCTCAAAATAATTGTAGCCTCAAAGTTAGAGAAATTGGTAGAGCATACCCTGGGCAAGTCAAACAAACCTGGATTGTCAACCCAATACCTAATGTGACCCTGCATATATTACTGATCTTTCTAAGTCCCTGTTCCTGTTACTTCAGCACAGAAAGAATGCAAACTTGACTGTCATAGTAATAGGTTTTGCCCTAGAGTATGTAGTATGTAATACGTAGTACACAGAAAAGAATTGTGTTCTTATTTCTCATCCCATCTGCTTTTCCACATTGGTGGAAGTCTAAGTCAAGAGGTGACCCTTCTGTGGTTAATCCTACATAAAAAGGCAAGATTTTGCTTTCCAATGACTGAAGAGAGAACAAAAGTAAGGAAAAGTATTCTGTGCCTTATGCTCACTTGTGGAAAGCTGATGAAGTTGTATTTGAATCAGATTTTAAAACTGACCTCAGCAGAATAGGGTAAACACCTTGCCAAGGTGAAGCTTTAAAAAAAAAAATCTCATTTAGGGAGAATTTTATGAAGTCCCATCAACTAGTTGAGGAGATACTGGCAGTTAATGATTGATGGGAGAGGAAAAGTTGTTTTTCTTGAGAGGTATAATCACTGGTAAGTTGCCCAAGCACCAGTAAATAATACCATACTCATACGCACTCAAGCTTTTATAAAATCAGTGTGTTGCTAAAGAAAAAGACGTGAAAACGGAAGGCTTAATGGGAAGGAGTTCAGAGGGCATGGAGAAGGGATAGGAAAGTGTAGGGGGAGGTGAATATGACCAAAAGAAATTATGTACATGTATGAAATTATCAAAAATTAAAAAGGAAGTCTAGGAAAGAAATTCTCCGACTATGGGTATCCTTTAGTCACCTGTAGTTCTTTGTGTAGAGTTGCAGTCTCGGGGGCTTTTCCGCATCCACTTTGGCCTGTCTAATGTCACTGTCCTTCTTCAACTCATGTTTAGGTAGTGCTGTTGATGAGATTTTACAGCTGTAGCTTGGGATACTCCTAGGAGATACAATCTCACAGCAAACTGCCTGCTCCTCTGGCTCTTTTACTCTTTCCTCCCTTTCTTCAGCAATGTTCCCTGAGCCTTTGAGGGAGGAGTTCTATTGTAGATTATCTTCTCAGGCAAGAGAACACCTGTTTGTTTTCCAGTACCAAATGGTCAACCCTGAGAACATACATACAGGTAACATTACAGAGACTGAGGAGGTTGTACGTATGCATTTAAGTATGTGTGTGTGTGTCTGTGTGTATAACAATTATGAAAAAAGATCCCACAGATTTTTTTAGTTATTAAGTTATTTGTTTCACAATGTGATTGAAGCTTCCCTGCCCCTCCCAGTCCCTTGCTGTCCCCCCTCTTCCCACCATGAACCCCTCCTCCTCCATTTCTCTTCAGAAAAGGGCAGGCTTCCCATGTATATCAACCAGCTTTGGCATATCAAGTTGCAGTAAAACTAAGCTCATAGTCTCCTACTGAGGCTAGACTAGGCAACCCAGTAGAAGGAAATGGTCCAGTCCCAAAGGCAGGCAACAGAGTCAGAGACAGTCCCTGTTCCTGCTGTTAGGAGTCCCACATGAAGACTTGGCTGCACATCTATTTCATAAATGCAGAGGGCCTAGGTATGGCACACTCATGCGTTCATAAAATTCATGAGGCCATGAATTTGAAAGAGTGCAAGGAACAGCACATGGGAGGGTTTGTGGAGAGAAAAGGGAAAGGGGAAATTATATATCTAAAAAATAAAAGAAACAATATTTTTTAATTTATAAAAAGACTCCGAGTGGACCACAGATCTAAACACAATGCCCAAAGCTCTGAGACCATGTAGCTACTTGTAAAAGTTTATTAGTGATGATGCAAAGATTAAAATTCTTATAAAGGAAGTATCTAAGTTTAAAAGCTGTAAACTGTTTTTGGTTTTCTACAGAATTTATGGTACATGAGTGAGAAATTCAATTTTCTCATTTCTAAGACATACAATAGATTTTAATAAGCACTTTTCCATAGAACTTCAAAAATTATTCATTTTGATTTTTAATCCAGACTGTGTTAGGTGACTCTTTTTTCTACAACTGAGTGAACTGATGGCTTATTTTTAATAAATGTAGAAATACTTGAAATGAAACGATTATGGAGCTTGCAAGTGAAGTAAGTAGAAGATGAAATCAAATTTACAAAATCAATCAGAAAATCCATCAAAAAAGCCATCAAAGTCATTAGGTCTAACTGATTCCTTACCAGAAAATCCATCAAAAAAGCCATCGAAGTCATTAGGTCTAACTGATTCCTTACCAGAAAATCCATCAAAAAAGCCATCGAAGTCATTAGGTCTAACTGATTCCTTACCACATTGATATTGTAAACACAACATTAGTACTTAAAGTCAAAGAATTGGCAAAATAGGTTTTTTGTAACATTATGTGAAGTTTCAATCTAAGTCCTCAGTCATAGTTACTTAGAGATACTATTTACTGTAGTTTCAGTAACTTGCAAGGGGGAAAAGGGGATTTTAAAAGAAAAAACATAAAATTTATATCATGAGACCATAGAAACAGATGTGCTTTAGCACAAAGAGGTTCTAAAACCCCCACCACTTCTGGGCCCTGTGAAAACTGGGTAAACATGCTGTTGTCAGGTTTTGGTTTTATCAGCTGCTCAAAGTCAATTGTAATGTGTAATCAGTTCACATTACAATTACTGCAAAAATAACATACATCAAGAGGTACAACAACTTGGACTTTTGTAGTCACCTCCTAAACATCTAAATATCTCTTCAATTATTATTTTCATAATATTAATCATTAATATTAACATTGTCTGGATGATACTGTTCTGACACTGAGATGGCTAAATCCAATTTCTAACCTGCTCTTGGTGTTTATTCTCGAACCCTTGTGCCATAAATTCTGTAGAAAACCAATTTTGAAATAAGTCTAAAAGCCATTAATTCTGCCTCACTATTGTTATTTAGCCCTTAGTAAAGTCTTTTGAATATGAATTGTAATAATTGTTTTTTAAATCACATTAATTCCAGAATATTTTATATTTAAGAACATGCTATATACTTTAAAAAGACCCACAACTCCTTTGTGCATTGAAATTCTTTAAAGCCAAACAAAAGTTACATTATCAAACCTTTTCCTTTTCACCATCCTTCCAGGTTAGCCATGTGAACTGAAACACAGATAAGGAAACGTATCTGGTATCTGGTTCCCATTTCTAAACTCAACATCACATGTTACATTCAATATTTGTCCTGCCCCAGCTTGCATGAAACCACGTCAGCTCAAGGGAGAAAATCATGGTAAACTAAAGTTTTAAATTTTATAGTTTATAATTAAGCCACAATTATAGGAAATATCTCGAATACATGATCCATAGTGACCAAAAGTCTATCTCAATAACAATCTAATGAATCCACTGTTCAAATATTTTCACTCTTTCAGCCTAGATAAGAGACAGAACCAGTGCTCATACTAGAGCACTCTCTACGTGAACAGCAGTGCAGAAAGGACTGTTCAAAGAGTTTGGTACCACAGAAGCCATCTGATATCCCAAGCTTTGCAATATGTATTTGCCTTACAGATGCACTGGGCATTTATTAGAGTCAAATATTAGAGCTGATCATGAGAGACCTCCAGCAGCTCATGTAACTGGAAAATATTTACCTTATGAATGATCTCCAACTTGTATTCTAAAGATCTCTTTTAGACTCTTTGAAGTTGAAAGATGATATTAATAGTGGTAGCTACAAGGAGACCACTTATCATCCAAAAGAAATTACCAAGTATTAAATGTGTGAAGATATATTTCCAAGGCGATGGGACAAACCCATAGCTTACTACTATCACTTGTTCCTTTCTGGGTACATACATTCATTCACTGATTAATAATGTATGTAGTGATTCTGTTTTGTCTGAATACAAAAAAATAGAGAGAGAATTCTGAAGGGCAGTGTATCTAAACTAAGGCAACAGCTAGCAATGGGTTAGTTCAACAGTGAGTCAACCCATTTTACTTTGCTTCTTTCTCACAATACTCTCACTCATTTTTCCTTTTGTCACTTATTTTGGTGTCTTTTCCCTTCCTAGTCCCACTCCTTGTGTCTGAAGTACACATCCTCATTGTCTTCACTAGTATTTCTCAATCTCCTATCTGTTTTCATTAGTCTTTATTGCATTGTTTTAATCTTTTAAATTGGTTATTAGATTATTCTTCCACAAGAAGAATACTGATCATATCCCTATCTTATTCAGCATCCTTTATTGGCTTCCTATTTCTTGTTTAATTGAGCAAAATCTTGTTCACTCATGACTTTTGTAATAGCTCCTGGTCACACAATCTAATGAATCTCCATTCTATCTGTGTACAAATTACAACAGATCTCTGCTTCTGACTATCTAACTTTGTTTTGCATTATTTTATTTTTAGTGAAAAGGCTTTCCGTTTGTGAATCAAGTGTTTTCTGAAGTTGCAATGCAGCAACAATGGAACAGGACTTTGATCTCTCTATTTATTTTTCATTGTTGACTAAGAGAGTCAAGAGAATGGACCTGACAAAGCAGGATTCTTCTGTGCTGGTGGAGACAGGGTGGAATTGGTATGGACAGCTAGACTACTGTTGAAAGTAACAGAAGGATGGGGAAGACTGACAATCACCATACGTTAATAATTTTGGTTCCAATCATACATATTTTCCAGCTGAAGTCAACACTTGTCTTCTGACAACTTCTTGCATCCTGGTTTCCACTTGTCATCTCCCAGTGCATAAAAAGCCCATCCAGAAAGGCTGGCTGCTGTTCCATCATAAGAACATCAGTACTTATGTCAAGAGATGCCTACTGAGGATGAGTACTGCTCCCTGGCCACCAGATGAGTGTGACCATAGATTTTTGCTCAAATCTGTTTCCGTGTATCAATGCCACTCTTTCTGAAATGACATCATCTTACTTCTGCCTGTTATAACCCTGTCATTCAAACTTCTTATCTCACTCCAGCCACTTTCTGATGTTTTACAAGCTCTTTAATAACAGGATGATCGCAGTCTATGGGAAAGAAGCATTCCTGATTATGTTGAATAGCATGCATAATTCAAGACTGATTTTCCCATGTGAATCCAAAGGGGTAGCAAGTACTTCCATCTGTCAGGTAAAATAAGACTACCACATGAAAGCTGTGTAAAGGGAATTTATAACTCATCTCATCTTCATGCATTAAAAGCATGATCCCTGACAAACTTTAAATGTCTTGAAATATGTATCATTTGAAGTATCTATTCCAGGCACATAAAATGATACCAATGATATCTCAATTTCCATAATCATAAGTAGATAATATACATAATATAAACCTGAATGGTAGGGGTATAGGGTATGAAAATGTTCACTAAGAAGGGTCAGCATGAAACTTATCATTTAGGAAAAATAACAATGAATATTTTCTTTGCCTACATTTTTCCATAGAAGAGACTTGAGATTCTCATTAGGCAGTATTCACAATGACCTGGAAAACCTTATCAAAGCCATCTTCAATTTTTTCTTATATATTAATAAAACATGATTTAAAGCTCTGAAACTGTAAGTTTTACTTTCCTTCCTTTATCTTGT
Organism: Lophiomys imhausi; assembly: GCA_907164525.1. Taxonomy (NCBI): domain Eukaryota; kingdom Metazoa; phylum Chordata; class Mammalia; order Rodentia; family Muridae; genus Lophiomys; species Lophiomys imhausi. The sequence goes on from CAJQZJ010033152.1 coordinate 152,268, forward strand.
ACTTTTCTGCTAACACCTATTTTCCCATCTGTTCCCTGTCACCTCCTTTAAAATTAAGTATGTTGGGATCTTCCTATAACTTTAATGATGACAGTAAGAGAATGGGGACCTGCTGTGAAATGATGGATTTTTGTTACTTTTATATTTCACTTCCTACTTAGTTTACATTTTTGGGCTTCAATTCACAGAATAGTGTGTAAAGCTTTATATCTACCCCTTCCAACCTCTAGCATCCTGGAATTTATTTCCTAAGAATTTCACCCCACTGTCCTACCTGAAAAGAATTCTGGGGAATTTCTTTCTCCATTTGAAAAATATCCCAGAGCAGATTAGCAATCAGGCCTTAAATCACACTAATGTGTTAATATGTGTTAGGCATGGTAACATGAATATACAGTCATGTTATTTGGGGATCTGTTAATAGGAGGAGATCATAGTGTCTAGTAGACTGTATTACATGCTTCCTAACCTAGGGCTATAGAATGAAGACATAGTGCTTATTATAAAATAAAATGCAATCCCAATGAGGAAATTTAATGATAACTCAGGGGTCAGACATCTGTAACCATTTGTTGCTATACGAAGGTTCCTTATCCCTGATATAGCCAAGAGCAGTGATGAGGTAGTTGAGCTTCCTGGGGTTGTATTACAGTATGAGGGAAATCCATGTTCGGTGCATAGCCTCCCCTTCATTAGGTTGTTATCAAATAATGAAGAATGTAAGTATTCACTACCTTACTATATTTGCAGTGAAACATCAAACGGACATGTTCTTATCCTGAGAGGAAGGGCTGGGATCAGTGTCAGAATTTGTTACACCAGGGCATTTAAGACCCACTGTCTTTTGACTCCTTTCCAGGAGAAAAATGATGGAAATGCTGTTGAGTTGTTTCAATGGGGATGGTCCTGTAATTAAATTTTGAATTTGGAAAAAAAAAAACTTCCTGATTTTATTCTGTGTATTAATTCTTTTTCTTAAATAAATAAATTTATTTATTTGTTGCTTCAGGTTACATCTCCATCATATTGTCCTCTTTCCCCCTTCCCAGCCCTGCCCTCCCACCCTCCACCCCTTAACACTTCCATTCCACTCCTACCAACCGTCTAAAACTATTTAGGATAGTTAAGAAAAACAAACTCCTAGTCATGCAAACATGTCACTTTGTTAGCTACTATGACAGTCTATCACAGATATTCTCTAAACTACTCAGTAATCAAGTTGTTAAGAGACAAGCAACATTTACTTATCTAAATACAAGAGATGGATAGGGCATCTTCAAAAACCCCAAGAGATCTGCAGAATATGGCATTCAGAGATGTTATCTTAAATTAAGATTTTTTTTTATATCAAGACATATCAGCTCCTGACAGCACCCCCTATTCTACTCCAAGTAGAAGATAAGCATTGAAGAATCTCCAGTGTGAGATGGTTGAATTAGTGGCAAGCCTATCTCTTGGCATGAAAAAACTCCTTTCTTCAACTGCAGACAGACCGCTGTCCAAATAGGGGGTGCTGTCAGGAGCTGACATGTCTCGATATCAAAAAATCTTAAGTTAAGAAAACATCTTTGAATGCCATATTCTGCAGATCTCTTGAGGTTTTTGAAGATGCCCTATCTATCTCTTATATTTAGATAAGCAAATATTGCTTGTCTCTTAGCAACTTGATTTCTGAGTAGCTTAGAAAATAACTGTGATAGACTGTCATAGTAACTAACAAAATGACACGTTTTCATGACTATTAGTTTCCGTTTCTTAATTATCCTAAACAGTTTATGTAGGTTGGTAGCGAGAGGTCAAAACTTGACATTTCATTTTTAAGTATTACTACAAACAATACCTTTAAGAAGCGTTACCCTTAATTTTGTATCAATATACAAAGATCAATACCAATGTGGCCAAATATAATCTTAATTTTGTATCAATATACAAAGATCAGTACCGATGTAGCCCAATACAATCTTAATTTTACATTAATATACTAGGGTCAATACCATTGTGGCCAAATATAATCTTAATTTTGTATCAATATACAAAGATCAATACTGATGTAGCCCTATACAATCTTAAATTTGCATTAATATGCAATGATCAATACCAATTTAGCCAAATATAATATTAATTTTGTATCAGTATACAAAGGTATAAAGCTATATTCAATAATCTGTCCTTTTTTCTTGTTCTTTCCTATACTATGTCTATGTCCCATTTTTCTCAAGTCTGTTCACTCCTATATAGGAGAGAAAGGAGGATACAGAAAAGCAAAAGAGAGAAGTCCCTGGGTCTAACCTCCAAAACCCATTTAACAAGACCATTTAAGAGCTTGTAGTCTTTTCCCCTAAATAACAAAATTTTCTATTATCTATCAAATAACCAAAGGGGAAGAACACCCTCCCCACCTTCTGGGGATGGGACGTTGTTCTCTTAAAATGACTTCCTGCTGATTTGGGATGTAGTAAACCTGTTTGGGGCCCAAATAAGAATGGAAAAATGGTTAAAAATGTTAATAGAATCATTTGATGTTCAGTCCCTTTGTGCTCAGCTATTTAGATGTCCTACAAAGTTCATAGACAGAAGCTGATCTTTAGAATTTTACTGAAGATCTGGCTGGAGTAGTCTGTGGAGCTGAACGATCTTAGCGATTTTGAGTTGTTGTGGTTATAGACTTTTGAGGAAACTGCTATTGAAGAAGTCTGCAAGGCTGGATCATCTGGGCCACTCGTCTTCTTTGGTGTCTGATCTGTTTTCTGCTGAGGTTTCCGTTGTCCAGTTGTCCCTGGATTCCTTGAATGGATGCTTTAAATCTCCTGGAAAGATAAGAACAGAGCCCTGCCCTAATCCTAACTCTGGGACAATTACCTTTTTTTGGGGGGGTCAGGTAATATTTTTCCTGGAGCAAATTTGGTTTTTTTGATAACATATAAAGTATTACCTTTCAATCCGGATTAAAGAAGAAATTATTTTGATATTTTGGAGCTAAACAGTTTTTTAATCCATTCTTCAGTTGAGGGACATCTGGGTTTTTTCCACTTTCTAGCTATTACAAATAAGGCCGCTGTAACCAAACTTTTAAATTATTATTTAACACTTATTTATTACTAAATTCACTTATAACAAACACCAACAATTTCTTAACTATTAATCCTATAAAATCCTACAACCCCTTTAACCTATCCACTAAACCTATTGATAATTATAACAACTATTTTCATAACCTTTTAGAATGATACAGTCTCTGGGGCAGGTCCTCAGTCGTCAGGAACACAGTCTTTGTTGTAGATTCTTTAACACACTTAGCAGTCCTTCTTCTGGATCTCTCAGATGCAGGTTCGTCAGGGTAGTTGGGTATTGCAGTCTCACCTTAAATAAGGCTTCATGTTTTCTTCTCTGTGGGAGACCCCAGCCGTCTGCAGGCCAACTTACTTCTTTTGAATCAGGAACTCAGCTGCTCTGCCTCAGTCCTTAAAGCCAGGCACCGTTTCCTTTAGGCCACTGTTTGGACAGATCAAACCCCTCTAGGCAAAAGCTGAACCACGGGGTCCAGTCCTTGGCCTTTTGGTGTCTTGCTCAGGCTTTCTTTGCTCACCGGCTTCTTTCTGCTTCAGGGAGAGAGCTGGCCATCAATGGCCAGCCCTTTTTTCAGCAGGACTCTTGGAGCTCTCTAGCATCAGGGGCCTCTTCTCTTCTGGGCTCCACGCACTGTCCTTAGATAGGAGGAACTCTGTTTCATCTTAATTTGGGCTCCGCCCACTTAGCAGCTGAAAACAATGTCAGGCCAGATACTTTGTTTCAAGTCTATTGAGTCTTTCCTGTTTTTCCTGACTTCAACCTTGTTTTTCAGTCTATTAAGTCTTTCCTGTTTTTCCTGACTTCATGCTGATAATGCTCTTCAGGCCCTGAATTAAGAGACAGTATCAGAAACTCCTATATATTTTCTAAATCTAATTTATCTAACCCCTACAGGCCGCTATGAACATAGATGAGGAAACTTCCTTATGATTCCGTGAGGAGTCATTTGGGTGTATACTCAGAAGTGGTATGGCTGGGTCCTGAGGCAAAGCTATTCCAAGTTTTCTAAGATATTGCCATACTGACCTCCATAGTGGTTGCACAAGCCTGCACTCCCACCAGCAATGGATGAGTGTTCCCCTTTCTCCACACCCTCGCCAGCATGTGCTGTCATTTGAGCTTTTGATCTTAGCCATTCTGACAGGTGTGAGATGGAATCTCAGAGTCATCTTGAGTTGCATTTCTCTTTTGATTAAGGATGTTGAACATTTCTTCAAGTGTCTCTTGGCCATTAGGGATTCCTCCTTTGTGAAAGTAATTACATTGAACATGACTGAAAAAATACACGTGTATCTTAAAATATATAAATTTTTATTTGTTTAGTGTCTTTCTTCAGGACATACAAAGTTTATCAGTGATAAAAGAGTAAGAGGCTACTATATGAAGACATTAAACAAATAAGATATTTTTTTCTTTTTAAACTATAACAAAGACTTTATATCCTTTTTTTTTTTCAACAAGAGTGAGAATATATCTATAGAAACAAACAAACACATGATGTAAGAAAAAGAAGCCTATTGACAGCCATGGGAGTGATACATTTGCAGAAGTTGTTGATGTGGATGTCATCTTCTGACCTGGGTCTCTGCTGTGGTCTCCAAACACAGAGCCTGCATGACAGTTTTACAGCTGAGAACTTCTGAGTTTGTAGGGGGAACAGGCAGGTAGGTGACATTTACCAAAAACATTTCTTAGTTTACATATTTGTTTTGATTCAAAACATTGCCACCGAGGAGTGGTTCTAAGTTCATGCACAAGCCACATCTTTTTACCCTACCTCACTCATTCTGTTTGTACTTTGTTATTGTCTTTAAACACCCAGGAACAATTTTCACTGTGAAAACATACAGCAAATGAAATGGAACAGAAGCCAGGGGAAGAAGAAAGTTACCGTCCATGGTCTCCTAATTTCCTTCACAATTATGAAAATTCTGTAAGAAATTCAACATCAACTTTGACTTCTGCTGACATTCCTGTGACATTAATAATTTCCTCTTGAATAAAGTGAAATGAACACATTCCTATGACTTCTAGAGACCTTGTTATTTTGTTGAAGATAACAAATGAATTCCATAATACTCATATCTGAAGTGTATGGATTCTTTAAGAAGAGCAAATAGTGTCCTTATGTAGTAAAAATGTAAACATCCTATAGTTATCAATCACTGAGCTTTCTTTAAAAAATCAAATTGATGCTGTACTGTATGGAGAGAAAATGGGAACTGTCCAGGCAGCCACTGGTATGTTATTTCTTAATTTTGGAAGTTGCAGGCCCTGCACTTCCTATATAATCACATATATTTATCCCTCTCAGGTCTCTGAGGTGGTTGAAGAATAGATAGCTAGAGTCTCATAGTTAAATTTTGAGTTGGTTAGGAATCAAGAGGGTGTTCTGGATCTAAGAAGATGTTTTTAAAATTGTGATGCAAGTTAGTATGAAAGCTGAGTTAGATATAGAGCTTTAAACTCATGGAGATGGTTAGATAGTAGAATGTTAAAGTCAGGTGCGAAATACATATGGACTGGACATTGGGAATGTATGCTAAGCCATATAACTCTCATAATTGTGGCCTATTTATTTCTGTTGTTTTGTACTGTATTTATTGTTATAAGAGAAAGAACCATTTGTTGAATGAAAGGGAGATATGTTGGGGGGAAAATAAATACCTTAAACTAAAAAAGGGGGGAGTAGAGGATGGGGAGTTGAGGGGGAAGAGGGTGGAAGGGTGGTACTGGAGGGGGGAGTAGGGAGGGGATTGCGATTGAGATGTAACTTGAAGAAATAAAAAATAAATTATTTTTAAAAAATCAAATTCTGAAAAATAGTGACAATGAACTGTCAGAAGAAAACAATTTATTTCTAAGGCGAGACCTCATACTGTAGCTCAGATTGGCCTAGAACTTACCCTATAGCCCTGGCTGACCTCAAACTTTTGGAAGTCCTCCTGACTAGTCCTCTTGATTGCTGGGATTATAGGTGTGAACCACCACACTTGGCTGAAGTACTTCAGCTTTCCAATATCTTATGTCATGCCTTCTCTTGGGAAGGAATGGAACTTGTCTCAAATGGGAGGGGTTTAGCATACTGTGCCATGTTTCTTAAGGATGGTTAATCTCTATGAGGCCACCAAAGTAGGTATTGGACAACTGTGGGGCACTTAGAGTGGAGGATTTCAGAGACTTACCTGTTATTAGGCAGGGCTGTTTGTAACTAAAAGTAACAGAGAAGACAATTGCTGGAGTCAGCAAGGAACTTACTTTTCTTACCTAACAAGAAGTGTGAACAAAGCACTTGAGATCAAGGTAGACTTGACTGCTCCCCTCTTCCATCATCCCAATCTGGGTCACTAGGTTGTCAAGATCAAGTTGTATTGTGTTTGAATTCCTGACCTGGTAAGGAGGAAAAGAAACCATCTGTTTATGTGGCAGCACAAGTACTCACCAGGGAACTGTCTGGAAACCACTCACCAGGCAGAGCTAAACACAACATCAATAGGAATAGGCCCCAGCCTCCAATGGAGGTGATTTTCAGAGCTGAGGGGGAAACAAATGGATGCAATGGTAGTTACAAAGTATGCAGAGCAAGGTAACCCTGTGGGCAGTGCCAAGTGTACAACCTGGGAAGCTCAGAGTGAGAGTCATGTATACTGGCCCATGTGCCTAGAGTCCCACGGATTCTTGCAGTTAACATATCCAGCTGCCCTCTGCTTTGTAACTTCTCTCTTTTTTTTTTTTTCCTGTCGAAAAACTTAGAACTTGTAACTGCTTTGCCACAGGCTTTTGTATTTTCCTCTTTGGGCAAAATGAAATCAGATTAACTTAGAATTCAGATGTTATTTGACTGAGTCATCTAATTCTCCTTTATCTTTTTTACTAGTCTATATTAATTATAAATAACAATGGGCTTCATCCATTTCATACAAGTCCATAATGTATTTCAAACATATTCACTTCTCATTGTCCTCTCTTGTCCCCATCTCTTTCTTGTTAGTCTTATCTAGACCCTTCTCTGGTCTAATGTATTTTCTTTCCTAATACTTTTTGAAACCTCTTATTCCATTTGATGATGAAAAATGTAAAAGGATATTTTTGGAAGTGAGCAAAAACTTAGGGTGTTCATTTGAATTTCTTCTTCCCAAATATTCTGTTCTGATTTCTTCCTTTCCCAAGTCAAGGAAATCAACTCTACAAATGAGGATTTCTGCAGCAAACTTACTTGGCCAAATGCATGTACCAGCCCAATGAGGGCAAGCATTTCCAGCTTCTAAAGTGGCAATTACCAAACAGAAAAGGAATCTGACCATCCCAATGATGACTGACAACAGCGTTGCCTGTATTTCTTGGCAAAAGGACCATTTAAGCAATACTTTTAACTTTCTCACACACAAAAAAAAATATTTGCAAATACCTTTATTCTTAAAATCCCAACACATCACATCAAATGTAAAAATTTTCTTCTGGAAGGTGGGGGAAAATAACCTGGAACTCTCATGCTTTGTGGCAAATTTTATGTTATTGTACAGGACTAAAGATATTAAAATATAGTTATTAGGGAGCATGACTTTAACTTGTTAAAATAGCCCAGATATTTAATTATCTGTACATGTCTCTTAAAATGTGTAGTGTGGAAGATACAGGGCGTTTGGCTCAAGCTAACCAATGCTTTAGCCCTGATGTGACATATGAATGAACCACTCTGTTTTTGAAATGTCCATTTTCAAGAGGTACTGTAAAAATCAAAGATCATACAGAGAAAGTATCTAACTGTAGATTCTGGCACACTAGTAGATACAATTATTTTTATTTTATTTATTTACTGATGTGTATATGCATGCTTGTGTGTGTGCATGCATCGGTATTTGCAGGCATGGGTGGGTGCATGAGGGTGTGCAAGCATCTTCACCTGGGTATGTGTGCATCTTCATGTGTCTGCACATCTTTGAAAGTATGCATGTATATGTTGTGGGAAGGTGTACATGCAAATGAATGAATGCATGTTTGTAGGCCTGAAGGGCAACCTTGAATTAAGCCAGTGAAACCAGGGGTCTGAATGTTCCAGTGTCCCTGGCACTCGGATTACAAGCACATGCTACCATGCTTTTGTTTTTTAACATGGATGAGAGACTAAAATCAAAGCCCATAGTTCACCAACTGAAGGATCCTTATAGCCTCTGAATGCCATTGCTTTTATAAGTTCAAATAATACATTTCCTAAGCCACACTTAGTGCTGATGATTAGCTCCTTGTCAGAGGAAAGGAACACTGAGAAAATACAGTTCTACTCTAGTTCCCCAGCCTGCATGTACTTCTTCAGCTCTTTCACCGACAGTGACCTTGTGAATCTTAAAATCTCCTTCTTAATAATGTCTCAAGCTGAGGGGGGAAGAGACAACAACTTTTCACTATGGGTGCTTTTTCCCTAGATCACTAGAAAGAATACAATGTCAACATTTGCTAACATTGCCAACATGTTGGGAAAAAAAGATGCTAAGTATTAATTATGAACAGTTACAAAATAGAATACTTCTTGATGTAGACGTTATGAAATCAAAGAGAGAGGAAGTGAGCAGCAGAAAGGAAACTGTATTTTGGCAAGCTCTGAAACATGGAAGCATTATTCTTTCATGGTTTTCCACGCATTTGAATCTCTGGACAGTTTCTCAATTACAGCTTGTTAACTGCAGGCTTCAAAGCAATTCTGCAGTTCAGTTCACCTTAGTCAGTCAATCAGTCAGCCAGCCAATAATGTATGAATTCCCAAGAAAGGAAGGGTTCTGAGTGAGAGGCCCATTTTCATTTTCCTCAGCAAGATGCTTGATCCTGAGAGCCTGTCATTCCATCAGGACGCCCTGCTAATGGTCTTTCCTTTTGAATTCTCTGCTACGTGTTTCTAGAGATCTGAAGCAGTTTGAGTTGACTCCCTCCCATCTGCCAACCAACATCACAGCTCTTCCTGCCTGTACCAGATGAAACCCTTTTAGTCCGGAAGCGTTCCCAGATTAATACCAGACCCTAATCTTATACCATTCCTGACCCACTGTGTCTCAACTTTATTTTATAAATATGTTATTGTTTGGGCTGAACTGAACCAAACTGTATTCTCCCCAAATTTGATGATAACACTCAATTATAAGATCATAGGGTATTCAAGTTCAAAGGGTTTTTTGAGGTTAGCTCAATCACCTTATTTTTCAGATTAAAATTAATCAAAACAAAAACCCAATAAAGGAAAAGTATCATAGTACTGTGGATGGGAGTAGAATTTGAGACAGGGAAAGAAAACCTAAGGGCTAGCATCTGGCTCAGCAAACTGCTAGCTGTGTGCACTCCAATGGCTCACTGGCCCTCCTTGTGTATTGTTGATGTTCTTTAGAATGAATATAAGAGGTTTGGAATCCAAATCCAGTATCTCTTCTTTCAACCTAGATGACTAGGAAGTTGCTCAAACTGTTGCATTTCTTCAGAGTATCCCCAAACGTGCCAATCCCCTGAGAACCAACCTAAGCAACCTTCAGGGGTGGCTGCCTCCCAGACAGATTAGAATTCTTTTGAGACAGGGAGGCAGAAGGGATTTTGTTACTGTTTCTTGCCTTGGGGAAAAGATTCCATCAGTAAAGCAGCAATAAAAACGTTACTTCTATTAAGGGAAAATGATTAACACTCCTTTAGTTAGGCGATATTTTCCCACCCATTTCTAAGTCTGGCCTCACAGAAACTAAGCCACACAGATGGGGAACCAGAAACCTTAAAAAAAAAAAAAAAGACACAGAAATAAATGGATTTGGGTGGGTTGATGTGGTTGAAATCTTTCATCTGGTTTGTCTCGGCTGGTTGTGGAAGTTATACGGATTTGAATAAAGTTAAAAATCCAAGCAAAATATTATGAATCTGTAGCCACAAGTATCAAAGCTTGAGGAAAACTGAACTAAGGTAAATTAAAGTGTGGGGTGTTACACGTCTTTCCTGAGAGAAACGTTCTAGCAGGAAGATACACTTAACTTGCAAGAAAGGACTCTGCACTTTTAGCTAATTATCACCTTTGTGTTTACCTTTCCTGAGTCAGTGAGCTGGAATGATTAAAGCATATGCTGCCCAGCAACTCAGACAGGAAGGAGTGAGCGAGAACTGCAAGATGATGCTAAATGTGCCCATCCTGGCTGCCCCTGTGGAAACCAGCCTTCTCATGAATTGGCGTTTCTGAAGGAAGCATAAGTACTTACACAGCTTGCCAAATGACCCACCATATATTTGTGGTGATTACTTGAAAACAGTAGTTCCACATGGAAAATAAATCAGTCTAGGAATGACACACACGATTATTCTCAGCAGAGAATCGTAGCCATGCAGGTCTGGGTATCCCATGGTGTCTTGTTTGAGCCCGTAGAAGTGAGACACTTCCCAGAAGAACAATATATGAGATAGGGCATGTGAGTTGTTTTGTCTGAGTAATGAATAAAAGGAAATGGTAGTGGGTGAGATTGAGTAGAATGAAGAAGTATTTTTATAAGCTTCCGGAATGAAACATGTCCATGTTACAAGATCTTACTCTATGGAGTCTTTGACATTAAGTCAGTAACCAGGTCCTTTTTATTTGAATTTTTAACAGAGAAGTAATTATTCTGTTAAAATCCACTAGCAAGGATAGAACATAATGGCATAAGATTATAATCCCAGCAGTGTAGATGATTGGGAGTTCAAGTCCAACCTCAGTGGCATAGTGAATTCAAGGTCAGGCTGCACATCATGTAGACCAGGTCTCAAGAAACCAAACCTAACATAGAGAAATAACTCACAGGGACACTACAACTGTATTGCCACAGACTTTGTTTTGAAAGCTTCTACTTAGTGGGGCTGAAGAGGTAGTTTGACAATTAAGAACATAGGTAATCTTGAAGAGGACCTGGGTTTGGTGCCTGGCATCTATGTGGTGGCTCACAATTACTTATTAGTTCCAGTTCCAGAGGTTCTGATGCTCTCTTATGAATTCTACAGGTACAATACATACAAACAAGCAGGCAAACATTCCTACCCAAAATGAAAATAAATAAATATATAATTAAAAGCTTCTATGTTTTATTTATTTATTTATTTAAAAGCTTGATGGCTTCTCAGACTCATGAAGAACATTGAGCTTCTTCATGATATGTAAATAAAGAAGATCCAAACTAAAAATTTTGATTGTAGTATATAATTATAATGAATAGTTATAATTCATACCATGAAACATCTTCACCGATAAATGATTATTTGAAAGACTTGCCTCAATTGAAACTATGAACAGACCATCATGTGGATGACTTAAAGTTCTTGGGTCTAATTTAAAGGTGTAAATATTCATTTAAAACATAATTGATCTTATAAGAACAGTGTTTTAAATCTCCTACTTACTAGTCTCTGGGTAATCCTGGATCACACATATGAAGTGATACATAACAGCAGATTTTAACCTCAAATCTCAGTTGAGAGTAAGAAATAAGAAAATTGGAGGAGGACCTGCTGATAGATTCTTTAACAGAAATGGCAGGAGTCATGGAGCTTGTCTAACTGTGGCTCCTTGGGCCTGTTGTTTCCTCTCCTGTCTAAGATAGGAAGAATGTGGGGAGAGAAATATCTTTGAACAATGAGTATATAAGCATTGTCATTTCTTGATGTAAACAGAAAACACACACAGGTAAAGTTCTTTTCAAAGTAGTTAAAATCTATAGATAATTAAAGGCTGTTGTTGGCTCCATCACTGTCTTTCATAGCACCATGGAGGATGGAGCTTAGTGACAGAGCCTCTGCTTGAATTCAGGAGCCCTGATTTCATATCCAGGGCCAATCAGAGAAGTCCTGACGGGTGCAATAGACTGCAACCCCAAGCCAGGACTGACACTAGTTCTTTTCAGCATACATGTTCAGGCAGTACATATTCAAAGTTGTTCTTATTTGGACCAATTATTGGTCTACATCATGTTTTTCTACGTGATATTATAATACATATAACTTAAACTGCTCTCAGAATATATTCATCTTCACCATGTGTGTGTGTGCTCGCATGCGTGTGTGCGCGCGTGTGTGTGTGTGTGTGTGTGTGTGTGTGTGTGTGTGTGTGTGTGAATCTTCCTGTGGATGCCAGCAATCTTTGTCAGTTGTTTTCCATCTTACTTTTTGAGATAGGATCTCTCACTGAAGCTGATACTTGCTGATTTCACTAGACCACCTGGTCACCGATCCTGTCTTGCATCCCCATCTCTGGGACTGCAGGCATACATCACCCTACACAGTTCTTTTAAATGGGTACTGGGAGTTCTTATCCTTGCATGGCAAGCATAATGCTGACATAGCCATCTTCTTTATCTCATATTGGCATTTCTTACTTCTTAATGCTCACTTCAAGATGGTGATCTGGGGGGCTGGAGAGATGGCTCAGCGGTTAAGAGCACTGCCTAGTGCTCTTCCAAAGATTCTCAGTTCAATTCCCAGCAACCACATGGTGGCTCACAACCATCCACAATGTGATCTGGTGCCCTCTTCTGGAATGCAGGTGTACATGCAGATAGAGCACACATATGCATAAAATAAATAAAATAAATCTTTTAAAAAAAAAAAAAAAAAAGATGGTGATCTGAAAATATGCTTCAACATTCCACTGTGGGTTATTCAGGGATATCATGGCAGCAAATCATTCTGTATTTTAAAAATGAAATTTAATTCAGATTAGTTACAACATGGAAATGCAGAGAAAGGAAACAGATACAGTCTGTCCTTTCAACAAGCTCCAAGATAAAGAAGAATGTCTGTCTCCTCTACAGGGAGCAAATGAAAACACTTTATATCTAAGTAGCACTGTCATACTGGTAGAAAACTTAACTCTACCATATCACATTGTTTTATCCCTAAAATTTATATTATTGAAAAACTCTAATTGTGTCTTCAGCGGTTTAACCAAGGATAAAGTCATCTTAAGATCTAAGAGTATGGGCTGGAGATATGGCTCAGGGGTTAAGAGCACTGCCTAGTGCTCTTCCAAAGGTCCTGAGTTCAATTCCCAGCAACCACATGGTGGCTCACAACCATCCACAATGTGATCTGGAATGCAGGTGTACATGCAGATAGAGCACTCATATGCATAAAATAAATAAAATAAATCTTTAAAAAAAAAAGATCTAAGAGTACTCCAAGTAGAAGATGAGTATCGAAGAATCTCCAGTGTGAGATGGTTGAATTAGTGGCAAGCCTATCTCTTGGAAAAAAAAAAAAAACAAAAACAAAAACAAACAAACAAAAAAAACCTTGCTTCAACTGTAGACAGACTGCTGTCCAAAAAGGACAAAACTTGGAAGCAGATAAGTCAACAGCCTATGAAGTCCTTCATAATTCCTGCTCTACAATCAATGTCTGTCAGAGAAACGGGGCCAAACAGCTGAAGATTGATGCTGTAATGTATGGAGAGAAAATGGGAACTGTCGAGGCAGCCACTGACATGTTATTTCTTAGTTTTGGAAGCTGCAGGCCCTGCACTTCCTATATAATCACATATATTTATCCCTCTCAGGTCTCTGAGGTAGTTGAAGAATAGATAGCTAGAGTCTCATAGTTAAATTTTGAGTTGTTTAGGAATCAAGAGGGCGTTCTGAATCTAAGAAGATGTTTTTAAAATTGTGATGCAAGTTAGTATGAAAACTGAGTTTGATAGAGAACTTTAAACTCATGGAGATGGTTAGATAGTAGAATGTTAAAGTCAGGGGCCAAATACATATGGACTGGACAATGAGAATGTATAACTCTCAGAATTGTGGCCTATTTATTTCAGTTGTTTTGTACTGTATTTATTGTTATAAGAGAAAGAACCATTTGTTGGACTGAAAGGGGGAGCTGTTGGGGGGAAAAGATCTACCTTAAACTAAAAAATAAAAGAGTAGAGGATGGGGGGGTTGAGGGGGAAGAGGGTGGAAGAGTGGGACAGGAGGGGGGAGTAGGGAAGGGATTTTGATTGAGATATAACTGGAAGAAATAAAAAAAAAAGATCTAAGAGTATTTAAAAACAATTTTAGTAATGAAAAATTGTAGTAATTTTCATTCACGTTAGAAAATAAAGCCATTTTACTTTTCTGATGGCCTGGTAAAGGTAGTGTGCACCTTCAATCCCAGGACTGGGGAGACAGAGACAGGAGGATGTCTGTGAGTTAAAGGCTAGCCTGGCTTATATAGCAGGTTCTATGTCAGCCAGGGCTCCATAGGGAAGTCATGTCTCAAATAATTAAAAAATAAACAAACAAAATCCCAAATTATCTCTAAATTGGAATTAAATAGCCAAGCTATGTTTGAAAAAAATACATTTGGAAGAAATTTTTTCTAAAATAAAAGAAAACAAAAAATTAATTTTTGATGTAAAAGAATGACTATTTGGAGGTTCTAAAATCCAAGTAACACAGTCCTGCAAAAACAAATATTTTCTAGCTCACATAATTGTTAGTTGAGCTGACCTGAGAAGGCTTTGGTGATGGTTGAACCAGGATGGGATTTCAGTATTTCATCTGGTTCCATTTCCTCCTATGCATCTGTTTGTAGGGGTCTGACTTCCACCATGGTGATGAAATAGCTCTAGTAATTCCAGGTCTCATCTATAAACCGTATACCACCCAGAGCCAGGAAAGGGTTTTTCTTCCTTCCATCACCTTACTCTGCATTAGCCTGAGCCCATCACTGAAGTCATATGGTCTTGATGTTCTAACTCACTTCCTTCAGGATTAATTTCTTCATCTTCAGCCAGTAACAGAGGGAATCACATCAGAGACCACACCTAGAGGCAGAGACAGATCCAAACCCATTCAAACTACATGTCTACCATAGAGTTGTGGAAGAGTTATCTCAAATGTAATCCCATTTGCTCTTAGAAAGAAGGAAAACAAGAGTAATTACTTAGTAAGCTGCAAACAAGTAGCAACTTCCAAGTGAAACATTGTATGCCTACCATGGAGATTCAAAACAAAAAAAAATCATAGAATATGAAGATTCTACTAAGATACAGAACAATGAAAGGCACAGAATGTAAAAATACTAACCAAGAACAATTAAAGAAAGACTGTACACAAATTTGGTCTAGGTATATGACCATAGCAGGGACATTGGGGTGGTCCCAAGAAATGCCCTTCATAGTCTGGAGCATTTGAGCACTTATCCTTGAGAGCAGCAGTTCTAAACTTTCCTAATGCTGCGACCCTCTAATACAGTTCTCATGTTGTGGTAACCCCCCCAGCCATAAAAGTATTTTTGTTGCTACTTAGTAATAGTAATTTTGCTGCTGTTATGAATCATAATGTAAATATCTGATATGCAGAATAATTGATATGTGAACCCTTACAACCCACAGGTTGAGAACGACTGTCCTAGATGGTGTTGCTATTTGGGAAAGAGAAAATGGTACTGGGCTTACTAGAGAAAGTATTTCACTAGAGGTGGGCTTTGAGATTTAAAAACATTCATCACTCCACTTTTCTCTCTGTTTCATGGTTATGGTCAAGATGTGAGCTCTCAGCTTCCTTCTTATGCTTCCATGCCTGGTGCCTGCTGCCATTTGGTGTTCCTGACCGTTAATGACTTTAACCTTCTGGAATCATAAGCCAAAGTAAACTCTCTTTTATAGGCATGTTAGAAACAGAAAAAGGAACTAATATAGCCATTAAATTTGAAAGTTTAGAGTTATGAAGCAAAAACATACACAGATTGGAATCTCATTAAATATATATTTAATTTATATAATCATATATTTTAATTTATATATTTAAGTAATTTATTTATAAATTTTTATAATATACTATTATATATTTTATAAATAAATTATTAAAATATCATAAATAATTCATATACTTGAATATATATGTTTTATAATTCTGAAAAAGCTTCAAATTAAGGTAAAGAAAAAAGAACTTTTCTGTTAGTAAAAACATCAAAACTTTATGACTCAGAAACTACAGTTGAACAATTATTTTTGTGCCTAGACCTATAGAATTGGCATTACCTTGCAAAAACAAAAAGAAAACAAACAAAAAAACGGCTTGAGAGGCCTTAGCTGGAGTATAACACCATGTTTAGGTAAGTTGTACATGTTAAAAAAAAAAAGACAGCTAATTGTATTTAGCTTACTAAGAAAAACTGGGAATGAAACTGAAGGAGTAAATTCTCGAAAAAGAAAAGGGACAAATGAAAGAAGTCATTGGGGGAATCTTTACAGCTGTCTGAGCTATTAATCTCCATAAGTTCTAATTAAGAACCTGATTCTGGGGAACTTAGAAATGAAGTTGGATATCTACTTCACCTAGATTCAGATACATCTCTGACAGACACATAACTTGTTCAATAAGATGTACACTAGTGTCTTGTTTGTGCCACTTATTACAAATATGACCCAGGCTCTCTTCTGGGACCTTGGAAAAGATTAGTAAATAAAAGAGATCAAAGGCTAAACTTCAGTTGGGGGTTGGTCTGGAGCTATTCAGATTCAAATGTTAATTAATTGCCCCTCCAAGATCTGCTTACTGTCCTATGAGCAAATTATCATGTACCCAAAATGATGTCATCTAAACCTTGTCCCCAAGTTATCCCCGATTGGTGAGTAAAGATGCCTACAGTCTGGGCTAGGTAGAAGAGAGGTAGACAGAGCGCAGGTTCCCAGGCTTTGGGGTCAGACAAGGACCACGAAGGAGTGGATAGAGAGGCGGAGTCACCAGAGTCGTCTTGAAGTAGCCAGGACTAAAAGCCAATTGCCAAGAGCAGCTTGCTCTGAGGACTGACCTGATAGAGCAGAAGCAGCCTGAATGGAACAGATGCAAGTATTTATGGGGATTTTGCCAGAGGAGGCAGACAAGATGGCTGAGAGGGTTGACATCCGCCCAGCTACACTGCATTACAGTTTATATTCAATCTAACAGGTCTCTATGACTTTTCTTTGGAAAATAGTGGGTTAAAGAATAACTACCACCGCATTATTTTCCAGCATTAGATACTATATACAAAATACTAATTCATATTACAAACTCCCTGTGGTCTTTAATCATTGTTTACCTCTACAGGTAAGAACTTTTGCAATTTTAGAGCTCTGCTCTCTTGGGAATGCAGATAATGGAAGGAAAACTCAATTTCATAGAGGTCAGGAAATAAATTTATTTATTTTGGTTTTAATTTTGAGTTTAATTAGTGAAATATCACTTAAATACACATACACTATATTAAATTTCAGCTTTGGAAATAGAGATAAAAGCTGATGACACATGCCTGTAAACCCAGCACTAATGAGAGGAAGACATCAACTATGAGGGCATCCTGGGCACCATAGCAAAACTGGGCACCACAGCAACACTGGGCACCATAGCAACACTGGGTACCATAGCTGCACTGTATCTCAAAGAGAAAAACAGGGCTGACAAGATGGCTTAGCAAAGGCCCTTGCCTCTGTGCCTGACTACCTGAGTTCAGTCCCAGTCCCACAGTTAAAAGGAGAGAAGTCCTGCAAGGCACCTTCTGTCACCACACACTCATCTTTTTGCAAATGCACAAGTGTGTGCATGCACGGATACCCACACACTCTCAAAAATGCATACATAAAATAAAAAATCTTTTTAAATGTAAAATTCAACCATAGTATCTACTTAAATATCCATAGTTCAAGTGTTAAAAACATTCATAATTCAATTAATAATAATAAAAACATTAATTATGTCCGGGCATAGTGGCGCACGCCTTTAATACCAGCACTCTGGAGGCAGAGGCAGGTGGGTCTCTGTGAGTTCAAGGCCAGCCTGTTCCACACAGCGGGTCCAGGACAGTCAGGGCTCTGTTACACAGAGAAACCCTGTCTTGAAAAACCAAAACTAAAAAAAAGAAAAGAAAAAATAAAACCAACCAAACATACAAAACCCCCATTAAATAATTTGCTGAGGAGCACCAATGATATAATGAGTCTATAACTTCTTTATAGTAATGATCTTACAGGCTCATTACATCATTTACTATCAAAAATTAGATTTTACCATCCCGTCTCTTTTGCAAAGTCATGAGTGATATGACCCTCCTGAATGGAAGCACATGATGAAATCCAACATAATATCATGAAGTTGAAACATTAGTTGCATAAATATTGCAGCAGAACTCCTCATTAAGAAAATTGTATTTGTGGAATTTATGTCTTTGCAATGTTGCTTGGAAACTATAAATTCATTTTGAAGGGTAAGGTTAAGGATGACCTTTTCCTAAGTTTAGGGCATAAGAAGAAGAGTGAGAATGTGGTACGTCTGTCTTGTCATATGACCAAGTAAAGTGTAGCCTCTTCTAATGGTCTCCATAAAACTCGAGGAAAGTTTTAGTGTGCATGGAATTCTTGATTTGAATTAAACTTTTGGGTAAATCAGCTCAGCTGATCTTTTGATATAGATTAGTGGAAGTTAACACAAGACAGCATGGGCAGATTCAGGGCAATATGAACTGCCAGAGATGGATGGAAAGTATGAAATGAGGTGTATATGCCTAAATGCTGGGGATAACAGAGAGCAAGTAGACTTGTTGGCTAATGGCCAACACAACTAGAAAGCTATGGGAAGTATTTTCTGTTTGTTTTATTGGGGTGAGGATTTGAAGCCTGGAAGTCTAACTACAAAATGCATATTATTAGAAAACACACTTATTAATTGCATTTTCTGTGGATGGCTAAGATTTCAAAGACAAGGGGAGAGCGGAGAAAATTAGAACATGTTTAGGAATATATGTAACACCTAAACCAAAGAACTGTTATCTGGATCTACAGAAGAACTCCATTCCAAAGCACAGAGACTCTTAGAGTGTCATATAATTTTAAAGAGTATGGTATGAACCTATATGTACTGTAAATTTTTATGTAAATTATGTGAGTTGTCTATATTTCAACACCACACTCCTTACATACTGGTCTTTGATAGGAAATTCCATTATACGCTGTACTTGGTTTCCACCCACATTTGAAATAAGATGCTCATATTCTATCAGCACAGCATGAAAAACCCCTGGATTTCCTCTGTGGACACTTGTAAGGTCCACCCTTTGCATCACTATATTCTATTCTTGGGCTGCTAGGAACCCTGTGAGCTCAGGACCTGCCAGAATATGACTTCAAGAAAACTTCTGCTTTCATCCATGTAAAACATCCCCAAATTAAGGAAATTGAATATTTTGTTGATACAATAACAGTTTCTTATTTTGGTAAAGGACATTAATTTCCTTTGGGAATACAAATATTTTATTTTTATTTTTTATATAAGTTATTATATAATGTATATAATGTCTTAGAAACAATAAGTCTTCCTTGAAGTGGACACATGGTTCAATAAGCATGTTTTATCCCTTGGACCCTAGTGATTGGATAAGAAATGGGAAGAATACTCAAAATAAATTAATAAAACTCAACTCAGAAATGATGGAGCTGTGGGGCAGGGTCTATCTGCTAAGGTCAGATGGGGGTGGGATTAGAAGAGACAGGCATCAGCCTAGAACTGGCAGATACCAGGAAAAGAGTCCAGTAGAAAATGAAATCACATTAGAGAAAAGCAGGAGATAAGAGAGACTTATTGTTATATTAATCATATTATTACATTATGTAAGAGACTTATTAATAGACAGGATATTATTACTTGAGCCTTGTTTCCAGACATGCTTAGACTTTCAGGGTGTCAATAAACAAGGCTTTGTAGTGATTTCATCCTGCTTCACAATGAGACATCCTTACAGACAGTCTGCTGACACACTGCTCTCCATGCTTTGATGAAGTTGAGGGAAAATGAAAAGTATCTGAAACACACAAAGATCTGAAAAATCACCCTTTTACATTTGCATCCAATATGGACAGTAGAAGATGGTTTCTTTAGCTGGGTGTGATGGTACATGCCTGTAATCTAAGTAAGTACTCAGCAGGCTGAGGCAGGAGTTTGAGATCAGCTGAACTATCAGCAAAACATTGTCCTGATGTAAAAACATTGTTTATTCAGACAATTGGAAATAATCTTCTGCAAATTAATGATATGAATTAATGAAATGAATGAAAAGAACACAGGAAAAATAACAACTTGATTCATTTCTTCCTTCAAATTTTATATCTGGATTCTCTTAGATTTTCTTTTCATTTCATAATTAAGAAACAAGACATAGAAAAAAGAAAATTGGCATTTTAATCATTGCGACTTAAATCTTTAAAACCTCTGCACCTCTCCAGATACCCAGCCAACAAGACAGCTGTCTGGATATTTCAATTGCTTGAGGGAGATCACCTTACTCATCAATGCTCTTGGGTTCCTGCCTTCATTGAATATCATATATTACAACGACCAGCCCTTCTATTGGTGATGTTGCTTTTGAAAACAGTGATGTTTTCACATATGGAAGCTGGAAAGTTCCATTTTTATGCTTTTATTCTTTACGTACCCATATTCATTGCTATATTTTCAAGTATGTGAGTGCTATGATAATCTTTTGAATAAATAAATGAAATATTTATTTCAAAGACAGTGGATATGTCATAAATCTCTGATATTGCATATTTCCTTGACTAGCGCATTACACACAATCTCTCCCTCCCTGTCTCTCCCTTCCTGTCTTATTCCCTTCCTCCCTCCACCTTCCTTAAGAGTTGTTAGCTGGGAGGAGTTGACAACCACTATGGAAAGGATTTGGTGCTCTGCATAGTAGCTGAAGACTCTCAATACCCTCAGGGTTCAGAAGGGACTAAGTTCTCAGCAGAATTCAAAGCTGTGACATTGTCTCTTGCAAATTAAAGCCTTTTGTGGAAAAAAAATTTCATTCCTTCTACTAAACCCACCTCACACTTCAAACTCAAAATATGAAAACATTTCAGGTTTCTATCAGAGAAAAATGAACTCATTTTTTGCAGGACCCATCCAGTGTTTTACAACCTAGGTGATGGTCTGAAAGAAGACACAATCAGTAGCCTCAAATAAAGGACAATAATGAGAAAACTACACAAAGTGAAACCACCCGTTATCTGCTGAAGACAATCTTATGACTCAAAGTTAAGTAATTTTAGGATTACACTTCGCTGGCTTTCTTTCACACTTTTCACAGAGGGAAAAATTAATCCATAGCTGATGTTCCATATTCTTCCAGTAAGGACTAATACATGTTAATTCTTAGACAGTGAAAGGTGCTTTAGTGTGCAGTATTCCTGCCTTCCTCTATTTAAACAAACATACATGGAGAGATAATTGTGTTCTATGTCTACCTGTGTGCGGATAACGGCTTTGACATGAAAACTCAATTGCATGAATTTATTTGAGCTCACATAAAATTGAGGAAATATGGGTCAACACTGCAAAATAAAATTTCCTACACATTTTTATAATCCAGCTGAGTTTCTGTTCAAAATATATTGCAGTTTCATTGATATTAGAAGAGTGAAACATGCCCTGTGTACAAATATCAGAAAAAAACATTTCTCAAGTTTTTTATTGAAACATTTTTTAATACAATACATTTTGATCATATTCTTTCCCCTCCCCAACTACTGCTAGATTTCTCAATTATTTTTTTTAACAATTTCAATACTTAATGACAGCTGCTATTCTATTTTTTTTAAATTGGAAACATGCACACATGCAAATACTTGCAAACACCAGATTACAAAGAGTACTTTTAAAATGAAAATGAATGGCTTCACAGATTACTTTTCTATCAACAGAAGGTAATGAACCTCCCAGGCAACTGGCACTTTATTTCAGAAATTAAGCTCAGGACAATATTTAGAAAGCCCCAGTGTGAACTCTGTTTCTCAGTTCAGGCTACCAGGGTCAAAATTAGAATCATCTACTGGGCGTATTTTCCACGGCCTAGAGCGTAACATCTGTCCCTGTCCCTGTGCTTTGCTGTGATCTCTGTAGCTGACTGCAAACCAGCCAGTGTCAACCACAGGACACATTCCCCTTTCCCTATTTTTTCCCACTGTTGTCAAAATTTGCTTTCTTTCAAGATAGGCAGGACAGAACACAGCACTGACATAGGTGTAAGGGACTTCTTGGCATCTCCTCCCTGCCGAAACTACAATTCCGACTTTCTTTATTTCCATTCTATGGTTTCTCTTCTTCTTTTGCTAGGTCTTCTTCCTCTGTGCCCCTTGGTAATGTGGCTCTCCCACACACTTCCCCCAAGCTCCAGTTTCTCGATATGACCATTTGATAATGCTAGGAACCTAAACCCATTCTATTTTGAATTACATTCCCAAGATTACGTGATAACATGATCAATTATTTTGTTTCTGTTATATATGATAATATATATGGCTATATGGTTTATAATTATACATATATAATGATATGGTTTATATAAATAATTATATGATGCATAATAAAAAGGAGTTCAATAAAAAATTTTCTGCTTAGTATATCTTTTATTATTTATTCATTGATTCATTTTATATACAGATTGCAGCCCCCTCCTTCCTTTCTACCTGTTCCCACCCTCCCAGCCTTTCCCCTTCCCCCCTTCTCCTCAGAAAAGGGGAACACCACCCTTCTATCAAGTCACATCAGGACTAAGGGCATCCTCTTCTGCTGAGGCCAGACAAGGCAGCCCAGCTAGGGTAAAGTGATCCTCAAGCAGGCAATAGAGTCCATGTTAAGGACTGTGTCCACTCTACTTCCTAAGTGATCTACATGAAGACCAAGCTGCCTATCAGTGACATATGAGTAGGGGGCCTAGGTCCAGACCATACATGCTTTTCTTGGTTGGCATTTCAGTCTGTGCAAGCTCCCAGGTGGCGTAAGTTAGTTGGTTCTGTTGGTCTTCTTTCTTGTGAAGTTCTTGTCCCCTTTGAGTCCCTCTATTCTTTCCTCCCACTTGTCCATGAGACTCCCTGAGCTCCACCTATTGTCTGGCTGTGAGTCTCAGCATCTGTTTCGATCAGCTGCTGTGTAAGGCCTCTCAGATGATAGTTATGCACAGTTCCTGTCTGCAACATAGCAGGGTATCATAATGTCAGGAGTGGCCTCTCTTCCGTGGGGTAGGTCTCAAGTTGTGTCAGTCACTAGTTGGTCATTCACTTCTCCATCCTTATCCCTGTACATCTTGTATGCAGGGTAAGTTATGGGTCGAAAATTTTGTGGATGGGTTGGGTGTCTCCCTTCCTCCACTGAAGTCCTGCCAGACTAGGAGGTGGCCACTTCTGTCTCCATGTCCTCTGCTGCTAGGAGTCACAGTTAGGCTCACCCTTCTATCCTCCCAGGAGCATACCTTTTTGCTGGTCTCCCATTTGTTTCAAAGATCCCCATTGGTTTCCTTTTTCCTCTCACCTCTCTTCCCTGCTCTCATCACACCTGATCCCCATCCTGTTCCTCTCTCATACCCCCTGCCAGTGAGTTTCATTTCTTCACCCACTTCTTTTGTCTATTTCATTTCCCTTGTGAGTGAGAGTCAACCAACCTCCCTTGAGCTCTCCTTGGTACTTAGTTTCTTTGGGTCTATGGATTGTAAGATGGTTATCATATTCTATGTAGCTAATACTCACTTGTAAGTGAGTTCATACCATGTGTATCTTTCTGGGTCTGAGTTACCTCACTCAAGATGAGCTTTTCTAGTTCCATCCATTTGCCTTTAAGTTGCATGATTTCTTTGTTTTTGATAGCTGAGTAGTAATCTATTGTGTAAATGTACCACCATTTCTTTATTTATTCTTTGGTTGAGGGACATCTGAGTTGGTTACAGCTTCTGGCTATTACGAATAAAGCTGTTATGAACGTAGTCGAGCTAATGTCCTTGTGGTTTGGTGAGCTTCTTTTGGGTATATATGCAGGAGTGGTATAGCTGGGTCTTGAGGTAGAACTATTCCCAATTTTCTGAGATAAGGCCACCCAAAGTTGTACCAGTTTGCACTCCCACCAGCAATAGAGGAGGGTTCCCCTTTCTCCACATCCTTGCCAGCATGTGCTGTCACTTGAGTTTTTGATCTTAGCCATTCTGATAGGTGTTAAATAGAATCTCAATGTAGTTTTGATTTGCATTTCCTTAATGACTAAGGACATTGGGAAGTTATTTAAGTGCTTCTTGGCCATAAGAGATTCCTCTATTGTGAATTCTCAGTTTGGCTCTGCTCTTCAGCTTTTGACTGCATTATTTGGTTTGTTGGTGTTTAATTTCTTGAGTTCTTTATGAATATTGGATATTGTCCCTCTGTCTGATGTGTGGATGATGAAGATCTTTTCTCAATTTGTGGGCTGCTGTTTTGTTCTAATGACAGTGTCCTTTGCCTTACAGAAGCTTTTCAGTTTCATGAGGTCCCATTTATTGATTGTTGATCTTAGTGCCTGAGCTATTTGTGTTCTGTTCAGGAAGTTGTCTCCTGTACCTATGAGTTCAAGGCTCTTCCCACCTTTGACTTCTATTAGATTTAGTGTATCCAGTTTTATGTTGAGGTCTTTGATCCACTTGGACTTCAGTTTTGTGCAGGGTGATAAATAGGGGTCTATCTGCAGTCTTTTACATGTAGCATCAAATTAGACCAACCCCATTTGTTGAAGATGATTTCCTTTTTCCATTGTATAGTTTTGTTGTCTTTGTAAAAAATCAAGTGTCTGTAGGTGTATGGGTTTATTTTTGTGTCTTTGATTCGATTCCATTGGTTGACTGGTCTGTTTCTATGCCAGTACCAGGCAGTTTTTATTACTATTGCTCTGTAGTACAGCTTGATATCAGAGATAATGATGCCTCTAGAAGTTCTTTTATTATACAGGATAGTTTTAACTATTCTGGACTTTTTGTTTTTCCATATGAAGCTTCAACAGCTGTATATTTTTAATATACATTAAAGATATTTTTAATTCGGCTTTTGATCAGGTTCCTTTTTTCAGCTTAGTAGTCCACTCCTGTTTTCAGGTACACCTTTCTCATTCTTAATAAGTTTTTTCTATCTCGTGTGTGTGTGTGTGTGTGTGTGTAAACACTAAGGCACCAAAAGGCACAAAATAAACAAGAACATCTGTGGCGGCAGTGTGTATAAACTTAGGAAAGGGTAGACAGAAGGTACAGCATGATGACACAAAGTGCTAGACAAAAACACAAAGAATATTTGGAATTCCGTAACCTCCAATAAAGAGATATTTATCTACATATGAGAATTTGCCTTTTTACAAATTTTCACTGGCAATTTCCTAGGAACATACATTAAGATTCTTTGCTTGTTTCTCCTAAATAAGTGTTGAAGATTCCATGATCATGTTTCTTCTGCAGGAACATACAAAATCTGTATTATAATAAACACAAGGGGCAAATGGCATAAACTATTTAACACATGTGGTGAGAAATATTGTTTAATATCTGACTTAAGAACTATCAATTATAGGTAATACTTTAATGAGTAAGACAGACTAAATAGGGTCTGGAGACGTGGCCCAGCTCTAAAGAGCACTTACTCTTCTTGGAGAGAAACTGGGATTAGTTCTCAGTACCCACAATTAGTGGTTCGCAAATGCTTGTAACTCCACTTCCAGGGAGATGCAGTGCCCTCTTCTGGCCTTCACTGACATTTGCATGCATATGATATACATACATACACTCAGGCACACACATATATAAAACAAATAAATAAATACATTAATAAAAAAATGGCCATAGGTCTCTAGGAGGGAATAAAAGCCAGATTTTAAAATTCAATTATATTATACATTAGCCAGAACATTCTATATAAGAATAAACTGTTTATCATACAAGTTTTTTTTTTTAAGTTTGTTTTAAAATAGTTTTACAGACAGAAAGCTCCATGAATGTCAGTTCTGGATTGTATTATTCGTTACAACACTGTCACTTGGCACAGTGACAGTCCCATAGAAAGCACAATGTTAACATGAAAGACTCAATGGTCTGCAGGTCAGAGATAATGGATACTAAGGGTGATTTAATCCTTTCTATTGAAACACCTTCTTCCTCTTGCATCTTTCACTGCTTTTTCTTACATTACCTCTTAAATATTGGTATTTATAGTATTGGATATTTTCCCTTCTTGTCTTATTCTGTGCTTTTCTCAAGTGACCTATCCTTAAATAGGTATCTGCAGAGACTCCAAAATGTTGTGTCTAACTTAGTGATAAGACTTACCTTCCAAATATTGGATCTTCTCAATACTTCCACTGAAATCGGCAGCTTTCCACCTTGCAAATGGCATGCTTTCATCTGCACTATGAGAATATCTTCATTAACCTAAGTATATACAGCACACCCTTTAATTAATGCTAAATATGCTCCACACATGAGCAAATATCACCATGTCCCCCATGAAACTCAGAGACATCTGGGTGACTTGTATCTCCCTCAAGATCTTGTTTGTCTCTCTTATAATAAAAACGCACAAGTTACACAGCATAGTCAGTCCTATCTCCCAATACCCTTCTAAATTTCAACTTATTATTTGGTATAGCTCTTTAGACTTCAAAGGTATCATCTCAGCCTGTGGTCTCCATCTAGTTAAAAACTAACAGGATTTTTGGTGTTGTACTCAGGGGACTTATTAAAATATAAGTCCTGATATTTTTAATAATTGTATTCAAAAATAAAGGAAGGCATTGTCACTGCAAAAAATAGTTTTATATTTTCATGGAATTTTCTTCTTTGCTAACAAAATAGAATGGAACAGGCTGCAGTTGTGATGTTAAAAGTAATTATCCACCTTGGCAAAAAAAAAAGGTATTTCAAAATGTCTTTGTGTGCTAATCTTATGCTACATGTGTTCAGAAGAGAGCAAGCTTGTAGGTACTTTGATTTCTTTGTTGATTCACAGCACATCGCTCTATGCTTGACTCGGAGTCATTATATCTCTAATGAAAGTTTCCATAGTTTCTATGGGAGATGTCCAAGAGATTTCATAGTAAGGTATCAATGCTTTTCCCAAAGGGAATTTCCTCAAAAGCATGTAATTTAGTAACCCTTAGAGGCATTTCATTCTGTAAATCGCTTCAAGAGAACTCTTCTTATGATAATTGCAGCTGAGACTAGACTTAAGCATATTTGTAAAATATTGTAAAATTACTTTTAAATTTTCTTTTTTTTTTACAAAGGCAACAACATTTACATCCATTAATAAGATCTCCTTCAACTCTGAATGAGTTTGCAGAATCCATATTACACTACAGATACGAATGATGAAAAACAATAGAAACATAAATATGTACAAGGCATTTCCTATTCTTTCTCCAGTCTGTACATCCCTTTGAAAGACGTATTCATTAGTTTCGTTATAGACTTCTACACTGAATAAAAGAATAAGTCAAAAGTTAGAATATTTTGTGCTTTCACAATCCAAACTTTGTAAGCAGAAATTGACCATTCTCAATCTAATGAAACTTTCCACCCTTTATGCTAAGAAATGATTAAGTACCCAAACCAGATTAGAAGAAAGCTAGACACTGAAGTCTTTATAAAGAAGACATCTATCTAAGCTGAAAGACAGTTGAGTCTGTGACACAGATCCTGGGAGGGGTGGTCACAGTAGTGACAAAAGAGAGATGTGCGTTGTTTTGTCTCACCTTGCACCTTGCATTAGCTTTAGCCAGAAAGGAAATGAGAACAACGCGCGCACACACACACACACACACACACACACACACACACACCATAACCTCCTAAAAAAAAACCCTAAAGACAGTTTATTCCAGACTCAGATTCTGGGTTGCAACTGGAGTGGAGATGTAAGTCCATAAGTCTCCCCTGATGGAAGTAGGCAGTTTGCTATGTCATTAATCTTTCATCCCAAGACAACATTTCTTTGGCTGCCTTTTTTTTTTTTTTTTCCTTTTTGTCCTTGCAGATGTTGAAGGGGCTTTTAGGTCAAATGCGAATGCACATGCATTACCACTGACATGCCTGTCAGTCTTCTCCTGTTTAAAATGCTTTTTGGCACTTAGCACATTGAGACTCATAATCATGCCTGTTCACCTTAAATTATAAATTCTTTAATGGCTGGTACTGGCCTTTCTGTGGAGACCTAATGCAATGAAGACTGAAGTCCCTTCTTTAGTCTTTGAGCAAAGAGGTGCATAACAAAAGGCATTAATTCTATTATAAGGCAGATTTCCCCCTCTAGGAAATAGTCTCATGAAGAAAAAGCATTCAGAAAGACCACACTGGAGTGAATGCAAGCGTTTCTCAAGTTCTGTTATACATATCTGTCTCCCAAACAGCTTCCACGGATCTAAAACAGTTGTCTAGCACAGTAAATCTCTGCAAACTGCACTATGGAAGCAGACACTGTCATCGTGGAAGTAAATGGTGCTGATTTATATTTACACTAGAAATCTTTTTTGTAATGGAAGGAGAGCTGAGACTATTTCTATAGTTCTTAAACACAGCAATGAAATTGCAAGTCACGACATGGCAATTATTTACATAAATCTTTTCCTGTTATTTCCTTCCTTCTTATCTTGCTAATATTTATTTTGACTACTTCGCTGAGTGACTTTGACTTCATCCAGGATGGGAGCAGGGCGAGGGAACAGTGCCACCCAGGTAGTTCTTAATAACAAACCTCTCCAGTGTTTGATGTTCTTTTTCTTTCAGTATTTCTCATTCGTGCATTATAAAAGGGTGTTTCATTTCTATACTTGGAGCTGTGAAAGGTTTTCAAGGAAGATTGTTGGTATTCACAAGATCAATTGCATGTGTGAATGTTTCATCACAGTTTCCAAGTATCCTTGTCTTTGCAGGTATGGTTGATGATCTGGCTCAGAATTAGTAACTCAGAACTTACCAGGACCGAGGAACTTTTTCAAAAAGAAATACAATAAAATTATACAGGGTCATTTCCTCCAGATATTTATAAAATCCAAACTTGATTTAAGTCGAATGGTTAGGGTGGGAAATTTGTTTGGAGTTAGGTATTGACTTTGAGGAAAATGGGAATCTTTGTTGTTATAAATCGGTGGCTCTCAACCTGTAATCTCAGGGCCAATCTTACATGAGAAATTGCTAGAACTTCAGACTCTCAGTTCCTACCCAGACCACCTGAGCCAGACTTTCTCAGAGGAAGCACAGCAACTTTTGTTTCAGCAGCCTTCATGTCCCCTAATGCTCACTACAGTTAAGAGCCAAAGGCATAAGTAAACTAAAGAGACATTGCTCACTGTTTCAAGCTTATGAATAATTTGAAGCAACATTCCCACAAGTTGGAGTAAAACCTAAATAATCAGTCAGTTTTTATCTGAGTATAATGGAGATGTAAAGTCAGATTTAAAAGTAAGCTTTTATTTTAATAATTTATTTTTTATTTCTTCAAGTTACATCTCAATCACAATCCCCTCCCTACTCCCCCCTCCAGTACCACCCTTCCACCCT
>CAJQZJ010033152.1:181764-196626 GCA_907164525.1 Lophiomys imhausi
TTTTTTTTTTTTTTTTTTTTTTTTTTTAGTCTAAGGTATTTCTTTTATCCCCCCAACAGCTCTCCCTTTCAGTCCAAAAAATGGTTCTTTTTCTTATAACTATAAATACAATACAAAACAACAGAAATAAATAGGCCACAATTATAAGAGTTATATGGCTTAGCATACATTCCCAATGTCCAGTCCATATGTATTTGGCACTTGACTTTAACATTCTACTATCTAACCATCTCCATGAGTTTAAAGTTCTATATCTAACTCAGCTTTCATACCAACTTGCCTCATAATTTTAAAAATATCTTCTTAGATCCAGAACACCCTCTTGATTCCTAAACAAGTCAAAATTTAACTATGAGACTCTAGCTATCTATTCTTCAACCACCTCAGAGACCTGAGAGGGATAAATATATCTGCTTATATAGGAAGTGCAGGGCCTGCAGCTTCCAAAACTAAAAAATGACATACCAGTGGCTGCCTGGACAGTTCCCATTTTGTCTCCATACATTACAGCATCAATCTTCAGCCATTTGGCCCCATTTCTCTGACAGACATTGATTATAGAGCAGGAATTATGAAGGACTTACCTACACTGTCTTGGCAGAGCTAGGCTGCCAACTTATCTGCTTCCAAGTTTTGTCCTTTTTATTTGCTTATCTAAATATAAGAGATAGATAGGGCATCTTCAAAAACCTCAAGAGATCTGCAGAATATGGCATTCAAAGATGTTTTCTTAACTTAAGATTTTTTGATATCGAGACATGTCAGCTCCTGACAGCACCCCCTATTCTACTCCAAGTAGAAGATGAGCATCGAAGAATCTCCAGTGGGAGATGATTGAATTGGTGGTAAGCCATTCTCTTGGCAAGAAAAACCCCTTGTTTCAATTGTAGACAGACTTCTGTCCATAAAAGTAAGCTTTTAAAATCAGATACTGATTTGAACAAACATCTTTCTTTTTATGTTATTTGAATGCCATCAAATATTTTCATTTGCTTAAAGATTATATAAAGACAAAACTGATTAAAATTGTAGAAATCAATATAAGTCATGAATGTACTAAAGTTTTGAATTTCTGTTTTTTTTCTTTCCATATAGTCTCTTATATTTATGACTTATGTTATGACTTATAATTACTTACTTATTTTTCTTGTATTTATTTATATTTGACTTACAATTATTACTTATTTTTTATATATTTACAAAATAACTATATACTTATAATTACTTGTAAATGTAAGTCATGCATGCAGTAAGTTTTGAATTTCTGTTTTTCTTTCTATATTGTCTCTTATATTTCTTCTATATTGCCTTAGTCTCTGCTGTCTGTCAGTGTCAGCTACCCAAGTTTTGTAGTTTAAAAATTAAAGCAAAATACCTATATATATAGATCTATTTGAAATACATTAGTAATTATTATAGAAAGCATTCATGTTCTAGAAAAATTCCAAAATTTTCTATGTGAAAAAACAGAGAAATGTGTGAAAAATGTTATGGTTTTGGAAACAACATTGTAACAGTAGATTTTTATTTTTACTTATATATTTATTAATACTTAACAATTACCTAATAATTACCTATAAAATTCCGATATCCTAAAACCCAAACCCTAACTCTAAAACCTAATCTAAAACACCCTAACACCTATAAAACAAACACTTAACACTAACCTAAAATTTCTTAAGAGGATATTCTGTCAGATTAATTTTTGGCGTGGATCCATACAGATGGTTGATCTCTACCAAGTCTTTTTCAGTCTTGTGGTCTGTGAGTCTTATTCATCAGATCTTAACATCAATTTATAAATTTGATCTGTTTGTTAATCAGGCAAGACTTGTCTCCACAGTCCTAGGCCCAAATAATTCACAACTGGAAGCCCCTCCAAACCTCCTCCAAATCCGCCACTTGCTCACCATTTTTGTGATCTGGAACTCCAAAGTCTGCCGCAGCTTTATCACGCTGATCCACCTATGTGGATCACTGCTGGGGGGACAAGATTATGAAGAAGTCTCTTGGAGGATGAAGTAGGAGGAATGAGTGGTGACCACGTGAATCTTGACTTCAATCTCTTCATCTGTTGTAATGAATTGACAGTGTGGTTTTTGGCACAAGTTCAAAGTCATGCCCTTGGGCAATGTGTCCCTCGGTAGCTTTCCTTGCGGAGTGGGGTCGAGGAGCAGCAGGAGGTCAGGAGATTGGGTTATCTGTAGTGAAAATTTGGAGTTCTTTTCAACAGTGTCGTTGCTATGGTTCCTGGTGGGCTTTTCAGGGAATGCCTGTCCAAAGTCCCATGATTTGCTCTTGGCAGGCTTGTTCCAAGGCATGCCTTTCAAATGCCAATGAAACATATACAAAAATGTTTCAGAAAATTTATGAACATAGATCATATTCATATACAAATGTAAGTATCTCATGCTTATACCTAGAAGGAATGAATTTAAGGACAGAATATCACTGCCTCTTTTCTTTATCCCCTGTTTGAGCAAATTCAAACCAGTCAGAAAACAATATAAAACTCTAAATACTATGTTCAGGATTTCCACAGTCATGATTCTCATGCCCTGTGGAATTACCCAAGTATTAATAAATTCCAATGTGTCAGTGAAAATATTAGCTTTTTAGATGTACTTTACACAATAGAAAATAAACTAATGCTGGGAGGACTTTCTTAACTACTTCCTTTTCTTTTTCTCCTCTTTCAGGATATTCATCACATCAGTGATATATGAGAAAGAAATTAATACAAGAGAGTAACTTTCTCACAGATAGAAGGGAAAACTGGATCAAAGTCTCTCTGTGCATATTTAAAATATACATTTACAGAATCCCCTATGACCTGCCCAAGGAACAGGTATCCTACCAGCTTCTATGTTCCTTTCTGTATATACCCAACTTCAATGAAAGAAGTTTCAACTCTCATTTGAGAAGCTTCTATTTGAAGTAGATGGTGACTAATCCAAAGACCCACAACTGGCCAATGTATAGAGAATAAGAGACTATTGAATACTCAATATATTGTGACAGTATATAATATTATATATTATATATATATATGTGACTGTGATTATATATATATTCCTTTTAACAGAATCACACATAATAGCATAGATACAACTTATTGTAAAAGTCTAATTTGCAGATTTAATTTTCTAGAATTAAGTCTTTGACATTTTGTCAAAGATATGTGTCTTTACTCTTTACTAATAATTCAAAAGCTACTGAACTTCTCAAGTCTAAGAAATGCCCTCAAAATATAAGTTACACAGTAAATTCTGACTTTCAATGCTCTTTCTATGTGAGGTTACAGAAAACATGTCTTTGAACTGTGATAAATGAGCAGTAGATCAAACAGCAACAGGATCTGTAAAAAAAATAAAAAAGAATTGATATTACATCTATCCAAATTCCTATGAGATGTTCCATTTTCTCCAACTAACTGGCTTCAACACACTCCTGTTAGATGGGCTGACATACCTGGCAGGGTAAGTAAATTCTCTTGGAAGTTGCAATTACGGCAGGAATTGGCTGGTTCATTTTTGAAAGGAAATGCATCCTCTTGAGCTTCCACTTGTTTCGTGTACCACAAAAACAAGTCCCTCCCTGGAAGCAGAGGGCTGCAAGGTGGGACCATCTGGAACTCATTGCTGAGCAACCACACAGCTTCCTTGTGTAAACATTGCCTTTCTTTGCTTCATCTTTTTTTCTGCTCTTCGATTCAGAACACTAGTGAGAACTCTAATTTTGACAATCAAAAAATATTTATTAGGCAAACATCTATCACTCTTTTCGCCTAACTCATAAAGCACAAATGATGAAATAAACCCTGAACACAATGCTTGTTATCTGACTAGTGTGAGGATTTTCTTCTGTTCTGGCTACCAAATGTTAATAGAGATGTTTTGAGCAGAATAGTTTTCTCTGAGTTCAGTCAAGCCTGAAAGGAAATATGGACATGTTTTTATACTTGTGGCCTCGGCACTTAAAGAAACTATTTGATTCACAGTATACTGTCATGTGGTGGTTTCCTTTTTGAAGAAAAACATATGCACATCCAAAGAAATACCAAGTCTTTTCAACTACTGTCACTTGACAAAGAGTAATTGTGTTTTGGGATGAATGTGGTCATATTTTACCTTCAGACATACTTGTCTGGGCTTGGGAGAATCTGTGGTTTTTTTGATCAAACAATCGGCTGTGCATTTTAAAACTTTGTTCATATTCACAAACCTGAAGGTATTTCTGGTTTTGGTAAAATGTAAAATGTAAGATTGCATTAAAAATAACTTAGTCCTTAATAACAAATATATCATTTATCTGAAAAATATGTAGATCTTATTATTATGAATAGTTGTGATTATTCTTCTAATTGTGGATCAGATTACAATAGAGAATTATTTAACACAAAATGAAGATGACTAGATGCCCTAAGAATTTCATGTGTATTAATTCATTAATACTTAGTCTTATAAATATATGCTATTAGTCTAATTTTGTCAGTGTGAAACAGTGAAATACAGGTGAGTTAAATCACCTGTACAAGCTTACCTAGCAAGTGAATGTTCAGAGCTAGGAAATATTTCAGATGAGAAAATATTTCAAATCTTCCACATTGTATTGTATTCTAGCAACTATCATGACGGAAATTCAACAATTTGAGAATCTTAGAATCAATTTCCATTTCCCCAACAATATTAAATTTGTTAAATTACTAACTTCAAAAATGATTTGAATGTGAAATTGAATAGTTAACTGAAATCATTTTCCCTATTGTTTGTGGAAGAAATTTTAGAGCTAAAATATAATCTGGATGAATTGACTTAAGAAATATATACAGAATATTGAACAAACAAATAGGGAATACACAATTTTCTCAGTAGCAAATAGAATCTTCTCCAAAACTGATCACATAATAGGGCATAAGTCAAGTCCCAATAAATATGAAACAGAGAGTTTCTTGTCTTCTACCAGACCATAATGCAGTAAAACTATAAATCAACAATAAAATAAACTATAGAAACCACAAAATGCATGAAGTTTAAATAATACATTTTTGAATGGACATTGGGCCATCTAATAAATCACAGAGAAAATGAAACATTTCCTGGAGACATGAAAGTGAAAATTCATTCTATGAGAACCTCTGGGATCCAGCCAAGGAAGTTCTAAGAGGAAAGCCCATAGCAATAAGAGCTAATAGTAATCTGGGAGATAGCAAATAAATAACCTAATGATGCAACTAAAAGATTAAAAAAAAAAACAGCTACAACTAACCCCACATATATTTAGTGCAAGAAATAACAAAGATTAGGAATGAAACTGAGAATAAAAAATACATGAAACCATCCAAGCAAAGAGTTGTTTCTTTGAAAAAGCATAGAAACAGACTCTTAGCTAATCTGACAGAAAACGAGAGGAAGAAATTTGAAATAAATTACAGGTGAAAAGGGTGCAATTACAACTGATTCCAATGAAATTTAGACTATCATTAGAAATTACTATGCAAACTTGTACTCTGAATATCTATATAACTTAGAACACATGCCAGAATTTCTAAAAGCATAATATCTACCCAAATTAAGTCCTGATGATATAAATAACTTAAACAGACCCATTATAAGCAACGAGATTGAAACTGTCATTGAAAGACAGATTCACTGTGAATTCTATCAAGCTTTTAAGGAAGACCTCCTGCCAATTCTTCCCAACTTATCTCACAATATAGAAAGAGAAATAACACTACCTAATTTTTCTACGAAGTCAGTATCATCTTGATAACAAAACTAGATAAAGATTCCACAAAAGAGGGACAATGGTAGGGGGAGAAAAGAAAGGAAACTATAGACCAATTTATGTGATGAACATATATGCAAAATTTCTTAGCAAAATATTTTAAAATTGAATTCAGGCATG
Source organism: Lophiomys imhausi (assembly GCA_907164525.1). Lineage (NCBI taxonomy): Eukaryota > Metazoa > Chordata > Mammalia > Rodentia > Muridae > Lophiomys > Lophiomys imhausi. The sequence goes on from CAJQZJ010033152.1 coordinate 187,672, forward strand.
CATTAAAATTATGATCTGGACTTGGTTACCTGTTGTTAGTGGGATACTCCACCCTAGGTGGAAATGCCATGTATGCCTCCTGTCCAAGAGGAAACTCTTAGGCTTCATGTGACTAATGAAATGAGGGGTGCTGATACACGAGGCACCCCACACTGGAGGGATGGGATGGGTGGAAGAGGGGATAGAGGGTGGGAGGGTGAGGCTGGGAGGGGGTGGAGGGAGGAGCTGGTAATGGAGACATAACTTGAAGTAATAAATAAATGTTAAAACCAAAAACAGCCGGTTGTGGTGGCGCACGCCGGTAGGATTTGCTGAAGGAGGCAGAGGCAGGAGGATCACGAGTTCGAGGCCAGCCTGGGCTACACATTTGGGGCTGGAGAGATGGCTCAGCGGTTAAGAGCACTGCCTAGTGCTCTTCCAAAGGTCCTGAGTTCAATTCCCAGCAACCACATGGTGGCTCACAACCATCCACAATGTGATCTGGTTTCCTCTTCTGAAATGCAGGTGTACATGCAGATAGAGCGCACATATGCATAAAATAAATAAAATAAATCTTAAAAAAAAAAAACCAAAAACAAAATTAAAATCGTGTGAGTTTCATTACAAAAAGGCAAGGTTGGCTCAACTTATGTGAATCAATAAATGTTATACACCCTATAAACAAATCCCAAGACAGAAATCACATAATTATTTTGATTGATGCTGAAAATGCAGGTGACAAAATTACCATGCCTTTATGATAAAAGTTTCATCTATTCCTGGAGACTTCAGGAATAGATAGAACATACCTCAAGCTAAACAGGGTTATATACAATAAACCCATAGATGGCATTCTATCAAATGAAGACATATTGTGATCATTCTTCTCTAAAATCAGGAATGAGCAAAAGATGTCTGCTCTCCCCTCTTTTATACAATATCTTAATTATAACAATTGAACATGGCAAAAATATACAATGGATAAAAATGGGAAGAGAAGTCAAACTAGCCCTTTATGCAGATGAAACAATTCTTTACTTGAAAGACATTATTGAATATACTAGAAAACTTTGGATCAAATAAACACTTAGAGTAAATTTTCAGGATCTAATTTTTTTATAAAAACAATATTAGTTTTCATCTATACTAATAGTCCACTCCCAGGAAGAAATTATGGTTAATATCCCATTTAAAATAGCTCCCTCCCAAATTAAGTATTTAGAAATATATCTAGCATAAGAAGCAAAAAACTTCTGCATTGAAAATTTCAAGATACTTTAAAAGGAAATCACAGAAGATACTATAAATTGAAAAATAGTTCATGTTCCTGGATAGGCAGAATTAATATTGTGAATAAGTCTACACCACCAAAATTAATATACAGAATCTAATACCTATCAAAATTCTCATGTCATATTTTACAGATTTAGAAAAGTAATACAAGAATTCATATAGAATCATAAAAGATCATGAATAGCCAAAGCTGTCCTAAGTGGTGAGAACAATGTAGAAGGTATTATAATACCTGTCCTCAAATCCTGAGTGTGCGAACAAATGGGTTTCTGTAACTATATCTGTTTCTTGTGCCCTCTCTTGAGCTCTTTTCCTTCTGTTTGTTTGTTTTGCTCCACTCCGATGTTGTAGTAGGTGGTGCTTTATTTTATCTTACTCAATCTAGTTTTATTTATTTATTTTTTACTGTACTTAATATCTCTACTTCCCTTCCAACCTTTATTCCTTCCAACCCCCAACACTAGATAAGAGAGAAAGAAGGTTAAAGGAGAACGCGACATAGTTCTCTTTTAACTACTTCCTGCTGATTAGAGTCATCAGGTTCCTTAAGGGAAATACCAATCTCAGTAGTCAGGATATCCAGCAGTCCTGCAAACCAGCAACAGCAGACTCAGCACCACAATTAAGAGTTCTGTTGGAAGCAGGGAGAACAGCAGCCTCTTCCTTCTTCAGAGCACCTCATGTCTCTCTCTTGGCTCTGACATTTATATGCCTCTCCAGAGTCCTCAGAATTAAACTTTCTGTAGCTGACTAAGCCATACCCCTGATAGAATATGAGAAACAACCATAGTTAACCCCTGGAGACAAATTGAAGCAGCCCCATATCACACACGTGGGGGATTCAAGCAAAAATATTCTTATAACTTAACTGTGTTTTTAAAGAAACAGACTCTCTTACCACACGATATGTTATTTTTTGTTTTATCTTATGTTTTATATGTCATTATTAACCCTTAGGAGCCTGCTTGTTTTCTAATGAAAAGCAGTAAGGAAGTGGATCCAGATGGAAAGTGCAGCGGTGAGGAACTGGGAGGAAAACCTTAACCAATATGTATTATGTGAGAGGGAAAAACTTTTTTTCAATATAGGGAAACAAAACAGAAAACAATACTGGACTGAAAGTTATGATACAGAACTATAACGATGAAAAGCTTAGTACTACCATAAAAACTGACAGGAAGACCAATGGAATAGAATAGAGGATCCAGAAATAAGATGGCAAAGCTATGCCCACTTAATTTTTGACAAAAGGAGCAAAAATGTTCTTGGGTGGAAGGGTGGGACTGGAGGGGGGAGTAGGAAGGGGATTGTGATTGAGATGTAACTTGAAGAAATAAAAAATAAATTATTTAAAAAAAAGGAGTGGAATTGTTTTCCCAACACAGCTGAATCAATTTGAGCATCTTGAGATTTTGAAACTTTTTGATTTCATAAGGTTGTTATAGCTAGGCACAAAAGAGGCACGTTACTTGCATTATGTGACCTTGAGAAATATGGAAGCTACTGTTCCATGAGATGTGGACAAAGAATCCACCCACTCCTGAGTTAAGCTGCTGTATGCTGTCAATGTAACCTAGCTTATCCCTGTTTCTGGGAACTACACTATCAGGACATTTGAAGGCCACTGTCCTTGTCATCTTTGCATTATAGAGTTGGAAGAAAAAGCTCAAGTCGTGACTATCAATTCCTTCCTTTAAACGTCACAACTGGAAGCTATTGTGAAAACTTTCTTAGTAAGTTGTGAACAAGAGCTTTCTCACCGCAAGTATGGCACTTACACAAGATCTCACACACACACACACACACACACACACACACACACACACACACACACACACGAGACAGATAGATTGATAGATAGATAGATAGATAGATAGATAGATAGATAGATAGATAGATGATATATATATAGATGGATGGATGGATAGATAGATGGATGGGTGGATGGATGGATGGATGGATAGATAGATAGATAGATAGATAGATAGATAGATAGATAGATAGAATGTGAGTGTGAGAGAAGAGAGTGAATTTCCTCTTAACACTTGAGCCTCTGGTTATAGTTGCTCCTGAGGCAAGGGTGCCTCTCTGCCCTTGGGTTTTATGAATCATCTCTAACCATTATAACTAACTTACTCTTTGCTTAAGCTATAGCAACTGGGTTCTGCTACTCACAGCTAATGATATATGCATACGTGATATATGCAGATGTGTACAGCAAGGGAATCCTCTCAAATGTTCATGTAACTAATGCTGTTCAGCTGCTGCAGTCTAGAACAGTCTAGGTTATACATCATAAACATTATAAAACCAGAAACAGTTTGTTGCAACATCCACGTTGTCCATAGTAAGAAGAAACAAATTAATGATCAGTTGCATTTAACCATATTTGAGACCAGAAAGAAATTTCTTTCAAGAATCCTCACAGAGGGGACTGAAAACAAACATAATATCAAATAATCAGGTTATTAGTGTGTTTGTCCTCAAATGCATTTCCCCTGCTGGGACCTGGACTCTATGTGAGTTCTTAGTAGGATCAAAGTAAACAAGCAAAGATTTCCTTCTACTGGGTCCAAGCGTTACCTCAGCATAAGAAATAATAATCATAGAAATCATAATATCAAAATTAGGTTATTACAGAAATCAAACCTCTCAGTGACTTTACTGGTCCCTGTGTTCATTAAAGTCATTAGTCACCTTGACCACCCAAAAAGCTTTGAGTCAGAATTCTCCCACACGGTCATAGCATATGTGTGAATAGGACATGTAAGATTGGGTGCTTTGAATGAAACCTTTCCTAGGAGGACTAGAGGAAACTTAATTTGGCTTTTGCCATAGATAATGATTTATTTGGGGAATCTGGATGAAAATTTTGTTTAGTGTCATAGGTATTTTTCAAAGAACCAGAGGGTTAATATTTAAATATTTGATCTTTTCTTTAATGAGGGGAAATTTATAACCAATTATAATTTTAGCCTGAGTTAATAGCCTGAATGATTTTTCCACATTATCCCTTGAAAGATCCACTTTATCTCTCTTTTTCACTCTTGTTCCCTTGATTATTTACCTAACATAAAACTGCAACATGGTTATCTTAAAAGAAATTATTCAGAAAAGTTTAATGAGGGTTTAATGTTCTCCTTCTCCACCCACTGTAGTTATCTTCACATTCACATGTTAAAGCAAAGCGTAGTCATCAGCTCTTGTGTTATGTTCCAAAACAACTAATGCCTTTATTAGTAGACATGTGTGGTCAGTGAATGACTTTATAAAATGACATTGCTACACATATTTTCTGAAGAAATACTGCAGAATAGTTTGCATTATAGACACCCATTCTTACAGAAAAAGTGGTAAATAAATATGTGTATTTGAGCTTCTAGTAATATTTCCTATGTTTGAAATACCATTTTGCATTGTGATTAGTGATTACATCTTGGAGGTTTAACATTGCCAAGGAGTCTTACAAGTTATGTGTACTTGATTTTACAACATTCATGCATTTTTTAGAGTATCAATAAAAGTACAAGACAGTAAATTTTGGAAAAATGTGAGAGAACATACCCACTATTTTTTCAAGTCTTCATCTACTTCTCAATGATTTTGTGATGGTAGACATTAATTTGAAAGTTTAAAAATACTGTGCCAAAGAGAAATATAAAACAAAAATGCTTCTAACCTGCAAGTCTCACTTACCCAAAGACAATAACTTCCCAGAATGCTGGGGGCTGTTTTTGTAATTGTCTAGTCTTGTATGAACCATATGTTTTTACTTCTGTAAACAAGCTTACTTGCCCCTGACTACATATAGGTGAGATGTGTGTCTGATCATTCATAGGCAAGAAGTATGTCAAAATGTGTGCTTGCTCTTGATTGCACATCAAAGTACATAGCCTTGCATATTTTGCCTTTATAAAACCCAGACTAATGTAATTCAGAGCTGCATCTTGAGAGTGCTCTGGTATACAGTCCTGGCACCATGCAGATCCTGTGCTAGCATATGAATAAAGCCTCTTTGTAGAGGAATTTTAATCCAGCAACATGGCTACTCTGGCAAGGGATCACATCCAAAGACCTAGGCCTATGTGATCTGGCTGGAATACAGACATGCCTTAGTACATATCTTTAATCCCAAGCAATGAAGTCTAATTGAGGGTTACCCAAAGTGGTGAATAAGAGAAAGACTTCTCAGAATGAATCAGAGATACAATACACCCAACTCTCATGAGAACAGACAGGAAAGAGAGACTACTTAACAGCAGTGCAGGGAGAGAGTGTAGAGTTGAGTTCAGTGAAGTTCAGTTGAATGCAGTATAGTTCAGTTGAGTGTGTACTGTTCTGTTAAGTTTCATTTAGTTCCTACAGTAAGTACAGTTCAATTTGTGGAGTTCAGAGGCAGTTTTTCCAAGCAGAGCAATTCAGTCAGAAGCCAAGAGAAACCATTTGAGTCAGTCAGTTTGGAGAGGAGATTGAGCTAGAACAGCTGAGTTCAACCAGCCAACCCGAGTTCAGAAAGAGCTTAAAAGGGTGAGCTTATTCAGCAGTAAATCTTGGAGGCTGAAACATTCTGGGCCTAGGTTAACGGATGGAGCCTGGAAGCTGAAGCCTTCAAGGTCCAGGCTTACAGAAGATTAGATTGTTCAGAGGCTAGAAGCTTCCAGGCCTAGGCCTATAGATAGAAGAGAGAAAGAAACACTCTGGGTTCAGCCCAAGCCAAGGGTTTGTGAAGCTTGGGTATGACTCTCATCTCATCTCCTCATCTGAGGAAATGAAAGCAATATTTATACCTCTTCTTTGTTAAAATATATTCATGGAATGACCCCAGAAACATAACAATTTCCTTTTTTGTGACCCTCTAATACCTAATTGCTTCCCTGTGACTTGATTTCAACTAGCATAATAATCCTCTCAATCATCCTATGAAGGTATGCAGTGAACGTTTGCCATTGATTCCCCATTCATTAAATGCCTGATTATCTCTTATCAGATGAAGAAAGGAGTAAACTAACTGTTAGAATTATTCTTTATGATAATTGAACTTTAACCTTGATTTCTTATGATAGATTCTTGTAACATCTCTACGCACCTCCACTTTACTGCAATATAACATGTCCAGTAAGTGCATAGAAGGTAGGATCATCACCAAAATAATTAGCTTTCTACTGCTCTATCACAGAGGACCAACATGTTTTGTGGCAGAGTTTAAAATTCCTGAATGTGAAACCCACCATCAAAGGAGACTAAAGTTAAATATCTCTTAAACAAGGGACACTTTCATTTCTCTTTGAATATATGCCTCACACAAGTTCTTTCAGTATCTGCATTTCCTTTAAGGAAGCCATGACAGGCCAACAAATTGTGGTCTCACAAGTTGACCCTGTCCATTTCGTTGCCCCCAATTGTTAAGGTATCCATCCTCAAGGACGAGTACTGGGTTCTCAGCATCTGAATGTGATATATCTGCTGTTACTGTTTTCAAGCTCACTTAATAATAAGATCACTTAATAAATTCTGTTATATATATATATGTATATATATGAAACACACCTACACACACACACACACACACACACACACACACACACACACATCCTCTTGGTTCTATTCTTTTGGAGATGGCTGGCTAATCTCTACAATGGTAAAGCCATTATGCAGCCAGCTCTAGTTTGATTCCAGTAGCAGAGAATACCTAGAAATATCTATGTCCACTGTAACATTGGATGCAGTGACATGACGTGAAATACTGGGGTTAAAATCATACTACATGAAAAAATAGAGTCTAGAGAACCTGTGATATTGATTTTAGCTGTAAGCATCATAATGGATACTTCTCTAAGCCCCAAAAGTTTTAGGTTGTTGGAATGTCCCTCCAGAGGTTTTAGCATGGAGTTGGTGACAAAGAGCATGTTCAAATCCCAGAAATATCAAAATGGAGGTATTAGGCTTCATCCTGAGAACAGAAGGCAAGGAATAAAGCTTTGTTCCTGTTCTACTTGACTCAGGAGCACGTGAACCCCTAAAGTTGCTACCTTCCTTGGAGCCACCAGGAGGTCACAGGTGAGCATGGTCACATACCAGCTCCTGGGACACTTCCGATGTAAATATGGTATTACCAGCATCTCAGTCTCAGCCAATAGAATACATTCATCCCAAAAATCCCTCCCCATTTCGTGCATTTCAAAAACCCTCATCTATCCCAGAATAAAGAGTTAAGATTTGGAGATACCTAAGCTAGAATAAGTTCTCAAAATACCCTCACTCAGCTGTTGTGACTTAAAGGAAAGGAACTTTAACTGTTGGACAAAACTCTCTCTGACCAACCTACACCCGGCACTCCCTTTTGAACCAGAGTTTTAACTGAGCCTTCCCCTTGTTCCGGACTCATGTCCTTTCCAACCTGGTGCATAAGGATCAATCCAGTCGACCCCAAGAGCAGCTACATCCAGCCGCCTCCCCTCCAGACAACTCTGAGAGCGATGACTTCAGGCCACACACACCTCCTTTAGCTAACACCACTCTGCCTGGACTTGCCCTAGTACCTGCGTATCCCTGACCAGACAGACATGCTCAGGAAAGGAGCAGATCCACACCTGCACACACATTTTTCTCTCATGGTCCCACCCGGGGGAAAATCCACTACGGTGGTGTGTTTCTATCTACGCGACTGGTGGTGCGTTTCTCTTTATCTCGGCACACCAGAGAGAAATGCAGCTCACCCGACAGAACTTCATTAGAATACTATGTATTAAATTGTGTCTCCTTCAAACTCTTAGATTGAAGGCCCTATTCCCAATAGGACCATATTTGAAGATAAATTATATTACAGTAATTAAGATTAGAAAAAAATCTACTGATACTGGTTTCCTAACAAAAAGAGGGAGAGGCACCCAGGATGCCTGTGCACACAAAAAAATGCCATGCAAAAACATAACTAGAAAGCAATCTTGTCTGTAGACCAAGGAGCTCTTAGGTGAAACCAATCCTGCTAATACCTTGATCTGGGACTTACACTCTTCCTATCTGTGAAGAAAAGAGCTCTGTGATTTAAACCAGCCAGCCTGTGGTATTTTGTTATGGCAGACAATCTGTGTTAGTTATGAGGTGCTAATCATATGTAAATGTACATACTTGAGTATTTGAAATGCCTTGTGTCACACCTTCATATCTGTAATATGAAGAGAAGAAAATTTATAGGTTGACATGTAAATATGTCATAAATATGACAAGAGAATTCTTGAATTCTTGAATTCTCTTGTAATTCATAACTATTCAAGAGGCATGTGGTTAGATTATTCACTTTATGTTAAAGACACAACTCGTAGAGTTCTCTAGGCTATTATTGTTGCTACTTTGTATATTATATTATTGCTAGTCTATTGCAAAATGAGACAGTATCAAATTAAACAGTATAACTTGGAAACAAAACCTGAATGAAATAAATCTATCTTTGACATGTCATAATTTAAAATGCAAAGCATTGCAAAATCAAGCATTTGTAGGAATAAAATCTCACTTTTGTGAATTTCTGTGTGTTATTATGAGGGAACCTAAAATTCTCAGACCAGACATCAGGTTGGTATCAAGAGGTCAGAGCTTCACATTTTATTTTTAAGTATCTCTAGGTATGATACCATTGGGAAGCGTTACCTTTAAATTTGTATCAATATACAAAGATCTATTCAA
>CAJQZJ010033152.1:204029-227481 GCA_907164525.1 Lophiomys imhausi
TCTTCCTCCTCCTCCTTCTTCCTCCTCCTCCTTCTTCCTCCTCCTCCCCCTCCCCCTCTCTTGCTTTTTGAGACAGGATTTCTCTGTGTAGCCCTGACTTTCCTGGAATTCTCATGCTAGGTCAGGCTAGCCTCCAATTCAGAGATCTGCCTGCCTTTGTCTCCCAAGTCCTAGAATTAAAGTTCTATGCCAGGCCTCTCATTGTTTTTGACTGACTTGACTTTTCATTACCTTCATTGTGTATTTTATAGTATAGGTGTTTGTTGTTTCTTAAGTTTTGGTGTATAGTGCATGTGTATGTTTGTGCATGTATATGTGGGAGTATGCACATATATGGACATGTATGGAGTGCATGAGGCTCAAGGTTGGTGTATTGTGTCTTTCTTAATTGATCCCTGCCTTCTTTGCTGACACAGGTTTTCTCATTTGTGGACACAGCTCACAGATTTGTTAGACTGGCTGGCTAGGCAGCTCCAGGGATCTGTCTGCCTCAGTCTTCCCAGTGCTAGAGTAACAGGTCTATGCCACCACATCTGGCTTATACATGGGTTCTGAATATCTAAACACAAATCCTCATGATTGTGCAGCAAGCAATTTACTGAATGATCCATGCTTAGTTTTAATGAAATCTAGCTTATTAACTATATTTTTCATAGACTATGATTATGGTATTGTGTTACCTAATCTAACATAATTAATATTGTTTCCTTTCTTAATGGTTGATTTTTCTAACAATGGTGATTATTTGGTTCATTTGCTTCAAATGATTTCCTTTTGCCCTCAACTACTCTAAATGAGACAAAGAGGGAATTACCCAAGTTCTGCTTCTTTTCCTTTCCCACTTTTTCTTAGCGATGTCATTTCTCCCACTGTCAGCATTTGAAAAATATACACACTACTTGGTTGCGCTCAGCTCACATTTGTTTCTGATTTTGAATTGCTTTTAAATATCATTGTCACCAACTATTTCCTAGCCTGAAGCCCTAGGAACAAAGACAATAGAATAATATCTCCTGGTACTGGTTGGCATCATACAAGCATATGAGGCATGCCTTAAGACTCTTGTGTGTGTGTTTGTTTGCTTGTTTTCCACTTCAGGCATCGAAGTGTGTGCAAATGTCTGAGAGCTGCCTAACTTTTCTCCACTATACATTGACTTTGGTACCCTGCCTGTAATTCTTTCTTTAGCTTTAAATCCAACACATGTTATAGATGTGTTTTGCGCTAATACTCCCTTGGATAAAACTGTTTTTTTTCCCCCTGACTCTTTCATTGTGTAGTTTAATTTAATTTTATTATTTAGTTGATGTGCTTATATTATAAAAAATCACTAAATTTTATTTTAATACTTTATTTTAACATTAGAAAAACCCTTGTAAATAAATAAAAACCTAACACCCCAAATTTTAAAAATAGAGATTATATACCTTCGTGATTTAAAATGATTACTAAGTAACAAAACAAATTCAAAGATATTTCCACATTTAGTCTTTTTTTTTTTTTTTTTTGCTTTGTAAAAGGAATTGAGTATAAGACCTTGGGCATGCCAGGCAAGTAATAAACACTGATCTCTTACTTGCTGTCAACTATTGTCTAACTTTAATTTTAAGGTAGCATATAAAGTAACAGTGTTCATTATGTCATTTCTATGTATATGTTATAACCCACCCACCCCACCCACATTCTCTGCTACTGCTCAACCACCTTCTCCAAATAGTCCCTCTATCAGTTCTATTATACTTTCTTTTTCTCCTTTCCCCTCCCCTTTCTACTTTCATGATCTAAACACACACACACACACACACACACACACGCACGCACGCACGCACGCATGCATGCATGCACACACACAGTTAAATTTAAATTCCACATCTGAAAGCATATATTGTTTTTTTCTGAGTTTGGCTTATTTCACTTAACATAAAGATTCAAAATTTTATATATTTTACTACAAATGTCATGATCTTGTTATTCTTTATGACTGAATAAAATTCTCCTGTGTACTTATACTGTATATTCTTGATCTGTTCCTCTGGTGATAGATACCTAGGTTGGTTCCATTTCATTGTTATTTTGAACAATGCAACAATAAGCATGCTTACAGAAATACATCTGTAATATGATTTATAGTCCTTTAGCTATATATACCCTAATAAGGCCACATGTACTCCAAGGAGACCACACTTCCTAATCCTTGCCAAGTAGTACAACTTCGTAATGACCAAACATTCAAATCTATAAATCTGTGGGGTGAATTCTCATTCAAACCACCACAGAAAGTTTTTTAGGTTTGTCTTTAACAATTTGCTATGCTCCATGTTATCCCTCCCTCTTTTTATCATATTTGCTTAGATAGTAAATATTTGTTTCTCACAGCTTGGGGTTGAGTGAGGCTTTGCCATGTTTGGTGTCTTGTGGGCAGGGCACATTCCTACTTTGCAAACAGCTGTCTTACACTTGTATGTCCTTCATCCCTTTTTTAATCTCTCTATGACAGATCCACCCTTCCAACCTAACCCAAACCTAATAACATCATCTTGTGAATTAATATTTGAACATTTGAATACTGGGGACACATAAATGTGAAATCTAGAGCACTTTGTAACCTGAGTGTATATATATATATATATATATATATGTATATATATATATATTTGAATGTATGTATATATATTTGTTTATATGTATATGTGCATGTATATGTTTGTATACATGTATATGTATATATATGTTGTATGTGTATATATATGTGTGTATTTTGTCCATTTGTATTTCTTATTTCAATTTTTTACCTTTGCTTGCCTTTTTCTATTGGATTTTCAACTCTTTAGTTTTGATTTGTGAAATTACATTTTTAAATGTTGGGAATCTGAGCTCTTCTCTTCAACATTAGTGTAGTTTCACTTTTAATGATTTTCCCCTTACTTTAGTATCTTAATATATCTTCTTTGTATGTGCATGATGCTTATGCATACATTTGAAAGTCACTAAAATTTATTTGGCCAGGTGTGGGGTTCACATCTGAAATTCTAGCACTGGAGAGGCTCAGGTAGAAGTATTATAACTCCCTAGTCAGCCTGGACTACTAAATGAGACTCTATCTCAACACAAACAAATAGCAACAAGAACAGTAACGAAAGGAAAAGGTCTAAACACACAGTGTTTTAAATGTGTTATTTATTCCATCATGCTTATCAGTCGTGTACCTGGCTTACAGCCAAAAAGCACTAAATTTACATTAAAGGAATTGAACATATGGGTTTGATGAGTTATTAATCACATGTTATTTTTATTATTTTTTCTGTTAGAATAATAATCCTTTCCCCAAATTTTCAAGTCTTACTCTCTAAAAATGTTAGTATTTTTCCTTGTATGGCTATAATGGCTAATCTTGGTTTCCAACTTGGCTACATCCAGAATAAGCTAAAAAACTAAACAATTGGGGATACGTGTGGTGTGAAGGGGATTTTCTTGATTGGGTCATTTGAAGTAGGAAGGCCTACCCTAAATATTGGCCAAGCCTTCTAATGGCATATTAGGACGTGGAAGAAGAAAGCTTTTGGTTTTTGCTGGCTTTCCTTCACTCTCATTGGAATTGTATCTGTCCTGCTGCTGAGGCATTTCTTTCATGGTGTTAAAACCTATTTCTTTAGAATTCCAATACAGACTTAAGACCAGCTGAGATATCCAGTCTCATGTATTGAAAAACCACTGGATACTTGGCCTTTCGATCATGAATAAATGCTGGACTAGCCTGAAAGTTACTCTACTAAATTCAATGTATACATTCATATATAGATGCATAAATGTATAATGTATATAATATATATTTGTCATGTATTATATGTAATGTATATGTCTTATATGTGTCTTATGTTATACATACATATATGCATACAAACACATATATGCATTTTACTTTTATTTTTGGCTTATAGTTCAGGTTTAGTCTATTATCATCATGGTGGAAAGCATAGTGACATATAGGCAGGATGCTGGGGAAGTAGCTCAGAGTTGTACATCTGAATCCATATGTTTGTTTGTGTGTATGTGTGTTAGTGTGCACGTTGGTGTTATTGCTGCTGTGATGGAACACCATGACCAAAAGCAAGTTGGGAAGGAAACGATTTATTTTGCGTATGCTTCCACTTGGCTGTTCCTCATCAAAGGAACTTTAAGTCTGGACCCTGGAGTTAGAGCTGAAGCAGAGGCCGTGGAGGGGCTGCGTACTGGCTTGCTCCCATGGCTCGCTCAGCCTGCTTCCTTATAGAACCCAGGACCACCAGCCCAGAGGTGACAATACCCTTCATGGACTGGGTCCTCCCTCATCAGTCACTAATTAAGAAATGCAATACAGGCTTGCAAACAACCTGGTATTATGGAGGCGTTTTCTCAAGTGACTCTAGATTGTGTCAAATTGGCCTGAAAATTAGCCAGGACGATATGCATGCATTCATACTTATCTACACACACAGACACACACAGACAAACACACACACACAGACAAACACACACACACACATACACACACAGACATGCACACACACACACAGACACACACACACAGACACGCACACACAGACACGCACACATACACATACACACACAGACACGCACACACACACAGACACACACACACACATACACACACAGACACGCACACACACATACACACACAGACACACACACAGACACACACACACACATACACACACAGACATGCACATACACACACAGACACACACACAGACACGCACACACACATACACACACACACACGCACACACACACACACACACACACACACACACGTTCATCATATTATTTCAGTTTCTTTAGAGAGTCTTGATTAATAAGCCAACATTCTTTACATTTGTGACTAAATTAAGGATCTCCAGATGGGGAGACTGTTCTGGATTATCTTGGTGGGCAAAATGAGTTGTGTCTATCTTGAAGAAGTTGTTAGCAGCAGAGTCACAAAAAGAGATATAGGAATTGAAGCAGAAACAGAAGAAATAAGCTTGGCTCTGCTGTGCTTTGAAGATGGGGAGTCCCTGGGACAAAACTCTCAGCAACAACTGCAACTCAAAAGGACAAAATACTAGACAGTCTTAACCAGAGTGGGAATATAGCCTTGTCAAATTAGGCTTCTGACCTTCAGAACTCTGAAATAATAAAATCATATTTGAAGTTTGTGATATTTCCTTACAGCAATGATAAGAAACTCATATCTGTCTACCACTGACCACGTCACTAGTTGGTTTATCGATTTTTCATTTGATGTATAGCACTTTTGTTTGGTTATCCCAGATTTATATTAAAATTCTGAAAGGCTGTGTATATTATATAATAACTTGGAGATCAGATTTATCACTCTCTGTCTTTATATTCAAAGGAAGCAGATATCATAATAAAATAGGGGTAGGAATGAGTTTTCTATCCTATTTCTCAGAGTTACATACTCATGATAATGCACAAGATGCTAAGTTGTCATACAGACCCATACAGTTGGCCAAAGCCAATTAAATGAATATGCTCAGGTAGATTTGGCATGCAGAATTGCATAGGTTGAATATTTTCTGCATTTCTAATTGAGTAAGGCATGAATAAACAGCTGAAAAACCTAAGCTTATCCTTAACTTATACACAACTCACCAAAACTGTAGTACAAAATCATAACTAATGCTGTGGTATGATATGATTGCAGCTGATTTATGAGAAATTTAACACTGTTAGGATAGGTGAATTTGCTAACTGTGTCTGAAAGTTAGATACCCATATGGTTTCCTATTTCTTATTATCTGTTCCAAACAGTTTGGTTTCCAAAGGAGCAACAATGGACTGTTTGGATCCTGAGCTCAAAGACCGTGTTTGTGGCTTGTCAACATTTCGATGAAAGCTTTGTTCAAACAAAATAGGCCATTATCTAATCTGCATGGAAACCCGGGAGTGGGAAGAAGGAGCCTTTCCTAGGGAAAAATTAATTTTGTTTTGGTTTCAATAGTGTATTTATTTGTTTTGACTCATAAACTATTCAATGTACATGGCCCACCCTATCTGGGATAATGTTTGGTTTTAGGTTATTGTTAATGTAAAATAACATTGGCGATTCTTTGAATATAGTTCTTATGTTATTAAATAACACATTTAAAAACATTGTATTCTGTCTTTTTAGTGTTTTGTTCTTTTTTTTTTTTTAACCAAGAAGTACAACAATAGCTAAAAGGGCCTTCCTCCAATCCCAAACCACAGTAAACAGCGTTTCTAAAGTTATTTGGGAACTACATAGGCTACTGTTCAATATACTTGTGGAATCAACTTCTTCCTCTTTCTTCTCCTCCTCCTCTTGCTTCCTATCAACTTCTGCCTCACGTTCACCCTATGGCCTCTGCTTTGTAAATGGTATAGGTTCAGGTAATGGAGATCCTTAACATATTATGCAACGCTCTGCTGTCTGGAAGGATCTCGACAAAGTATATCCTGCACTGACAGACAGTGAAAAGATTGTGTGGAGCTAAGAAGACTAAAATGGTGTCTTAACTCTTCTAGTGGCCAGGTAACCATGCATGGATCTCCTTCCCCAAGGAATGGTGACAGTATGTGAATGTGGCTTGCCAACAGCTCAGGAAAATTGGTAGCATAGTTTAGGTCAAGAGTGGGTATAAGCCGGGCGGTGATGGCGCACGCCTTTAATCCCAGCACTTGGGAGGCAGAGGCAGGCGGATCTTTGTGAGTTCGAGGCCAGCCTGGTCTACAAAGCGAGTCCAGGACAGCCAGAGATATTCAGAGAAACCCTGTCTCGAAAAACCAAAAAAAAAAAAAAAAAAAGAGTGGGTATAAGTGGTATGTTTCTATAATGTGCTAGACAACTATAAGATATTACTGTATTTGAGACCTTAGATGCCCTGAAATATAGCAATCAGAGTTTCTCCATTCTGCCAGCATCAGGGTCTAGCATCTCATGAAGACAACAAACACTTCCCCATTCACAACCTAGAGAACAAGCCATCCTCAGAGATGATGCTTTCCCATTTAAATTACTCATTCATCCCACCTTTTAGAGTTCCTGCCGAATGCAGAAGTCACCACCCTTGAGATATGACCCTGTGACTGACCACACAAAGAGCTCTCCCTCCAAAGTCATATTGAGGACACTGGAGAGTAGTTCATCCTCCCAGGCTCATGCACACTCATCTCACTGTCCACATGGCACACCCATGGCAAAAGCTACCTTGTCCCTGTGGCCTCTTAAAGAGTTCCCATGTCTTGTAGATCTCATTATCAGTGTTCTAGGGATGAAATATGCTCACAATCACTCCTTATGAATTCAAAGCTGTTTATAAACAAGGAAATAGCATTGATAATGTCAACATGAGGCTTAAGTACATTTTTCACAGTGTCCACTACCCATGAAGGCCCTACCTGTGAAAGGGAATTGGAGAGAAAGTAAAAGTGAGATTAAGAAAAACTGTCAGAAAATAAAATCAAAGCACAGAAAACATAGCATTTCAGGAAGGGATAAAGAAACTCAGTTATTTAAACCCAAAGGCACAGTATGCACATTGTCTCCCAGTTGTTCCCTATCTGTACCAAAGAGTGCAACAAGGAAATGTTTTTAGATATAAGGAAAGGGGTTTCAGTTAGATATAAAGAATTTCTTAATAATGTCATTTGTTAAATATTAGAAGAGGTTACAAAGGAAATTGTGGAATGTCCTTCTCTAGCAATCTTTCTGTAGTATGATAAATTCTGCTTGCAAAATGTGGTCTAAGCAAAGTACTCACGACCGTTTTTCAAATGTCCACACATTCACGTGCCAGTTAAGTAACACTAGAGCTTTCGTAAATGTTTCTCATTTGTGACTACCTTAATATCTTTGAACAATTTGTGGGAGGCTTTTCTCTTTTGGTTATGATAGAGATATATGTTTTCCTACTTATACTGTCCAGTTCATTGGGTACATTCACAAAGTTTTACAATAATCAACACAATTTGTCTCAATAAATTTTCATTCTAAATTGAAACTCTGTATTAATAAAATAGTAATGCCCATTACCTTTTATCTCTGCTCCCAGCAACCATTATTCATATTTCTATTTATATTTCTATGAATTTAAGTACTTTGGACTTTTTTATGTTTATTACTTCATGTTACATCACCATCAAAGTGCCCTCTTTCTACCCCTCCCAGTCCCACCTTCCCACCCTCTCACCCTTCTCCCTCCTCTCCCTCTTCTTACTCCTCTGGAGTGGAGTGTCCGTACATATCAATCCCCTCTCCCAGTTCAGCAGTCATATCAGGGCTAAGAGTTTCCTCATGTACTGGGGGCCTACATAGCACCACCACTAGGGCAAAGTGTCCCAATAACAAGTAACAAAGTCTATGTTCCTGCTCCTTTTGGTGTGTTGGTTGTAGGATAGTTATCTTGTACTATATGGCTAAAATCCAATTATAAGTGAATAGATGCCATGTGTATATTTCTGAGCCTGGGTTAGCTCACTAGGGATGAGCTTTTCTAGTTCCATCCATTTGGCTGCGAATTGCATGATTTTCTTGTTTCTGATAGCTGAGGAGTATTCCATTGTGTAAAAGTACCACAGTTTGTTTTTTTTATCCATTCGTCAGGTTGAGGAACATCAGGGGTGTTTCCAGTTTCTAGCTACTGCAAAGAAGGCTGTTATGAACATAGATGAGGAAACTCCTTGTGGTTTGGTGAGGAATCCTTTGGATGTATACCCAGAAGTGGTATGGTTGGGTCTTGAGGTAGAGTTATTCCAAGTTTTCTAAGATATCGCCAGACTGATTTACATAGTGGTTGTACAAGCTTGCACTCCCACCAGCAATGGAGGAGGGTTCCCCTTTGTCCACAACCTTGCCAGCATGTGCTGTCATTTGAGTTTTTGATCTTAGCCATTCTGACAGATGTGAGATGGAATTTCAGAGTCATCTTGAGTTGCATTTCTCTGATGATTAAAGATGTTGAGCATTTCTTCTAGGGTCTCTCGGTCATTAGCGATTCCTCCTTTGTGAATTCTTGGTTTAGTTCTGTTCTCCATTTTTTGATTGCATTATTTGGGTTCTTGGTGTTTAATTTCTTGAGTTCTTTGTAAATTATGGATATTAGTCCTCTCTTATATGTGGAGTTGGTAAAGATCTTTTACCAGTCTTTAGGTTGCCATTTTGTTTGAATGACAGTGTCCTTTGCCTTATAGACGTTTTTCAGTTTCATGAGGTCCCATTTACTGATTGTTGGTCTTAGAGACTGAGCTATTGGTATTCTGTTCAGGAAGTTGTCAACTGTGCCAATGAGTTTGAAGGTTTTCCCCACTTTCTCTTCTATCAGATTTAGTGTGTCGGGCTTTATGTTAAGGTCTTTGATCCACTTGGACTTAAGTTTTGTGCAAGGTGATAAGTATGAGTCTATTTGTTTGTATTCTTTTACCTCCAGTTAGACCAGCACCATTTGTTGAAGATGCTGTCCTTTTCCATTGTACGGTTTTGGTTGCTTTGTCAAAAATCAAGTGACCATAGGTGTCTAGGTTCATTTCTGAGTCTTCAATTCAATTCCATTGATCAACTGGTCTGTTTCTATACCAGTACCATGCTGTTTTTATTACTATTGCTCTGTAGTATAGCTTGAAATCTGGGATGGTGATACTTCCACATCATCACCCACATGTAGAGTTAGTTATCCACATGTTTTTGGTATAGTTGACAGTATCAGGTATAAGTTCCACCTTTTGGACCAGCCTTTAAATATAATTAGAAAGTGGTTGATTTACCATATAACATTTGTGCCCCTATTGTATCATTGACACATCTTACCAGACTAATATTTACTGGTAGTTTTTAATCACAGTTTTTACAGCTAGGTGAAATTGATAATTAGTTTTCTCTCCCTATTGTGTTCATAGAATCTATAACACTCTGAGCCAGCCAGTAGATGTGAAGTGTCCAGGTTGGTAGTAGCTTGATCTTTCCATGTCCTATAAGTCAAATACATGGTTTTAAGTATTAGATTCTGGTCTTGCCATCAAGTTCTAGAGAGCAATCAAGAACATCATCAATAGTTTATAATTTGGGGATGACCAACAACTTAAAAATATGTAACCCAAACCTGGCGATAGGTGTTAATTTGTTAGCTTATAACATCTAAGACAGATGATATGAGGTAAACTCTATTTACATTCTTTTTACATATGTATAAAATATATGTTTAAGACATCTCTATAGATTTCTTTATACCATTTTCTTTAGAGTTAGTTATTCTTCCCAATATTTCCTCCTTTACCTTGCCCACTCCTTCCCTACTCCATTTAACCCTTCTTCTTTTCCCTTCATACCACCTACTTAGGCCCTAGGAGAAAACCTAATACTATTATTATTCTTAGTACATCTAGGAATTAATTATTTCTTAAATTCTTATATTTAGACCCATAAATTAATGCATATGTCAATCCTCATCTAAGAAACTACTTTTTGCAGTAGATGATGATTAATAAAGAGATCCAGAACTAGCCAATATGCAGAGAATAAGAGGTTTTGGAATGCTTATCCCTAATTGGAATATATATTTATAGTTATATATTGGGGTATATATAAACCCCAAGGATCAGAGATCACTACAGAGAGGACAAAAGACTGTCTCATTTTTTTCAGACTTTATGTCTCAAATATTACTCTATTTTCTTTGACTGCCATTAAACTTTTCTATTTTAACTATTATTTTTTTTCAACTATTGCAGCTGGAATATCCTATGATAATTGCATTCTATTATAACATGAAGCCAATGACTTCTTACCTCATATCCATGATGAAAATTGGAATTCAAACACTTGGTAGTTACAAACCCTTGATAACTCAATACAATTTTCTGTCCTCAGTTTCCATATCTATAAAATGGGGGTTACAATAACACATAATTCATAAGATATTTGTGTGACACACATACACACACACACACACACACACACACACACACACACACCCATGCATGCACTGTCCTTGAAAAAAGGCCTGACACCCAGTATGTGCCACCAAGACAATATCTTGTTACCAACTTTTTTTCTGCATAGTAGATGCTTCTGTTTCTTTGTTTTGGTCTTTTCTTTTGGACTTCTGCCTTTGCAATACAGATTTTGTTGTTGTTGTTCAAATCCAATCATTCTTCAGAATAATAAATAAGGTTCATTTCTACTGATGATTATTGTATGTCTCTTTTGTTGTTTTGCAAATGGCTCTTTTCTCAAAAAGTCTCATCATGGCTTTGGAATTTCCCCAGCAGCGTTTTGTTTGTAGAGAATGGTATTTTGTAACCTGCTTCATCTTAGGGTGAATTGAACAGATAGCGGTTGACAGGCCGTACTTTCCCTAAATACTAGAACAAAGAACCTTGAAACTTCTGCATTCCAGGCAGAAGCCCATAGTGGTTCAAGCACTTTTATTCTCAGAGGTTGTTTTGTTTTCTAGCTAGTGTATAGACAAAAGTAATTGGTAGCTATTTGTTTCAAATCCCTCACATTTGCTCCACTTTTCATTTCCACCTTGTGCCTTACTGGCCAGTTTCAATTTTATGTCTGCAGTGGAAAAGCCTTCGATTCTACTGCTCTTTGTAGAATATGACCTTCATTTTGTTCTGCTTGATTTCATAATCTCGGAGTTTTCACTTTCTGTCTCTCCAGATTTTGTTTTAATATCTATTCTAATGTTAACCTCCCATCCTGCCGCCCACTTCTGTCTCTCATTACCTTCTTTGCTAATGCTGTTAATTTGTGCTCTTTGGTACAAATCACTGGAATTCCACAGTGTGTGCTGAGATCAAAGTGAGCCTCTTGTTCATTCTGCTTTCTTGGTGCAGAAGTGACATCACAAATCATATTGTTGGGATTACTGGAAAGTCTCAGTTAATCACTCATCCCCTTTTCTTGATTTCAGAACAATTAACACCAATGATAACAGACTTCCAGTTCCAAAAGAATGTGATCTCACACAGTGATGATTGATCATGTCCCTGGGAAAAGAAAGCAAGGAAGAAAAAGAACTAAGGAGTCCCACTGTATCTAATTGATGCAATTAATTAAGCCACTTCCTCCTCCAGGGGAAGTAGAAGTAAGAAACAAAGAGAATAGCTTCTCTCACACAGTCCCATCACTGACATCCCTAAGGCAAGAAAAGAAACTATGGTGGCTCAGAAATTCCAAAAGCTATATCAGAAACAAAAGGATTTTCCTGTTCTTATGATTATAAAATATTTTGGCAGTTTTCAAGCTCTCTAATATATATCTTAACACAGAAACTTTTTTGTTTTCTAAATTTCTCATCTCAACCTGAATTTCCTAAGAAACAATTTATCTATCCCTGTAAATGCTCAGTAGTAAATCACAAGTGTCTGTGTTTCTTCTTGCCAGAAAAAGCACAAAGCTTTAAAGACTCCCTCCGGAGATGTCACTGTTGTGAGTCTTCATGACCCTGCAGCTGGTTAGGATTTGGGAAAGTGCATTTTATGTATAGATTACTCCTGACAAGTCATCCCTCTCTAAATAGCTGCTGATGACATTCAGCCATTTTCACAAAGCAGCTCAGGTTTTCTTCTCCTCAGCTTGAGATTAGTTCCTGAATTACAATCCCTGGCAGGACAGCAGGAACAGGAAGATATTAAATTGCTGGCACAGAGAAACACCTTTTTCTCACCCTGTCATTCTATTAAAGCATCTCTCTAAAGGATATTGACTCTTTACTGAAGGTCTTTGTAGCAAGTTTTTCTGTGTTGGTTGAAGAAAATAGTACCACTGACTGAAATGGTTTCCTAACAGTTTGTCCTTCATACATACAAAATGATACAGTGAAAGTAAGCATGCCATATAGGCCATTCAGAAAAAACAAAGGACGTTTGTGACCTGAACAGTTTAGGGACCCTTTCTTCTATTATCTTAGTATTTGTAGAGCACCTCTCAAGTGTCAAGCAGTGTGCCCAGAATTGGTTAGTAAGAGCTACTCATCCCAAAAAGCATGGGACCTCAGAATAAGAGGGACTACCATTGTAGCAAATCTGAGGTTGAAAACATTAGAGATACTGGAACAGATAATGAGACAGGTACTAGAGTGAGTCCATGTTGATAGACTAAAGATGCATTGGTCTGATGCCCACAGTGAAGGCAGAAGCAGTAGGCACATTTGCTCAGGAGGAAGGGAGTTTGTATATACTGCTAGGCTTTTCCCTCCATTTGAATTCTATGTAGGCTGCTAGCCTATTGGATGTGACCACCTGTGTCTAGGACAGGTTCATCTCCCTCAATTTGTCCCATGTCTTAAACATGTTTAGAACTGCCCTCACAGATGTACCTAGAAAAGATTCTAGGTATATAATCTCTAATATAATAAAAATAAAATCTCTAAATAAAAATCAAGATTAGCTGTGATAATTATCTGTCACAAGTAATTTAGATCTGCTTTATTGTATATGAGATGCACACAGGTTACATACAAATACTGTATTGCTACTGTAAATGAGGGAATTGAGCATCTTTAGGTTTGGGAATCTATAAAGAAACCCTGGGGGCAACATTCTCATTTGGATATTGAATAATGGCTATTATTAGAAAAACTGGATGAAAGAAGAAAACGTGCTCAGAACATGGAATCCTTTGAGACAGATCATGTGGGTGATGAGCGTTTAATGGTCACAGACAAAATCAGAGAATAGATGGACTCTCCAGTGTTGCAGACAGGATGGGGAGTTTGAACTTTATATTTTAAACACATGGTTTATTATCCATAGGAGCTCACTGTACTTCAGTGATTTGCCCAAGAGTTGAGCTTGTGTGGGGAGCTGCTGCAGAGCTATTCCAGGCACAGTTTGAGTAGACCTCAGGCCTAATAATGCAAAGGAAATTATGCTGCCATTTAAGCAATGTTTTCCTTTTCCCAAAGTGACCCACTTCCTATGTTTCTTCATTTGCTTGCTCTACCTGCATCCTTCTCTACCATCTCTTGAGCTGGAATCTCGGGTTTTCTTCTCCTGTAAAGTAGGATTTGTGATACTTTTTAGAACAACGAGAATTAGATAAAATAGTAATTTAGAAAAATTAGACAGGTGTCTGGGATAGAATGCACATTTTGTAAAGGCATTTATTCTGATAGTGGACAGATCAAATTGATAGGAGACAGGAGGAAGAGACCCAAGTGAGACAAGATAATTTGAACAAGTGGATGGATAAAGACTGATTGTGAAATCAATGAGGAGAGAATCTAGGAGGAGCTGAGTATGTAGGCAGAGTCATGAATAATGTCAACATTATACGTAATGCATCACAATATATCAATACTAACATCAACAATAACATCAGTGTTTGAAATATTTTGCCTGATGCAGCTGTGTCAGGTAGAAATTGAGACAACAAATAGTCATTTGTATATATTTAAATCTAAGGCTTATGGAAAGATAGAGCTAAAGATTTTGACAGCCACCAGCCCATAGGGAAAGATTTGTTCAAGAAGTAAAAATTATCAAAAACAACAACAACTTAAAAAAAAAAGTGAGGAGAAAGCAGTTAATGCCTAAGAAATACTATGGTGCCTTGTTCGCTGAATATCCATGTGTTGGAGGTTTGGACCCCAGTATGAACAGTAATGCTAACTTTAAGAGCTTAGTAAAGCTTTTTAGTATATTGGAAGTACCACCTTAGAAATGGATATGCATCTATGATGGTTTAAATGAGAATGGCTCTGTATTCATTTATTTGGTGCTTAGTCATCAGGTGATGGAACAGTTTGTGAAGGATTAGAAGAATTAGGAGATGCTGTCTTGTTGGAGCGAGTGTGGCCTTGAAAGAGGTGTATTGTTGGGGGTAATCTTTAAGGTTTCAAAAATTCCACACCAGGCACAGTCTCTCTCTCTATTTCTCTCTCTCTTTCTCTTTCTCTGTATATAGATCACAATATAAAGCTCTCAACTACCGATCTAGCACCATGGCTCTCTGCTTCTCACAATGATGATAATGAACTAACTAGCTGAAACTGTAAGCAAGCCTCCATCCAACTGAATCCTACCTTTTATAAAAGGGTGCCTTGGTCATGGTGTCTTTTCATAGCAATAGGACAGAAGTTGATACCAGGGAGTGATGCATTGCTGTGATACTCCTAACCATCTCTGGAGGCAAATGGAAGACTTTGTGCTAGAAAAGCAATTGAATGCTTTAAGTGAGTCTTACAGGGCCATCCTAGTAGGAGCATGGAGGACAGTGGTGCTGAGGGTGATGTGGTCTGTTGGAACCCTGTTCCAGAGGTAACACACAGTAAGAATATTATCATCTGGACTAAAGACCGTTCCTGAATGTAACTGCTTTTTCCCTTGTCCTAAAAACCTGTCTGAGGCTCAACTGAAGAGTTTTGGACTAATGTTGTATAAATGTTTGGGTGGCCATTTATAGCAAGACTTTCTTGGACTGCCATCTCCCAAATAATGACATGGAGACCTTTTATTAGTTATGGAAGCTTGGCCTTAGCTTAAGCTTGTTCCCAACTAGTTCTTATAACTTAAACTAACTCCTTTATACTAATCTTCATTCTACCATGTGGTTCATTACCTTTCTTCAGTCTCTCAGTCCCTGCACATGTTTCTTCTGGCTGGCAACTCCTCCCACTTCAGATTCCTTCCCAGAGCTCCTATTTCTGCCTAGAAGTTCCACCTTCCTTTCCTATCTTTGCTGTAAGCCATTCAGATCTTTATTAAACCAATCAGAAGGAGTTGAAGATAGCGTTTACAAAATATGTTTCAGCCACAAGAATAACAATACCAAAATCTGGCCTGTAATCAGATCTCTGCCAGTTCAGAAATCAGAATTTGAATAACACAAAGATAACCTTTGCACAGTGCACAAAAAGATCACTCCAACAATGCTGCTGGCAAAGGAGATTTCAAGACAGTCTAATATTGTGTCCTGTAGTTATTAGTGATCACTCTTGTGTAGATCTACAATGAAAGAACAGGTGGGGTAAAGAAAAATATAAAATGTAAGGTTTGAAGAAGAAAAAAATAAGTCCAGAAAATGCAATATTGCCAAGTCCCATGCCTAAGGAGATAAACTTTTTAAACAAAGTCCTGATTCAAAATGGAATAAATAGATTGGTGACCTGAGGGCAAGACACACCCAGTAAAGCTTCCAAAAGTGAAAAGAAGGTAAAGGAAAACTTAAGAGACAAAGGAAACCATCAAAAACAGAAAGCTAATGCAAATGTAATTCAAGGAGGGGGCCAACTTCCGCCTCAGCAAGTAGAAGAACTTGGCAGCTTTGGCCAAGTAGTTCTATTTAAATTTAAAGTCAAGAAGAATACAAGAAAGGAGTTATGAAACTTCCTCTGAGGTGAAAGAAAGCCACTGAGGCCAGGCATGTGGCGAAGCAGTACCTGCATGGAGGACCAGAGAACATTGCATGAAGCCTGGATTGTGTTGGAGCTGACAGAGTCCTGTGATGATGAAGTAGAGCTGTGTTGGAGGAAGATCTTGTACTGAACTTTCTTGGACACTCTCTAATTGGATAATAAAAGTTGCTGATGGTCATTTAGGTGGGCAGAGAGAGAATAGGAAGTCGGAACTTCCTGGGACTAACTAAGGAACCCTGGAAAGAGACAGGAAGCCCTCTCTTCCCAAGAGGACTCAGAAGCAGCAGGACAACTGGGTGTGAGCTCTGTGAGCTCTGTAGGTTCAGCAAGTCACATGGTGGATTGAGAATAGTTAGTCGGGCCGACTTAGATTAGCTAATTGAGAGTCAGCTAAGGCCTAAGCATTGGAAGATTAAAAGGTCTTAGTGTATTTAATTATTGGGAAAAGGCAACAATGGGTTTCAGGTCATCAACTAAACAAGCTTACAGGCCTCCCACTAGGGTGCCACTGGCTGCTCTGCTGGCCTAATATAGCAGTTATAGTTATTAATAAATATATATTATTTATTAACAGGTTGTAGTTTCAAGGGTGGTCAAGGCCACCCTTGGCCTCAGGCCACAAGGTAAGGTGAGTCAGGCCCTCCAAGCCTATAGGCTTCCCGCTGGGCTGATGCCAGCTGCTCTGCTGGCCTAAAATAACAGCTTATAGTTATTAATAAATATCTTTGTTAACAAGGTTGCGGTTTCAGAGCTACTAATACAGTGTGGACTCACTCCAAGGTAGAGAAGTGTGTTACATTCAATAACACTGAAAGGAATTGGAGATCTGAAGAACACCTTGACATCAGACATGGAGATACAGAATTTAGACTTTGTCTTGATGAGTTTTGGTCTTATTTTGGCCCAGTATTTTCTTTCTATGCCCCTTTTATTCTAGTTTGGAATAGTAATCTATACTTTGTGACATTATATGTTGGAAGTATGTAACTGTGATTTTTTGATTTTACAGGGTTTATAGTTAGATTTTCTTGAGTCTCAGAAGAGACTTTGGACTTTAAAAAGTGTTAAAAATGTGAAATATGGATGTATGTATATATTGGGGTTTTATCTGGGGATAGAATTAAAAAATAGCTGAGATGGGCTAAGACTGCAGAATCCAGGCCAAGGCTTGTTAAAATCCACCAGATGTCTATGTGATTATTCACAAGTAGGCTAAGAGATAATTCTGTTGTCCTAATAACCGTACGTATCAATTACAAATAATGTTGTTATTTACTACAACAAGGGACGTTTGAAGCTCAGCTAAAAGCAGTTTGCATTATGATATGGCTACAAGCTTTTGAGGTCCAGGAAGTGGAACATGGTGGTTTAAATGTGAATTTCCCTTTATAGGCTCATATATTTGGATGCCTTGTTACAGGGAGTATAAAAATCATGCTATTATAGATGTCACAGAACAGTAGCTAACAGTAACATCACTGTTAGGGTGAGTTCTTGGCAGAACAGCTGGTTATAAAAAGCTGAGACTGACACCTGACTCTCTGGCTCTCTGAGATGTAGCCCCCTGACATTTCACATGGTCCCTTCAACAGAATCAACAACACACTGATAAAATTTTCAGCATCCAAAATTAAACTAATAGAACCCTTTTCTTTGTAATCAACCCGTCTCTGGTATTTTCTCTTTGCTTTACATATTCTGGTATTTTTTAAAGTTACTGTTTTATCTTTCTTAAATACAAAGAATGTATGCTTTCTATATAGAATTCTATACAAAGATAGTCTGTGATTTTCTACTATCACTGCTTTCTCTCTGAGAAGAAAATCTTAAGTTATCCCACATTGAGACTTCAAACAAGAGAAATGTAAAATATAATTCCTCCTTCTTTCTCATTTCATTTTGATGAAAATTGAACAAAAGAAATCAGCTTGAGTCCAACCATTATTAGATGAAAGCTAGCTGTGTGTTTTCTGGAGTGGGAAGGGTTGTTCTAATTAGTGGGTAATGGAGAAGAGTATTGGGACCCTTTGTGCCACTGACCCTTTAGCAAGGCAGGCTGGTATCAGGGGACAGAGCTTTTTATGAATTCAAATACAAATATTTCCTCATAAATTTTAGTTCTGTACAACCTGGAAGTTAAACTTCAAAATGACCACCATGGCATTGCCACTTTCCTGTTCTGTTCATGCATCTAAGATGGAATGAATAGTGGTGCTGAGAAAGAGGGCTGCTGGTTGTCCTTCACAAGGTCCCGGAGCACTGAACTCTTCAGAAAGAAGCTATTTGAGAAAGGCTCTCCATGATAACCCACAGCAAGCTCGTGCTGTGGTTTGGATTTGAAATGTTCCCCATGGTTTATTTGAGGCACTTGTTTCCAAGCAGTAGTAGTACTGTATTGGCAAGGTTATGGTGCTTTTGGAGGTGTGAGCTGACTAGCAAAAGCTATTTTAAGGTTATAACCTGGTCTTGGTTTTATCCTGCCATGGTGTTTTTGGATATGAACAGTTGTTTCCACACATTTCTTTAGCCATGCTTTCCCCAAACAAGATGGACTGAAACCATGGGCCATATAAAAGTTGCCTCCCTTCTTTCTTTCAAGTGTTTCTGTCATGGTGACACAAAAGTAACAAATACAGTGAGCATATGAGTTGCCACCTTTGTTTATCTCCCCTTGCCAATCTCTCTTTGGACCTAGAGAGGCCAGTAGTGGGCAAACCATCAGGTGTACCAATTAGACGCAATATCCGTGGAGGTACCAATTGATGCCACCACAATTAAAAAAAAAAAAAAAAGCTCCACAGAGATCATTCGAGATTTGACAAGGTGACATCTGTGAAGAAATTATGTTGACTCCAGCATTTCTACATGTTGAGTTTTGCTCCTTGGGTATTTTCCTGAGTTATTAATGGGGACCACCTTGTAACCTCTTTAAAGTTTTGTTTTAGAACTCAGTGGTGTGTGATGAGCAAGGAGAACCCACTCTTTCTTGATGCCCATCTTTGCACATGTGGGGAGAGAAAACAATTCAGTTTTGTCCTGCCAGATGATTGGTCAATTTCTGCACACATCTGGTTGATCTCAGCTCCAACGTTTTATGTCCTGCTGGCTGCCTTCCACTTGACTTTGGCATTACCTCCTCATCTGTCTTCAGGCATTCCGTTCAGGGTTGCTTTTCTCTGCACACTTATTGCATTCACTCTTCAGCTGACGACTCCTTACAATGGGATGAAGTTGTTAGAAAGTTGTCTTGTGTTCCCATGAGACTCACAGAAGACTCTTGTATTCTTATAGAATCACCATATATCACAGGTCACACCAGCCAAGGCCTGCACTTGGTGAACTCTCATCTTGAACTTCCAGAAGATATGTCTAAACATGCAAAGTTAAAACCAGATTAAAAAAAAAAACAATAAGCTTGTGCAGTCTGAAAATGACTTCAAAACACTGAACGATTTGGGCCCTTGGCCATGAAAATTTATTACATGGGAATTCTCAAATTTCCCTACAAACTGTCTTTTTTTCTTCTTGCTTTTCCTGAGGTTTCAGATTGCAAGATTATTACAGTACCACTATACAGAGTTTGCATCTACCATCCCAAATGTATAGGCCTCTCTCTGTCTGCTTTTCTCTTTTTCCTCTTTTCTGACTATTCTCCATCCCAACACACTTTCTCAAGGTACATGGAGAGAGGTGTATCAGAGAACGCTAGACTCCACAATGATTTTTTAAAAGAACTGTTGGTGTTTCCTTACTTGCTGACATAGAAGGAAAAAAGAAGTCAGAATGACACCTCCTCCTTCATTTTAAATGCTACCCTACTACTGTGATTGGGACTGATTTATGTCTCTGTTAAGGCTTCAGAGAGTACTCAGCATCTCTGTTAACCTGGCTTGGAGAATTGTGATAGATTAAAAACAAATGTCAGCAATGAAGCCATCCCAAGAGTTTTCTCCTCTCTCCAGGAACATTTCAGCTGGGCTCCCTTTCAAAGACACCACTGGATTTGTGGAATTTCTGACCCTTGGGACCCTGTGGTGCATGATGTGTTGTGAGGTGTTAGGTAGGTGAGGGGAAGGGGACTGAGGTTTTGTCAGTCACTCTAAACAATCTTTCTTAAAACTAAGAGGCATGCCTTCCCCAGCTAACAAGAGAAAAATCAGTCTTTGAAAATAAATACCTTGAACAGAAACGCTTTAATATCTGTAGTTAACTCACACTTTTTATTAATGTTACTGGAAGCTGACCTGAATACCAGCATGTGTGTATATATGTGTGTGTGCGTGCATGTGTGTGTGTGTGTGTGTGTGTGTGTGTGTGTGTGTGTATGGGTATATACACATATGTGTATTAAAGAGAAGAACTAAGGGTTAAAATACATTATAAGAAGATTTGTTTTCCTTCCAGAAAAGATTAATTTGAGAAACATTTCTTTTGACACATTGGTCATAATTAAAGTAATTCTTCATTTTCTGGTTCCTTTAAGTAACAACCTACCATCATTTAGCCCTTTCACAGAAGAATAACCTTGACATCCCTTAAAACACTTAATTCTTTATTGATAGAAATGAGAGAAGCAATGTAGCTCACTGTAGGAACTGTAGCCTCATCTGGGTCTGCTTAAATGCTCTGGTGGGCCTAACCGTTAGATTCCTGCTTTGCTTGTTAGGGTCTTTGCCTCTGAAATCTGCCTCTTGCATTTCCACCCATGTAGATAGCTGCATCTTTCTAATAAATCTAGATTGTTAAAAATGATTGCATGGACATACTTGTCATTGAACAAATAGGTTGCTGTGTTTTGTTCAAAGTGCTGAGAACACATAGTAAAATAAACATGGTCGCTTCTTTTGCTGGGCTTACTGTCTGGTGACAAAAACAGAATAAGGTAATTGCTTATATATACTATATATCTAATATAGTAAAAGCAGTCATAAACAAGGACTAGTCACACAAGGGTGCTTCATTAGGGAAGTGTTTCCTACAGGAAAATGAGGGAGCTTTTCTAAGAAAATATCTGATCTCATAAATGGGTGGTGTTAGCCAATGACATTCAATACAGCATTTACAGTGAAATGTCACACACACAATGAAGACGTAACTGTGAGGAAGACTTACTGGAAAGAAGGGGTTCAAGAAAAAGGAATGGGGGTGGAAACAACTAAAATTCATTGTGTCAATGCAGGAAACCTTCAAACAATAAATTTCAAGCAATGTTACAACAGCAACAATAATAAAACATGGACAAGCAGGAACAGTGTGTCTCTAGCTGATACCCTATGCAGTGTAATGTTTGTGGAAAATCAAGTTGTGAGAGGATACCATGATATAAGAAAGCAGTCTGCACTTCTTATATTCCCTGCACCTTCTGTCATGTGGCTTTGCAGCTCTACACAATAGAATTAGATTGTATTTCTCTACCCCGTTGAAATTAGATTTTACCGCATCATTGGCTTTGAGCTATACAAAGCAGGAGGGAATGAATGGTAGTGGCCTTCACACTCATTGCATATTTCTTCCCATATTCTACTGTTCTGGTGAATGGTAAGATGAACAATGACCAAATAATCTCTTTCTCTTTAGTCCAACCATGAACACACATGGCACCGATGAGCCAAGCCTATTCTGCAAAGCTGCTTGGATCTACCCGTTTTAGATCAGTCAATCTCTAGCTCAGTTATTGCCCACTGAATGTGAGAAAGCGATACACAAAACTTAAAAATCTGGATGACAGAGCTTGATATTATATTTAAATACATTTGTACTTAAATATCATAGAAAATAGTTTGC
Source organism: Lophiomys imhausi (assembly GCA_907164525.1). Classification (NCBI taxonomy): domain Eukaryota; kingdom Metazoa; phylum Chordata; class Mammalia; order Rodentia; family Muridae; genus Lophiomys; species Lophiomys imhausi. The sequence continues at coordinate 226,196 of CAJQZJ010033152.1, forward strand.
TGCATTGATCTATTAATAGAACTTGATTTTAGATAAACAGGCTTTGGGCATATTAGTCTCTAGAACTATTCATGTGTATACATGTATTCTTCTTGGACAGGGATATGGAGGAGTAGATGATAAAAGATTAAAGCTACATATCAGCTTAGATTGTAAAAGTTGATTACATAGAAAATTTAAGGCAAGTAAGGTTGGTTGTTATATTGTTCTCTTAAAGGTAGCTTAAAGGAGCAGGCTGAGTATACAGTAGGATATCAGTCAAGTCTTAAGTGACTTGAAGGTATATTATTAACTCTGACTAAGAGGTTCATCAAAAATCTCCATCTTTTAGAAAGTAAGAGATATGTTCAATATTTTGTATTGCACACAGTGTGATCTTATCTGCTGAGCCTTATTAAGTAAGTTCCAAATAGGTAAATCAGTAAGTCAGAGAGATTTTTCCTAATAAAGGGCATAATCTACAGATGCAATAATTGATGAGCTTGGAAAGGAACTCTGGGCTTTAGTTAAGCTTTCAGCCACAAGTGATGAGCACGCATGTAGGGATGAGTGTGTGTGTGTGTGTGTGTGTGTGTGTGTGTGTGTGTGTGTGTGTGTCTGTGCCATGTTTGGGTGTTGTATGTGTATACGATCATGTGTGTATGCACTCATTCTGTTGTGACTATATAGAGGTCAGTGGTGTCTTTCTCTGTGCACCACCTTATCTTGAGGCAGGACTTCTCACTAAACCCAAAACTTACTATTTTGGGGTAAATTGTCTGGCCCACAACCTTTCCAGAGCCATCTATTATTGTCCTTCAATATAAAGTTACAGGTACATGAGGCCATGCCTAGATTTTACATGAGCACTGGGGATTTGAACTCAGATCTTCATGTTGCACATAGCAAACACTCTTAGTCACCAAGCCATCTCCCTTGCCATCCCAAGTGATACCTAATTTCATTCTTTTGAGGCCCTGAGCATATAGACATGTTCCTAAACTCCTAGCCCACAGGAACTAAAGTGACAAATATATGTCCCATTGAGCCACCGATTTGGTAATGATTTGTTACATGTTAAACGAGACAGCAAATATAATTACTGATGTAAGTGTTAGAAAAATACAACATCCCACCAAAAAAGGTCTGATGGGTTGGCCAACTCCTTCACATGATAGAAGAGGGTCCACAGAAATGAAGGCAATGACCTGCTGTGTTTCTAATTTAACTGCATTATTGACAAGAGATCTCCTGGGAAACAGACCAAGAGAATTTATATATATATATATATATATATATATATATAT
>CAJQZJ010033152.1:238307-292391 GCA_907164525.1 Lophiomys imhausi
CCTACCCTGTCTTGGCAGAGCTAGGCTGTCGACTTACCTGCTTCCAGGTTTTGTCCTTTTTGGACAGCATTCTGTCTACAGTTGGGGCAAGGGGCTTTTCCTACCAAGAGATAGGCTTGCGACTAATTCAATCATCTCCCACTGGAGATTCTTCGATGCTCATCTTCTACTTGGAGGAGAATAGGGTGTGCTGTCAGGAGTTGATATGTCTTGATATAAAAAAATCTAAAGTTACAAAAACATCTTTGAATGCCATATTCTGCAGATCTCTTGAGGTTTTTGAAGAGGCCCTCTCTATCTCTTCTATTAGGGTAAGCAGATGTTGCTTGTCTCTTAGCAGCTTTATTTCTGATTAGCTTAGAAAGTAACTATAATAGGCTGTCATAGTACCTAACTGAATGACCAGCTTGCATAACCATTAGTTTGCATTTCTTAATTATCCTAAACAGTTTATGACAATTAGTAGTAAAAGGCTAAAACATCACATTTCATTTTTTTTCTTTACCTCCTAACCCATCCATTCCATTTCTCTGGGGTGGGGTGTCCTTATATAACAGTCCCTCATCTCAGATGAGAGGTCGTATGAGGGCAAAGAGCCTCTTCATTCATTGGGGATCTATGAAGCAGTACCATCAGTGAAAAGTGTCTCGTTGCCCGGGAGAGAGAACTACTAAACAAACAAAACAATAAGCAACAATAGATAAAAAAGACTAAAAAATAGAAAAAAATATAACTAATATATAAAAAATAAATAAAGAATAAAAATTAAAACTAAGAAGTCTATGTCCAAGTTCCCTTTGGTGTGTTAGTTGTAGTATCGATACCTTCTACTATGTAGCTAAAATCCTACTATAAGTGAATAGATGCCATACGTGTCCTTCTGAGTCTGGGTTAGTTCATTCAGGATGAGCTTTTCTAGTTCCATCCATTTGGCTGCAAATTGCATAATTTCATTGTTCCTGATAGCTGAATAATATTCCATTGTGTAGATGTACCACAATTTTTTGACCCATTCTTCGGTTGAGGGACATCTGGGTTGTTTCCAGTTTCTAGCTATTACAAATAAGGCTGCTATAAACATAGATGAGGAAACTTCCTTATGATTCCATGAAGAGGCATTTGGGTGTATACCCAGAAGGGGTATGGAGGGGTCCTGAGGCAGAGCTATACCAAGTTTTCTAAGATATCACCAGACTGACCTCCATGGTGGTTGCACAAGCCTGCATTCCCACCAGCAATGGAGTAGGGTACCCCTTTCTCCACACCCTCACCAGCATGTGCTGTCATTTGAGTTTTTGATCTTAGCCATTCTGACAGGTGTGTGATGGAATCTCAGAGTCGTCTTGAGTTGCATTTCTCTGATGATTAGGGATCCTGAGCATTTCTTCAAGTGTCTCTCAGCCATTAGGGATTCCTCCTTTGTGAATTCTCTATTTAGCTCTTTCCCCATTTTTGGATTGGATTATTTGGTTTCTTGGCATTTAATTTCTTGAGTTCTTTGTAGATTTTGGATATTAGCCCTCTGTCAGATGTGGGGTTGGTGAAGATTTTCTCCCAGTCTGTAGGCTGCCGTTTTGTTCGAATGACAGTGTCCTTTGCCTTACAGAAAGAAGCTTTTCAGTTTCATGAGGTCCCACTTTTTGATTGTTGATCTCAAGTCCTGAGCTGTTGGTGTTCTGTTCAGGAAGTTGTCGCCTGTGCCAATTAGTTCGAGGGTTTCTCCCACTTGTTCTTCTAGTAGATTTAGTGTGACCGGCCTTATGTTAAGGTCTTTAATCCACTTGGACTTAAGTTTTGTACAGGGTGATAAGTATGGGTCTAACTTCATTCTTTTACAAATGGACATCCAGTTGGACCAGCACCATTGTTGAAGATGCTGTCCTTCTTTCCATTGTGCCGTTTTGGCTTCTTTGTCAAAAATTAGGTGGCCATAAGTGTGTGGGTCTATTTCTGGATCTTCAATTCGATTCCATTGATCTACTGGTCTGTTTGTATACCAATACCATGCTGTTTTTACAACTATTGCTCTGTAGTACAGTTTGAAATCTGGGATGGTAATACCTCCAGATGTTTTTTTTTTTTAATTGTACAGGATTGATTTAGCTATTCTGGGCTTTTTGTTGTTCCATATGAAATTGAGGCTAGCTCTTTCCAAGTCTATAAAAAATTGTGTTGGTATTTTGATAGGAATTGCATTGAATCTATATATTGCTTTTGGTAGGATGGCCATTTTTATTATGTTGATCCTACCTATCCATGAGCATGGAAGATCTTTCCATCTTCTAAAGGCCTCTTCCATTTCTTTCTTCAAGGGCTTGAAGTTCTTGTTGTACAGGTCCTTTATGTGCTTGGTTAGAGTTACCCCCAAGTATTTTATGTTGTTTGTGGCTATTGTGAAGGGGGTTGTTTCCCTTATATCTTCCTCAGCCCATTTGTTTGTTGTATAAAGAAGGGCTTCTGATTTTTTTGAATTAATTTTGTATCCAGCCACTTTGCTGAAGGGGTTTATCAGCTGTAAGAGTTCTCTGGTGGAATTTTTTGGGGTCGCTTATATATACTATCATATCATCTGCAAATAGGGATAATTTGAGTTATTCATTTCCGATGTTTATCCCCTTGATCTCCGTTAGTTGTCTTACTTCTCTAGCAAGAACTTCAATTACTATATTGAAGAGATATAGTGAAAGTGGACATCCTTGCCTTGTCCCTGAGTTTAGAGGAAATGCTTCAAGTTTCTCATCATTTATTTTGATGTTGGCCACTGGCCTGCTGTATATTGCCTTTATTATTTCTAGGTACAGCCCTTGTATGCCTGTTCTCTCCAGAACTTTTAGCATGAAGGGGTGTTGGATTTTGTCAAATGCTTTTTCTGCATCTAGCTAGATTATCATGTGTTTTTTTTTCTTTCATCTTGTTTATATGATGAATGACGTTGATAGACTTTCGTATGTTGAACCATCCCTACATCAAGTAGGATGAAGCCTACTTGATCATAGTGGATGATACTTTTGATGTGTTCTTGAATTCGGTTTGCTAGTATTTTATTAAGTATTTTTGCATCTATGTTTATGAGGGAGATTGGTCTGAAGTTCTCTTTCTTTGTTGGGTTTTTGCGTGGTTTAAGAATCAGGGTGACTGTGGCCTCATAGAATGAGTTTGATAATGTTCTTTCAGATTCTATTTTGTGAAAGGGTTTGAAAAGTATTGGTGTTAGCTCCTCTTTGAAGGTCTGGTACAATTCCATGCTAAAGCCATCTGGCCCTGGGCTTTTTTTGGTTGGGAGATTTTTAATGATTGTTTCTATTTCCTTATGGGTTATAGGGCTGTTTAATCTGTTTATCTGATCTTGATTTAGCTTCGGTAGGTGGAATCTATGAAGAAAATTGTCCATTTCACTTAAGTTTTCAAATTTGGTGGAGTATAGATTTTTAAAGTAGGATCCAAATATTCTCTGGATTTCCTCAATGTCTGTTGTTATTTCTCCCTTTTCATTTCTGATTTTGCTGATTTGTGTTTTCTCCCTCTGTCTTTTAGTTAATTTGGCTAAGGGTCTGTCTATTTTGTTGATTTTCTCAAAGAACCAACTCTTGGTTTCATTGATTCTTTGTATAGTTGTTTTTGTTTCTAAGTTGTTGATTTCAGCCTTAAGTTTGATGATCTCCTACCTTCTGCTGCTCTTGGGAGTGTTTGCTTCTTTTATTCCAATTCACCCAGTTTAGCTGTTAATTTGCTACTATGAGCTGTCACAATTTTCTTTTTGAAGGCACTTAGTGCTATGAAATTTCCTCGTAGCACAGCTTTCATTGTGTCCCATAGGTTTGGGTATGTTGTGTCTTCATTTTCATTGGATTTTAAGAAGTCTTTGATTTCCTTCTTTATTTCTTCCCTCACCAAGTGGTCCTCTAGTAAAGAGTTGTTCAACTTCCATGTGAGTGTAGACCATCTGTTGATTCTTTTGCTATTGAAGTCCAGCTTTATTCCCTGGTGGTCTGATAAGATACAAGGGGTTATTTCAATTTTCTTGTATCTGTTGAGGCTATCTTTGTGTCCAACTATATGGTCGATTTTGGAGAAGGTTCCGTGAGGTGCTGAGAAGAAGGTGTATTCTTTTGTGTTTGGGTGAAACGTTGTGTAGATATCTGTTAGGTCCATTTGGTTCATGATCTCTGTTAGACTCAATATTTCTCTGTTTGGCTTCTGTCTTGATGATCTATCCATAGTTGCGAGTGGGGTGTTGAAGTTTCCCACTATTAAAGGGTTTGGATCGATGTGCGATTTAAGTTTTAGAAGCTTTTTTTTTATATATATAAATGTAGGTGCCTTTGTATTTGAGGCATAGATGTTCAATATTGAGATGTCCTCTTGGTGGATATTTCCTTTAATGAGTCTGTAATGCCCTTCTCTGTCTTTTTTTATTAACTTCAATTGGAAGTCTATTTTGTTTCATATTAGGGTGGCTACTCCAGCTTGTTTCCTGGGTCCATTTGGTTGGAAAACCTTTTCCCAGCCCTTTACTCTGAGGTAGTGTTTATCTTCAATAGTGAGGTGTGTTTCTTGTATACAGCAAAAAGATGGGTCTTGTTTACGGATCCAATCTGTAAGTCTGTGTCTTTTTATTGGCCAGTTGAGTCCATTGATGTTGATGGATGTTAGTGACCAGGGGTTGTTATTTCCCATTATTTTGGTATAGCTGGTTGTCTTGTGTTTCTCTTTTGTTTATTGCTGTGGAGGTTTCTATTTCCTCTGTTTTCTTGTGTGTAGTTATCTTATCTGGGTTGGAATTTCCCTTCTAGGTTCTTCTGTAGGGCTGGGTTTGTGAGGAGATATTGTTTGAATTTGATTTTATCATGGAATATCTTGTTTTCTCCTTCTATATTGATAGAGAGTTTTGCTGGATATAGTAGTCTGGCTGGGCACCTATGTTCTCTCAGGGCTTGTAGGACATCTGTCCAGGCCCTTCTAGCTTTTAATGTTTCTGAGAAGTCAGGTGTGATTCTGATGGGTCTGCCATTGTATGTGAGTTGGCCTTTTTCTCTTACAGCTTTTAATATCCTTTCTTTGTTCTCTACATTTGGAGTTTCTATTATTATGTGGCGAGAGGAGTTTCTTTTCTGATCTAATCTGTTTGGTGTTCTGTAGGCCTCTTGGATTTTTACTGGCATCTCTTTCTTTAGGTTTGGGAAGTTTTCTTCTATGATTTTGTTGAAGATATTTCCTGGACCATGGAGTCGGGAGTCTTCTCTTTCCTCTATGCCTATAATTCTTAGGTTCCGTCCTTCAATTGAGTCCTTGATTTCTTGGATGTTGTGGGTGAGAGATTTTTTAGCTTTCTCATTTTCTTTGGATGTTGTACTGATTTTTTCCATCGAATCTTCCATGCCTGAAATCCTGTCTTCCATCTCTTGCATTCTATTTTTCATACTCACATCCATAGTTCCTGTTCTCTTCTCTTGATTCTCCATTTCCTCTTTTAGCTCTGACTCTGTTTTCTTTATTGTTTCCATTTCTATTTTCATGTCTTGAATGGTAGTCTTCATTTTGTACATTTCCTTCTCCAGTTTGCTTGTTTTTGTCTGGAGAACTTTCATTGCTTTATCCTTTTCCTGTTCAAGCTGGGTCACCTTGGCTTGGAGCTCTTTAATGATGGTATTCGTTGTTTTGACTTGTAAGATTGTGGCTTCTTTGAATTCCTTCATAGTTGTAAGTTCTTCTTGAAGGGACTTTATCATTTTCCATACTGTAGAATTGTCATCATTTTCATGTGTTTCAGTTGTGGTGAGGTGGTGTGGTTTGGGCTCGACGGAATAGCGTTGTTTTTTTTTTTTTGTTGGAGACATTTTGCTCTTTTTTTTTTTTTTTTTTGGTCTGGGGCCTCTGGCCATGTGAAATTTGCTGTCTTCTGGACTTGAGTCCAAAGGGGGCACTGTGGTGTAGGATTCGAGTTGCCTTACTCCACCCCTATAAGGTGAGTCATTCAGTCCTGCCTCCCAGGTGGGGACCTAATTAATTCAGGTGGCGGAGATGTTTACAAGTAAGCTCTGATTCCCTGCCGGAAGGGCCTGTACTAGTACATAAGACCGATATACAACCGTTTCAAATGTCTTGCTGTTTTCCCGGGGTTGGTTCCTGTAGCGGGTAAGTCTGCAGTTCAGCTGCAGTAGCCTTGCTGCTCCCGTGGCTTGGAAACTGGCCAGTGATGTCACAGACTGCAATCTGTGGTCTGAAGGCACTTTGCTGTGGATCTCCTGCTCACTTCCAAGGGTCGCAACCTTTCGCTAGATAATTGGATCATCTATGTGAGACCTGGGAGTGCCCAGCAGGGTGGGGACTATCTCTGAGTGGTTTCTGAATCTGCCGGCTGGGTATTAGGTTGGAACTTACCCGGGTCTCTCCTTTTGGGGGGATGGGTTATCCCGATTCCCGGGTCCAGAGGCTTCCTAGCGTATCCGAGATTTGGAAGGGGCGTCTTGCCCAGGCATCTTCCGTGGTCCCTGTGTAGCTGGGTGAGATTTAGAAGGGGTTGTGCCCTTTTTACAGTGTCCTGGAACACTTGCCGCCTTGTGATTGTTGATCCTGAAATCAAAATAAGTCCGCGCCGGCCGCCACCATCTTGGATCCCCCCTGGCACCTGACTTTAACATTCTACTATCTAGCCATGTCCATGAGTTTAAAGTTCTATATCTAACTCAGCTTTAATACTAACTTGCCTCCTGACAACTTGACAGACCACCTTGCTGGAGAGATTAGAGTCCAGACAAGGATGGGACACCTCACCTAGACAAGGCCTACTTAGATGTACGTATCTCTTGCCCTCTATTTAAATTTTAGGACCTGAATATGGACGTGAAGTGGCTGTCACTGGATCTCTTTGTCCCTCTTCCCAAAGCCATCACATTGAACAAACCCCCCTTCCTGTTTTTTTTCTATTAATTTGGCTCTATCATTTGACTTCAGGGCAGGTAGCTGAATCTAATAGGTTTTTGGAGTGTAGATTGTGATCCCAAATTCAGTATCAGTAGAGAATGCTGGAAATTTTGGTTTATTATTAATACATAATCAAGTAACACTTTTTGGAAAATGTTCAAAAAGTCATGAGTTTTTACATAAATAAAAACAATGAGACATCAGCTCTCAAATAGTCCAGAACACACCTTCCCTGATATAGAAAGTGTGGTAAATATCCATCTCCATTCCTATTACAATTATTACTGATATTATGTTAAACATGGTACCTTGTATATATTGATAGCAATACTTGATAGTAGTACACCAGGAGTTTGATAATATGATTGCCCTGTAATTATAATAGGCTTTGGCCAGAAACAATTCTAATTTATTTAAATTGTCGTGAATGTACATTGTGAAGAATCCAAAAGAAATTTGTTTAGTTTCAGAAGGCTGAAGGCACATTTTGAGGAAACAAGCAAAAAAAGTTTGACAAGAAGGGTCTAATACTCAAAACACACACCACATAATCTGAGTGAAAGACCCGTACTACAGGAACACTAGCAATTATTATCCGAGCACGTGACAAGAAGAGAGAGGTTAGTGAGCCAGCCCTAGTGTGGGGAGGTCACTGCTTTTTGGAAGTACAAAGATGGGTAGTGTTTGTCAGTCTGGAATAAGGCAAACTTAGAGTTTGAAATTGGAGGGACAAGGGTTGCAGGCAGGAAGATACCCATCAGTCTTGTAAACACAGGAGATGTGTGGCTCTTGGAATCACAGGTCAGCTGATGGAAAGAATAAAATGAGAGACACTAAAGAACATGTCCACTGAAGACCAGATAAAGGACAGGATACCTGGCATGAACATCCTTTCCCAGCACAAGAAAGTCTGGGTATCCATACATGTGTACCATCAGCAAACTAATAAACAATGAGAGAAGGAGGGAAAGAAGTTTTTACTCTTGCTGGATGGACAACCAAAAGAGGACCAACACAACAGAGAAGGGGGATGGAGCAGATGCCCTTGTTTCACTACTGTGAAAATCTACTCCCTGCCAAGCTGCCAATGGCCAAGATGGCTCCACCTTCACAGAGTTCTCGATCTCTTCCCCTTGTTTGTGCTTTCATAAACAAGAAGGTGATCACCAAGCAGGAGAGAATACAGCAGCAAAGAGAAAGCTCAAACTTAACAGAAATAAAGTCAGTCTGGAGGAAATTCAGCTAATTCAGAATTTAGGAGGGGAAATTTTGTGCATCCATAAAACAACAAATAATGCCAAAAAAGATGAATAGGTAGAGAATAGTAAAATATACTTAACATTTTCTAAAAATAAAGAAAAAGTAGTGAATGAAGGGGTAAGAAAAAATTACCTAGTACATTTAGGATAAACATGAAAAAAAAATGAAAACACAGAGAAATGTTTTCAGACTAAAAAAGCTCATGAGTCCTTAGTGTGGTGGCTCTATATTACTGTTATGCCCGTGTTTGTATCTAGTGTCATATCGTCCAGGAATTTGTGAGCTCCAAAGAGATTGTTATCCCAGCAGTTGACAATGGAACAAGCAGAGCATCAGCAAAGTAACAGAGACAGCTTTCATCACAAGTTCAGCAGTCTTAGGAGCTAGATAGTGTCAGAAGGAAGTCTTCAAAACGCTTTTCTACCTTAAAATCCTAAAGATGCTAAATCATTGTTAAAAGCACACATATTTTAGAAATTACAAAATATCAGACACCAGAAAGATATATTCTGCTGCCATTTCTTTATAAACTAATTTATTGGGCACAGGGGTGCTCTACTGGCTAAGAGCACGTAAATTCCTTGCAGAGGACTTGGGTTTGGTCCCCAGCACTTACTTTGGGTGGCTCACAAACAAGAATAATTCTAGTTCCAGAGGATCCAATGCCCTCTTCTCACCTCTGCTGGCTTCTGCATGAATGTGTGCACTTATACCCAGATATATAAAAACAGGTAAATATATTTTAAAATTTTTGTTATTATTATTTTAATATATGTTTTAAAAATATTTACTATTGTAAATGTGGGCACATGAATGTCATGGTGAACCTGTGAAGGTCAGAGTACAACATTTATATAAAGGATTGTAATCCAGTGACATGGCTTCTCTGGCCCGGAATGCAGGCACACCCTTAGTGCACACCTTTAATCCCAAGCAATGAAGTTAGTTTATAGAAGGAAGTACCCATGTTTGAAAGTGATGTCTAATTGAGTGGCAGACAAAATGATGAATCAGAGAAAGAGTTGACAGAATAGGATAATCCCAACTCTCACAAAAAGAGAGAGGAAAGAGAAGCTACTTAAGGGAGCAGCACAGAGAGATGGGGAGGAGCCAGATTTACTGGGAGTTTTAGAAAGATGGGTTGCAGAGAGAATAAGCTAGACACAGGTGAAGACAGGACAAGTCCGAGAATGAGAAGGAGCCAGAAGAATAGAACAGATTGCTAGAGTTAGTTTGAGGCCAAGCAGAGCAATTTGCCAGAGGCCAAAAAAGAAGCCAGATTGAATCAGTCAGCTTGGAGAGAAGATTGAGCCAGAACAGCTGAACTGAACCAGCCAGCCAGAGCTCAGGAAGAGCAAGAAAGGGTGAGCTTATACACCAGTAAGTCTGAGAAGCTGGAAACATTCTAGGCCTAGGTGAGACTGTGCAGAGGCTCGAAGCTTCCATGACTAGGCCTAGGTTAATAGACAGAGGCAGTAAGCCTCTGTGAGGACAATTAAATCAGGTGAATAAAAGTTACTCTTACACATTCATGAATGGATTCTCTCTTTTTTTTTTTTTTTTTTGGTGGATTCTAGAGACTGAATTTAGGTATCCAGGTTTGCCCTGCCAGCACATTCACTGGCTGAGCCATCTCACCAGCCCTCTGCTGCTACTTCTTAGGACTTACTGAGGACATGTCATCTCACAATGATGATACACTAACCCAAGACAGAGGAAAACAAGATCTAAGGGACAGATGACCCAACTCTGAAAAAGACTGATCACGAAGCAGTCATAAGGAGAAATCAGACCCCGTGCAGAAGGATAATGGATGGCTTAGAAAAAAAAAAAAAAAGAAAGAAAGAAAAAGAGATATTTAGTGCTACCCTTATGATGTGAAAAGATGAGGGAGGACAAAATACAAACAATGTAAGGGGGACACCTAGGAATTGTCAGCACAGCCCAGAAAATAAGAAGCAGACTGCAGTGATAGTACTCTGCTTGGTTCTGCAGTCAACACTGTTAAATTGTCATTTATGTAAAAAAGAAAAAAAACAATTAACAATATTCAAATTCAATACACATCCTAAAGAGATAGTTTGCAACTGTCAGTCACATATAGTTAAAACCCTTACTGGTGTGCGAATCTAGACATTTTCTTAATTACTATTACTGAATTTCCCATTGTAACATCACTAGTCCTCCAAAGGTGTCAGATAAAAGAAGGACAAATTACATGTGAAGTTTAAGCAGAGTAAAATGCTTTCAAACTCAACAATGTAAATATATAAGTACCAGTGCTTGAACATTTGGAAGAATCCTGAATCACAGTCTGGAAATAATATTTACAGTTTCTTGAAAACTGTATATATAAAACATGTATGTACAGGCACCCACAGAGGCCAGAAGAAAACAGGGTTCCCTGGCTCTACGGGCATTTGCTAACCATCTTATGTGGGTTCTGGGAACTGAACCAGGGTCCTCTGTAAGAGCAGCAAGTGCTCTTGACCTCTGAGCCACCTCTCTTGCCACACAAGTGAAATGTAATGTCAATAATGATGCTTTACTTCCATAGGACTTTCAACACCATCCTGTGCTTTTATGAGGGGACTTCAACACTGGCTTTGTGCTCTTAGTGGAGAACTGTTCTCCACTCTATTCCCCTGGTTTTGTTTCCCAGATGGTCCACTGGGAATATTTGTGTATCCTTAGATTTCCTTCCCCATGTTTGCAAAGGATGAGTGTGCCCAAGGCAGACCCCTAAAGTCCCCAACCTTTGATAAGAAGTCACTCATGATTGAACCAGTGGATAGTCTTGTTTGTTTGTGTTTTTAATTAAAGAACTATAGAATGTGTGCTTAAAATATATAGCACTACTTGCCTTGGTAAGTTTTATCTGTGCTTCTCAATGTTTGCCTCCCAGAATATGTATTCTTTGGATAGCTGTTTTATTTCTTTTTCTTGATTAGAATCTTCTAGAAATTTATCATCATTTTCAGTTGTTTAAATAAGCCAGAGGTGTCAATGATAAGACCATATTTATCTGCCAAAGCCAACCAGAACTTCTCAACATTTTGAGGAAATCCCATCTTGGAGCTTTAGTTGGATGCCTAGGAGTCATGTTCTTCCTATGTATGGCTTCTAGGAGGTTGGCTAAGGAACACTCCTGCTGTGAACTCTCCGACTTCTGTCTCTCTTTTAAACAGCACATGCAGTTTGTAGCTTTAATGGAATGTGAGGTTGCTAAGTGTAAATATGAAGTGCTTGGGAAATGATCTTATCGGTGGCAGATGGTTATTTTCATTACATTGTGTATCCCCATCTTGCCTTCCTTTTCTCTCCATCATGAATTTAAACACGGGCTTTCAACAGGAGACTTCAGAGAGGTAGGGTTTACTCTCTGTTAGCTTCAGGACTCCTAGTTCTGGGACTAATCTCTATGGAGTTTTTGAAGATATTTTCAATGGGACATGCTTATCATTTAAATGCAGGGATGTAAACGTAAGACAAAAGCCCAACATAGTCCATGTCTGTAATTCTAGCACTTTGGGTGGAAAGGCAGGAGTATCTACATAAATTGCAAACCAGCCAGGGCTACATAGTAAACCTCTGTCTCAAAAGATGAGAGAGAGACAAAGACAGAGACATAGAGAGAGACAGAGAGAGACACAGAAAGAAACAGAGATAGGGGGATGGAGAGGTACAAACAGAAAGACAGTGAGACAGAGACACAAAGAGATGCAGAGAGATTGAGAGAAAAGGAGAGGGAGAGAGAAGAGGAGGGGGAAGGAAGGGAAGGGAAAAATGAGAAGAAGAGGAGAGAGGAGAAGAGAGGACAATTTAAAGGTCATGACCTGAGTAAGTTAAATAATCACAGCAATTTGCTGTGATAAAAATTTGGAGGGCTAGGAGAGAGAGAGTACAATTAAATATGATACATATAAAATTTCAGAAACTCATTCACGTACAGAAGAAAAGTTATTGTGTGTATTCAATAAATAAAATTACACCTTTAATAATCATTTCTTACATTGAGTTAGCAAAGATGGAATAGCACACGATAATTTAGGTAGATAATAATCTTGGATCTCACATAGAGAGATCCTGTGACATATTTTCTTTGTTTTTGTTGAATAACTTAAAAGAGCCTCAAAATGAAACATAATAATGGAGGCCAGAGATAAAATCTTCTACCCTTGTTCTCCAAATTAACAACTAACGAAATTCAAAGGCCCTAGGGCCCTCACTATCAGACCGTCCATTGTTACAGTACAGTGTGTCATGTCAAAATCCATCAGGTTTTTTTTTTCCACAAAGCACATTTTATACTTGATTTGTCTTTAAGCATTCAGATATGTGTTCCTCCCTGAAGCCACCTGTAAAGTCAGATTAGATAATTCTTTACAGTTTGACTGTGCTCAGGTGTGCTGGCAAGCACAAACAAAAACAGAAACCCTTGGGTTACTTCCAAATGCTGGTTGGTCTTTGTCTATGCAAGCCAAATGAACTATTAAGATATAAAAAGGAATTAATGTATTCATTTTTCACTTTCCTGAAGATTTTTGATTTTGCAGTTTGTAAAAGGCCTTGCTTGCTCTGTTCTTGACAAATCTATAGTGAAGAGAGATGTGTTACAGCATTGAGCCCAGATAATTTTCCACTCAGCCCTCTCATGTCCTTGATCACTGGACCATTCCTCACCAGCTCCTCTTGCAAAGAACTTCCTCCCATAATTCATCTTCCTCAACACTCTTAAAAAGCTCCTGACTTCCCAGAGACCCAGACGGCAAGAACACCATTTTGTGTTTCTCAAGCTAGCGACCTTTGGTTGCCCCTTCCTGATAAAGTTCCACAAGACTTTTGGTTCTCTTGCCCCAAATTGGACACTCTCTTCCAATTTTTAAGTATGATTGGAAATTTCCAAATACAAGTTCATGCCAGCAAACTGATGAAGACATGGCTGTCTGGTGTCCTGTGGAATTCCATTGCTCCTACTCCACAGCTTCTCCTCTTGCTAGCAGGAAGAAAGGTATGGATGAGAGGGATTAGGTGGTGTGCTCTTCCAAGGGGAGGGTGTAACCTACATAAGGAGTTTCCTCACTGTGCAGGCAGGAAGGAAACAGTGAATAACTCAGGTAATTTCATGCACAGAAAATTCAAAAGCAGTTAATTTTAATATGCAAACAGGAAGAGGAGTCTATCTGGTGTGGGTCAGCATAGGTGGATGACAGAGCGCATCATTTGGATACGAATATAATAACTCAAAGCAAAGTGAACTAACCTGGGATTCTGTTCCATAGGTTATGAAGCTCTTTGTTTTTCTAAGATTTATTTTTATTTTTACTTGTGACAGTGTGGATGTATCTACAGGTGGGTACATGCGTGTGAGTACAGGTGTCAATGGAGGCCAGAGGGGTAGGATTTCTCAGGAGATGGAGTCACAGGAATTTGAGAGCCTTCGAAAGTGGATACTGGACACAACTCTGGATCTGTGCAAAAGCATCAGATTGCCAATTCTTTGCCATAAATATTCCTTCAGCACCAGTGCTTAATCTGTATTGCAGAGAACATTTGGGCAGTACAATGTGAAGCCATCAAAATGATTTCTAAATTAGAATGACAGAGTTGTCATAATGCCTTAATTATCAAACTTGAGAGTTAAGTGACTGGTAGTTATTTCTCTATAGGATGTAGTGAATGCGATGTGGTGACTTTAATCCAGCATATACTCCATGCTGATGTAGCCTCGGGGAGTTTTTATGTGGCAAAAAAAAACAAACAAAACCAAAAAAGTATAGAAGTGGAACTTATACATGTGGAAGATAAATATGATCGCTAAAGAGAGCAAGAAAAAAGAGGAGTTCAAGGACAGAACTTGACAAAAGCAGGAGGCAGGCATCATTTTAACTCTACTGTATGGTACTGTGCTTGGCATCTGGTAGACTCTCGGAAGAAGATGTAGTTCACAAGGCTGAATATTTCCAAACTGTTTCCCAGTGGCCAATGGTCTTTTCCCTGGCTATTGAGATAGACCATTAGCAACTCTCTGTGAAAAGGCAAATCATGGAGAAAGAAAAGCAAGAGAAGTGTGCTGAGATAATGGCTAGCTGAGGTTTTCAACAGTGTACTTTTGCTTTGTATCATCCAGAAGGGCCAAAGGGAAGCAAAGTGGGTAAATCATCTTTAGTGAGGTCCTTCCTCTTCCTCAAGCCCAGGGTGGCTTTGTTTTCCTATGGTTTATATTTTTAATGAGTAATCATTTGTCAAATTTATCATGCGCTGCAAAACATTCCACCCTTTCTATTAATTTATACCAGAGGAAATTCTCGGGAGGTTTCTGCAGCTTCCCGATGGGCCGAGGGTTACATGTTGCTTACATAACCTTCAGTGCAGAGGCTGCCCAAATGAAAAGTGACCGCAAAGGCAGTTTCATGGCATTTCAGAAGGGTGGGCATAGGACAATGCTGGGATCAGGGGTTGACATCAGGGACGGTTTGAAGCACTTGCTCTGTTTTCTTTAAACCACTTTAAATTCTTTAAACTCGGACAATCAACAAACCAATAAATAAGCAAAAAAAAAAAAAAGTGAATTCTGTGCAGTGACATTTCATAGTACACAAAAGAAGAGCGTTGGAGAGATGGCTCTGTTAAGAGCAATTGTTGCTCTTGTAGAGGATGTGGGTTCTGTCCCCAATGCCCACATAGTAGCTCACCACCATCTCTAACTTCATTTCCCCGGCGTGTGATGATTTCTGTGATCGCCAGACAAACATGATGCATATACATACATGAAGTCAAGCACTCATACACATAAAAATAAAAACCCAAATTACAATTAAGTATAGACAGAAACAAACAGGCTTCTTCTCCTTTTCAACTTTAACCAATGTAGGAGTAGACAGTGACAGTGACAAATTTGCTTATGCCAGCCTGCTTACTCAAGTAAAGATAAACTATGTTCCTGCATCCATATTGCTATTTCACCACTCACTGGGAAGTGTGGATTGTTTCATATTTGTAAATTCTATGTGCCTTTCATTGTAAGATTGTAAGAGCCAGAGGGGATACAGGATACCAAGGAAACCGAGGCAATATGAATTCACTGAGATTGTGGCAGCACGCACAGGGTCTGCATAGGTTTAAGCCAGATAGGACACTGGAATTGAGAAGGGGAGGTAGACCTGAGATCCCATCCCTAACAGAGAAGCTATTTCCAATTGGTAACTACTTACAAAGGGAAAATTATGTTTTTTAATATACCTAGTCCCACACATGTTGACCACACTTAAAGGTGGGGCCTATTCCATTAGGTGTTAATGATATCTTTGTACACTTTTTGTTTCATATTGACTTGACTGGGCATTTTTTTTCTTCATTTGCTTGTATATTGTAGTTTCCTGTTTTGTGTTTTTATGGGTTTGGATTTCTGTGTGTGTGTGTGTGTGTGTGTGTGTGTGTGTGTGTGTGTGTGTGCATTTCTTGTGTTTTTTCTTCTTATTCTGTTTTTTTTTTTTTTGTTTGTTTGTCTTCTAAAGAGAAAGCAAGGGCTAGAGAGATATCTCATTGCTTAAGAGCACTGGTTTCTCTTTCAGAAGTCCTGAGTCCAATTCCCAGAAACCACATGGTGCCTCATAACCATCCACAGTATGATGCCTCTTCTGGCTGCAAGTATACATGCAGATAGAGAACTCATATACATAAAGTAAGTAAATAATTTTTTTAAAAGAGAGAGAGAGAGCAAGAAAGGAAGGGCTCATAGTTCAGTGTTTGGGTAGGTGATGAGAATCTGGGAGAATTTGAGGGAGGGGAAACCATGATCAGAATATTTTATATAAAATTTTCTTTCAGTAATATATATATGGGGGGTGTATAAATATATATGTTTATTACAAAAGGAATATACCACCCTCCTCTGTTGATGCCAATGCATTCAGAACCATCCCATTTATTCAGTTCTTAGTTTCTGTGAATAAGTAAATTCCTTTCCCTATTTTAGTTGCGAAAATTAGTTGAAATAATTTTCTTTTATTTGCAATCACAAAAAAGAAAGAAAAGAAAAGATAGAAAGAGAAACAAGAAAGATTTTTCTCAACTGTTTAAAACAAAGACAAGAAAGGAAAACTACAGTGTATCTGGTGATGTAGAGTTATGAATCACTGCATAGGTTCAACAGACTTAATTCCCAAAGATGTATGAGAGACAGGTTGACTTCAGCTCCCAAGAGTGCCTATAAGTACAGAAGTCGCTGAAGAGTGCAGGAGTCTGATGGGGTAGTGTTAAGCATTCTAAGTGTTAATTAATTGGACTTGTTTGCTGCCTGTTACTTACATTTACTCTGATTGGTTAAATAAAATGCCTAGGCCTGAGATTGGGCAAAGACAGAGAAAGGTGGGACTTCCTGGGATTAGAACAGGAAGCCTGCGCTTTAGACAGAGGATTCAGGATTCCAGCCAGGAGCAGCAGGAAGGAGGCACACACCATGGGTTAGAGAAAAGAACCTCATTCCACATGGCCAGGAACATTGGCATATCATGAAGAATGGCGTCCAAGGGGACGTATGTATATATGGGGTCATATTTGGGTAATAGAATTAAGAGCTAGCTTAGATGGGCTAGGATTGCTCAATTTAGGCCAAGGTTTGTTAAAATCCACGTGGTGTCTCTATGTACTCATTTGTAATGACTGCTTAAAGATTAACAGCCTCCAAAACAATTAATGATAATACAAATACTCTTAAACAATTTAATTGATTATTTCTACAGGAGTCACAGAATCAACACACACTAAGAGCAAGAGCACATAGCAGCACTGAGGAACAAAGACCAATCACTTAGGTTCCTTCAAAGTGGTTGTATATTTATTACACACAGAGAACAATGAACTGCTGACTCTGAGCAACTAAGAACAAGCTGTGTTCTCAGTTAAAGAGGGAACAGGATCCCTTCTGGGACAGAAGATTAACTCCTCTGGTGTGAAAAGCTGTGTATACCACAGATCCTTGAAGTCCTGATTCTCCTGCTTTTACCACTCAGTTTGCTGGGATTACCGCCAAATGCCACTATGCCTGGGTTATGCTATGTGGGGATGGAGCCCAGAGCTGTGTGAATGCTAAAGCATGTACTCCACAAATAGGACCATATTTTGAGCCTGATTCTGTAGCTTGGTTTATGCTAGGCTCTTCATATGATTTGAAAGCATGCAGTAGTTAGAACTTTCCTGCCATTGTCAGTTCATGGAACATTCCTTGGGGAGTTTGCATACTCTTTATGTGTATTTCAGAGGAAAACAAAAACATACCAAAATAAAACTTTAAATTCAAGTAAAAGAAGGATAGATGCAGAGAAGCAAATTCTGGTCACATACCACCAGACCCGTAATTTTACACTCTGCAAACATCTAAGTAAGCAAAATCATGAAGTGTAAACATTGCTGATAAAGGACTACCACAGTGGTTAGTAGCCTTAGGGGGAAAAGACCATGTAAACACTCTTTTTTTATCCTGTCACCAAAGAAACATTCTCTGATGTTTAAGAAAAAAAAAAGTATTATTTTTAAAGAAATTATGCAACAGTTCTTTAATTTCTCACTAAATATAATTATTATGAATTTAAGAAACTAAAGATGTTTGAGAATCAAAAAACATCCATAATTCCCAGCAAAGAGTTTAGTTTGAGTAACTAAGACTAAGACTTCAAGGAAATAATCAGCAAATACAGTGTGCATTTACTCAATATTGAAGAGCAAGCAAAAGCAGTGTTCACTACTGAGCACAGGATGATTCTCTTTTATATATTTGAGCCCATAGCCATATTTTCTTAACTGACAGATTATATAGAAATAAATCTTCATTTAGAAAAATTAAAAAAAAAGTTAAGACATTTTCCTGTTGAAAGCTACAACAGCAGGCAGATCTAACACCAGTTTTTACAACCTCCATTAGAGAGAGGTAAGGAACATTTCCATGAGCATCCATCCCCTTCAGAGGCTACTGGCCCACATCTCACCAACTGTTTCATCCCCTTTTTCCACTTGCCAAACCCATCTTTCTTCCTTTAGGCATCTACCAAGTCATAGATGATCCCCTCTCCCCGCCCCATTTCTCTTTTCATTACAGTCGCTCCCTCTTCCAATATACTCCATTTGGTCTTTGCAAGAGATATCATCAGCTTGATACTAAGCTTGTTGGAGTGAAGGTGGTTGGGTCACAATAATTCTTCTTAAGAGATTTGTCATAAGGGCCATTTAGAACAATAAGCCTTTATACTCCTTTATCATTTTCTTTACTGTGGTATTTAAGGTAGTTGTGAGCAAAGTTTTTCAGAGCATTTTTTTTTTTTTCGTTTTTCGAGACAGGGTTTCTCTGAATATCTCTGGCTGTCCTGGACTCGCTTTGTAGACCAGGCTGGCCTCGAACTCACAAAGATCCGCCTGCCTCTGCCTCCCAAGTGCTGGGATTAAAGGCGTGCGCCACCACCGCCCGGCTATCAGAGCATATTTTTAAAATGAGAAAAAAACTAAAAGATGTCGGGAGCCGCAATCGCCATTACAAGATGGCGCCGACTTCCTGCTTCCTGGTTCTTCACGGAGGTGCTGTGCCGGTGTGCGCATGCGCAAGGCGCGTTTCTTGGCATTGCGATCTCATGCTAATTAGGTGATTCTGTATGAGCCAATGAGGGTTCGACAAGCCTCCCTATGTGCTATATAGGCAGCCGCCTGCCAGAACTCGGGGTCCCTCTCCACCGTGCTATCTAAAAGAGCTGTTCAATAAATGCTGTCAGAAGAATCCTGATTGTGTGGCGCTTTCCTTATTGGCGAGGCGGGCGTGACATCTGGTGCCGAAACCCGGGAACAAGGCCGAACGTCTCGGGAGCTCCGGTCCAGCTGCGAGGGATCCTGTAGGCTCGACAGAGGATTCAGAACTGACGGCGGAGGAAGTCTAGATGCTTTTCTGCAAGGTATGGTGGATCCCCTTTGGCTGGCTCTTGTTCTTCTTGTTTGGGCGGTGGTGGTCATTACGTGTTGTTTTTGTTTTAATTGCCATCAACAAGGGAAGGAGTGTACCTGTCCTCCCTGTTTACCGGAACCGTAAGCCACAGGTAGATAACTGTGCAGGTTCGCTCTGTCCTGTAGATAAAGGACTATGAGCAATCAACAGATGAAACCGCTCCTTTCAGCAATGCGGGCGTTGTTGAAGGAACGCGAACTAAAAGTTCCTGAAAGAGTTCTATGCAATTTTCTAAAAGAAGTAGATTGAGTTGCTCCATGGTTTGTCTCGACCGGATCCTTAACCAAAGGGTCTTGGGAAAAACTTGGAGTTGATTTCAATAATGAAAAGGAAGGAGGGAGGCTTAGACCAGGAATGTGGCCACTGTATAAAATGATTAGAGCTTGTATTGAGGACTCTAGATGTCAAGAAAAGGTTCGGGAAGGACAGAGAGTATTAGCAGATCATCAGGATAGCCTATCAGAAGCAGAAAAGGAAAAGAGCGCTGAGATTAAAAAGAAAACAAACAGAAGTAAAGAGATGTCAAAAGAAAAGGACAAATTGTATCCTGTCCTTGAGGAATTTAAGAATTTAAGGGTTGGAGACTCGTCCTCAGAGGAGACCTCTACAGAGGGTGAGGAAGAGAAAGAGGATCCAACATCTTCCTCATCAGAGGAGGATGTATTGGATTCAGATGATCAAGCTGAGTTAGAAGAAGAGGCAGCTCGATATGAGGCTGAGCGGTATCGGCCTGACCCATATGCTTCAGGGTCAGTTCCGTCTGCCCCGCCATTAGTAGAAGTAGTAAAAAAGAAGAAAAAACCGGGATTCACATCCCTCGTCCCTCTTAAGGAAAGAAAGAAGATTAGAATTGCATTCCCTGTGTGGGAAGATGCTAACCAGACAAGACAACATTCCCAGCTTATACCTCTAAACCTTTTCAACAATTTTGCCAAAGGCTTGGTGTTTGCCATGTCACCAGCCTGCCTTATAATCCTCAAGCACAAGGAATTGTGGAACGTGCCAATGGCACATTAAAGACTTACCTACAAAAACAAAAAGGGGGAGTAGGCCCTAATATGGGACCTAAGACATCTATCTCCCTAGCTCTATTCATTTTAAATTTTTTAAACTTGGATTCTAAAGGACGATCTGCTGCTGATAGACATGTGGCTCCAAGTCCTCATAAAGAATCTGTTAGATGGAAAGATGTTTTATCTAACCAATGGAAAGGCCCGGATCCGGTTTTAGTAAGATCCAGGGGAGCCATTTGTGTTTTTCCACAGGATCAAGAAAATCCTATCTGGGTCCCAGCAAGATTGACGCGACAAGTGCTGACTGCCGACGATGAATTGGTACCGTCTGGGACGAAGACTTCCACTGATGCTGTGGGGAGCGATTCTCCTTCTGACCACGGTGATGGGGATGGCTAGATGGGGAATTATGACCACCTATCCACTCCCCATGCCTGTGATGCATGATGCACAAGTGTTTCCTCGTTTTTTCACCACCAATGATACCCTGGGGTTAGCATTCCTGCCTATGGATAATCAAACAGCCTCAGTGCCACATAACATAACCCTGGCTACAGAGGGTTGTCTCTGTTTCACGGTGTCCACCAATTACTCCGAGGATAACTCTTGTATCCAGTTAAACAATCATTCTTATGCAAAATTAGATACTACAGTAAAGGAAAGGGGTAATAAATTAGTGGCTAATGCTACAATCTTGTTTGGCTGGTGGCCTCATACAAACAATTCTGATGAAAGTAGATCCAACCGACAGTCTCAACCTCAATATGCACCTTTTTGTAGTGGTAATAAGGCAGATAAGGCTTTTCTTCCCTGGACAGGATGTCAAAGCCATAGAGCTCATCCATTCCCACAACGCCAGTTTACATTTTCACCTCTTGAGGGGTATGGTAACTTTTCTACTATGGACCCTTTTAGATATGACATAGATCCTTTTGATATCTGGCTTTTATGTGGTTCTGGTGGGAGTTGCACTGATTTGATGCCCATGTCTATGCTACTGGGAGGAGGTGTTATGAAAGGAAAAATTACGCAAAATATAACAGATGATACAATAAAAGAAGAAATTGATAAAGACACCACACAAATAGTTAAGGCCACTCCGGTCTGTGTTTGGCCTCTCTTTGTTTGGATTGTGAGTAATGGATCCACTACTCAAGATAGTTATTACACATTATGCTGGAATGCTACAAAGTTTCACGCAGCTATTGTGGCTCGCATGCCCAGATTTGTCCCTGTTCCAGTTGAAACTCCCAATATGCTCACCCTGTTTAGACCAAAAAGAGATTTTGGAGTTACTGCAGCTATTGTAAGCATTATAGCTACTGCTGCTGTTGCTGCATCTCTTACAGCCTCATCCCTTGCTCTTTCTGGCCAAATACAAACTACTACTATGTTAAACAATTTATCGGCCTCCATAAGTCAAGCTATTGATGTACAGGCCTCTGCTAATGCACAAATAAAAGGAGGATTAAAGATTGTCAATCAACGTATTGACCTTGTCCAGGAACAATTGGACATATTATGGCAAATGGCTCAATTAGGATGTGAAATTAAACTTCCTGGACTTTGTGTTACCTCTGTCCAATATGAAAATTTTACATGAGCAGCTAACTTGTCTAAGACTTTATCTCAACAGTTGCGACAAAATTGGACTGCGGAATTTGATGAAACCATGAGAAGACTACGAATAGCTATCATTCAAATTAATTCCACTCGTTTGGATCTGTCCCTAACAAAAGGATTGGTTTCCTGGCTTCAGTCGGCTTTCTCCTACTTTAAGGAATGGGTGGGAGTCGGGTTATTCGGCTGCCTTTTAGCGGGGGGGATGTTGATTACCCTCTGGTTGCTCTGCAAATTTAAAAAACAACACAATAGAGATAAAGTGCTAATCACTCAGGCTTTACTTGCCGTGGAACTTGGAACCTCTCCTAGAGCTTGGTTAAATATGCTAAAACAATGAGACACTGTCATCATATAATTGTCCTAAGGGCTCATGTTCCCATTGCACCAGGCGTTCCGATGACAGTCCTGTGTGCCTCCCAGGGCTCGTGTTCCCATTGCACGGGAGTTCAGGCACACAGGGTCTCTAGTCCATTTAACTACTTTGATCGCTCCACTGGTAGAACGGTGGGCTTGATCGGTGACAAAATGGATTGTCTTGCTATTTAATAAAGAAGGGGGAAAGGTCGGGAGCCGCAATCGCCATTACAAGATGGCGCCGACTTCCTGCTTCCTGGTTCTTCACGGAGGTGCTGTGCTGGTGTGCGCATGTGCAAGGCGCGTTTCTTGGCATTGCGATCTCATGCTAATTAGGTGATTCCATATGAGCCAATGAGGGTTCGACAAGCCTCCCTATGTGCTATATAGGCAGCCGCCTGCCGGAGCTCGGCGTCCCTCTCCACTGTGCTATCTAAAAGAGCTGTTCAATAAATGCTGTCAGAAGAATCCTGATTGTGTGGCGCTTTCCTTATCGGTGAGGCGGGCGCGACAAAAAGAGAATGTAATCTGTTCACTGAGCTTAAAGAATTAGCTTAAAGTGGGCTTCAATACTGGAATCATTTCAATCTTTAAAATAAGGAAAGCCAAATCCTTTCCCTTCCATGTTTTTAATTCTCCTCAATGCCTGAAGGAGTCACATGCTGTGCCTATTATCCTGTCTTCTGTTTTCTTGTCAACTTATTTTCTTTTTCTTTTTGTTGTCAACTCCAGGCAGTTACAACTATTATTGTGAAGGTCACCATTGGAGTTACTAATTATGACGAAAAATTTCCCATCTCTGATTATTTGCACATTGTTAAGAAAATTAATCTCAGATTTGGAAATAGGTAAGAGGAATAATTGACTGAGTTTTCTCATACTAGTTTTCTCTCTTGACCTGGTTACTAGATAAGTCTATAAGGATATACATATATATTTCATTTTTACTAATCAAGCTATTTTGCAACCCAATAGGGGTAGAAATAAAAGTAATATTAATGCCAAAGATGATTGGAGAACTGCAAATGATCCTTACCTCCTACTATAAAAACTAATTTGGCCAGGAATATATTCAGTTGATTTTTATAAAGTACTTTACGTGTTATTGTCTCATATGATATTAACCAGTCTTCCATTTATTAGCAAATTAATTTCAGTATACCCTTGACTTAATCTCTGATCCATGAATTCTCCATGAAACAGTCTAAATCGTATGCTGTTTTCCACCTTAATAAGTTAATAACTTATTTGGTTTTATGGTTTTTATGGATATCACATGTTTAATTTCCTGGTCATCATACTTTTGGATCACTCAGCATTGAACATCACTCCCACCATGTGATAGGGCCTCTCTAATTGTTTTATATGATGCCTCATCCTTCCCATCTTTCTCTTAGCCCCTCTTTTTAAATTTTGTTTGCTAAATACTTCACTTTTATTCATTATTTAGATATTGGAACTCCTTGACATATGATTTTTAACCCTACTCTCTCACTAAAATTCTCTCATCAAATGATTTCATACATTCTCTGGAATCTTTATATTTTATCTCACCAATTCATGTCTAGCTTAGTTCTTGCTCTGTGAATATCCACAAATTTACACAAAATATCCATTTGGGTGATTCATGCAACCCTATATTTATTAACTCTCAGAATATATATATAATGGCACAAGACTCTCTTGATAAACAGAATCATATCCAAAGTACTGAAATTGACTTGGAGGAACACACAAATAGGCCATGGTAAAATGTAGTGAGGTTAGTATTTCTTCTAAATTAGAAGGCACATTTACAGTGATTAGGATCTTTTTTGTCTATTAGATTCAGTGTCTTCTTCCCCTTGATGACAACAAAGAAATGTAAAGATTGTAACTTCTTTATTTTTCTGTTTCCGTAATCCCCCACTGACCAATTACTGTCTCCATCATTTCTTTAGATAAGGAATAATACAGACCACAAAGTTCCAACTCTTCTTCACATCAATAATGCATGTGTGTATATTATGCACAAACAGTGAGAGATCCCCAAATTTCGTCAAATAAATTTTTATATAATAGGTCAGAATGCCCCCTAAATTAGTCAATCATATGACAAGATGTAGCCATAATGGCCAACTCGTGGGCTGTTCCTGGGAGTCCTGTCTTTTCCTTATAACCATGGAAGACCAATAACTTTGTGGAAGAAAATTACCCCAAGGAAAATGAAGATATTTAGAAATGCCAATTCACTGAAATAGATGGAATACTGAATCTGAGTGCACTATGTCACCTAGATTCTCTTCTGGCACAGCTCCAATAGACTTTGAGTTTGTGAGAGGTGAGGTCTTAACAAAAGAACAAATAGAATCAGCAAAGCACTTTTTCTCAGACCTTTCTGAGGCATTATGAACATAAGACATCAGGACCATAGGTACTATGAGTGGCCCTGAACATGACCAGGGCAGTACTGGCTTTGAAAGCAGTAGCAGCAATGGTAGACAGTGAGTTTGCTGGAGTTGCAACTGGGTGTGCATTCTCTCCACACTGGACACATATATCTTGTGACTTCGCTTTTAGAGGCAAGTGTGGCCTCAGCCAGGAAAGCAACTGCAGTTGCTGAAGCAGCTGCAGTGACTTTTTTTTTTTTTTTTTTTTTTTTTTTTGGGCAGGATCCATAGCTGCTATTCTTGGCATCAGTGGCAGTCAGGGTGTTCATTGCAAGAACTCAAAACAAAGGAGGGATAGAATTCAGCCTAGATCTCCACAAGCAGAGGAAAATCCCTGCGGGAACTCCTGGCTCCATCAGTGATAATTTTGGGAAGAGCAGTTCCTTCAATGCAGGTAAGAGCGGACCTGTGCAAATAGCTATTAGCTGATGCTTACGTGCTCTCTGCAGGCCGATGTAACTTTGGAAACACAGGACACACACAGATCAACCATCCCAGCTGCTACACGTTGTAATTGAAGTCACCGACTGGCCTATGAGGGACGAAGGCCAAGAACTCTACTGCCAACACAGACTGCTTTGAGCCACTCTACTGCCAACACAGACTGCTTTGAGCCACATTCTGTAGTGCTCTTGTCATTTCAGTGACCAATGCCAAGTCCAGTGTTTGTGGCAGAATAAGAGTTAGAGAACATGAATAAGAATCTAACCCTTTCCCATACCACACAGCCCATTCTGCTCTGCAGGCTGGCATATGCATGGCGTCTTTATGAGAAAGGCAGCTGCAGGGGTTTCTCTGGGCATCCAATCTCATGCTTTCTGCCACGTGACCCTGACCTGGCCACAACGAATGAAACCAAGGACGGATTTCTGATACAAAGGCAGCCTGTTTAGACATGGCTACAGCAACTTTTCAGTAGGTACGGTGACAAGCTGAACTAATCAGATTCTCTCTTTTGATGAGTCTGGACGCCAGACATCCAGAGGTTTGGAGGAGTGCAGTCACAGAGCATGAAGGAGGTGACGGAGAGAAAAAGGACAGTAGGGAGAACTCATATGCTGAATTACAGGCAGCTTCAAAGCAAAAAGGATAATACTGGAGGCAGCTAGTCAGAGCCACAAGGAGTCTCAGAAATAAGCCAGAGGTTCATTGGAGCCACATCATGTAATATACATAACAATAAGTGAATAATAAATGAATAAGTAAATAGCCAAGCATGGTGGTGATTTTAAGACCAGTCTGGTCTACATGATAAGTTCCAGGCTAGCCAGGGCTATATAATAAGATTCTGACTCAAAATATGATAAGTAATACAATATACAATATAACATATACTAATGTAAAATTTGTGTTGCTTTCTGCCATTTTAATTCCAGTAGGTATCCTTCTATTTCAGCAGCTTGCCAACTATTTCTGTCACACATCAAAAGAGCTTTATGATGCCTCACTTCCCCAGCTATCTTTAAAATAGGTCTCATAACCCGAGGCAGCTCAAGTTTGTCTGTCCACCATAGCCTGGGACAACATAATGTCAGAAGGCAAGTGCAGATAGTGAAGCTCTCTACAGACATATATGAATACCTTTCTCCACTGAGATAACAGCAAATGCTTGCAGGAAAAATGAAAGTGAGTCTTTGATAACTCCTCTCCCAATGTATAATTTTAGTTTCTTCCTCTTTACCAGGTCTACTTGGTTATCCTATTCCCTTGCAACAGCTTATAGCATATGATTCTTTTTTTTAATTAATTTATTTATTTATTATGTATACAGTATTTGCTCTACATATATGCCCGGGCACCAGATCTCAATGTAGATGGTTGTGAGCCACCATGTGGTTGCTGGGAATTGAACTCAGGACCTTTGGAAGAACAGCCAGTGCTCTTAACCTCTGAGCCATCTCTCCAGCCCTAGCATATGATTCTTATTAGGGGAGCAGCAGACACTTAGGATCCAGTAACACCTCACCTTCATGAGGTGCTGATGGATCAGACAACATGCTCACACTTTGCAGACATTCTCTTGGGAAAAGCAGAGGGGCTGAAGTACAGTGAACCACCCACTGTGCTCAGGGGCTGAAGTACACTGAACCACCCACTGTGCTCAGGGGCTGAAGTACACTGAACCACCCACTGTGCTCAGGGGCTGAAGTACACTGAACCACCCACTGTGCTCAGGGGCTGAAGTACAGTGAACCACCCACTGTGCTCAGGGGCTGAAGTACACTGAACCACCCACTGTGTTCACAAATTCTACCTTATAATGAGGACAAATAGCTTCTGAGGATTCTCTGGAAGAAAATGCCTCCAGTATTTACTTAATTTGCATTTAAGAACTTGCCTTACTCTCTTGCCATTTCTCAGCTTCCTAAAATGCTATTTCTTTGAAGTCAAATTTAATCAAATTCTTGACCAAATATACCTAAGTGTGCCTGGATTAGTAAACAAGTAAGATTTACCAACAGAATCAAAAGGCAAAAAATGAAAATATCTAGGTGTTTTCCCAGGGAAATACAGAATCGTATTATAAAGTTATAGTAATGAAAATATTAATTTTATTGTAAACTTTCAATTCAGGAAAATTTTAGATTATTATGCCCAGATAATATTAACAGTATAAAATAATTTTCTTACTTAAAACTCTACATCAAAAGCATTCTTGAAATATAATATAAAAGGTTTTAGAAAAATAATTTGGTGCAAAAAGAGGACAGACATACCCAGAGATCACTAAGGTATCAAGTGAGGGAAGCCACTGCATCCAGTAGCTACATACAAGATCTATATGCATATTACATATACTCTGCCTTTTGCCATATGGAAATATCCTCACATTTGATTGATAACCCTAAGGTTCTCATAGCCAAGTGGCTCTCACAAAAGCATGATATCAAAATTTCATTTAGCCAGCAGAAAACTGACGCAGATTAAATTTTATTTGGGTAAAGTAAAAATACAGACATGTGTTGAAAGTTGGTTTGCAAAAAAACAGAATCTGAGGTTCCAGCACTCAGCATTCTTAGAAAATTGATCCTTCCTCCAACCCCACACCACAATTCCAAGGACCCAAAGAGCTCTTACAATGCCATCAGTCAACATAAAAATCATTGCTGTTGGGACTAGGCACATAGTCAGGAATAACTGGTAAGTTAGTATTTGAGGTGTTTGAAATAAATTCAAATAAGTGTGAAAGGAAGTGGATGAATGTTGACTAAATAAGAGAAAATCCAGAGATAAAGCAGAGAGTACACCCAAATGTTATTTGAATTTATTTTTGATGAGTTTGTTAATGTAATTAGATGATTAGTAGTGATTTTCAAAAGCAATTTTCCTTTCTGTGTTCCGTGTATTGTTTTGTGTCAGGTTTATTGCACGTAAGGAGGGAGATGGAAAGGAGGAAACCCAAGCATGAAAATGAGTCCATTAGTGAGTGCTCTGCTGAGAGCTCCTGACAGACATGGAGAGGCTCAGACACCAGATACCCAGTGACAATGAACCCAAAAGTGAGCTTTTACCCCACACTTCCTCACTCTCTGCTCACACAGCCTTCCTTCCACATCCCTCCCCTGCAAACAAAGGGTGATAACCACTGGCGACTGGGCTGTTTGTCAGCCTTGGTCTCTGTGGAAACGAGGTATGCATCTATTCACTTATAGTAGGATTTTAGCCATAGTACAGGATAACTATACTACAATGAATGCCCCAAAGGGAGCATGAACATAGACTTTTTTTCCTGTTAATGAGACACTTGTCCCTAGTGGTGCTGCCTTGTAGGCCCCCAGTGTATGAGGAGGCTCTTGGCCCTCATATGACTGCTGAACTGGAGCGGGGGACTGATATGTAGGGACACTTCACACCAGAGGAGTGGGATGGAAGGGATAGGGGTAGAGAGTGGGAGGGCAGGACTGGGAGGGGTGAAAAGAGGACACTGTGATGGAGATGTAACCTGAAGTAATAAATACGTAATTAAAAAGAAAGTAACACATTTTTAGTGTTTGGGCTGCAAATTCTTCAGAAGAGAAGCCCTGTGCTACATCTACATACTAGTTTTTGTCAGGTCTTTCCTCTTATAAGCATTCTTTTTTTATGACTAGGATTTTTCAATATTTAACAAATTGTTCTTTTTTAAATCTCTTATGAACATCCAAAGGAATCAAAAACTAAGACAGAAAATATAAGATAGCCTTCCTCTGTTGAAAATAGCATATTCTGAAATTACCAGAAACTGATTTCTCTAGATACAATGTTTCAGAATAAACAGATAAATTAGAAATAGTTAAGGCACTAATTTTTCAGGACTTGTCAAACACAATCATACATCAATCAGTAGGTTGATCATGTTTGCTATTAAATTGCTCTGAGCTGTTATTTCATAGACAACTGCAGATTTTCTATAACTTTCAAAGTTTTCCACATAACTCGAGTCATAAATTTAGGTTGCAGTATCAGATATCTGATATAATCAGATTGTAACAATGGCTTTATTTTGACTCAAGATTTTGGAGACCTTCGTCTCTTCTCAGTTGGCCATGTTGTCTTTGTCATAAGGCAGAATGTTATGACAAGGAGAGCACGGGGAGCAGGAAGCTTACTTCATGGGCAGAGTATAAGAGATGAAGACACTGTCATTCTACAGTCCTCTTTGAAGACACACTCCTAGGGGCTGAAAGTCCTCTCCCTAGGCTCTTCCTCTTTCAGTTTTTAACATCTCCCAACAGCACCAAACTGACAGCCAGGCAGGCCTTGAACGCAGTACAATTGGATTCCAGATCCACATAGGAAAGTTGCTGAGTTTCAGCTGCTGAGGGAAGGAGCTCAGAGCGAGGCCACTTAGCTTCAAAGAACTTGCTCATAGGGATCACTTATGTCCAATTTTCTAGCAGTAAGCTACTCAGGTCTGCTCTCCAGGAATCAGCATTGGGTCAGATTTAATAGTTACTTAGTTGAGACAATTAGCCAAGATGGCCTTTAAGATTTTTTTTCTGGAAACCTATTTGTCAGCGTCATACTTGTAGACTATTTGGGCACAGTCAAAGACTTAACTTCTTGAATGTTGAGTATATTTGTCAGGGATCTAAAGTGGCAGGTAGGTTTCTGGGTGTAGCTTGTGTTGAGATGGATAAGGTCTCTCAAAATATGGAAGAAGAGAAATCCCACTTGGTTCAAGGCTTTTTTTTTTTTTTTTTTTTTTGCTCATTCTGCTTAAGGGTCATCCGTATCTCTTTTTTGGCAGGACCTAGGGGCTGATTGCAAATCTCACTGTGCATCTTCTGAGATAGTTAATGAAGCACACATTGCTTTAATTCCCACAGTTGCTTGAGGAATTCTTGTAGATGTGTTCTATAATCATCATGGGCCATCTTTAGCTATTATAAAACCACACAACCATGATTGCTATTTCTAAGTACAAATTTTATGAAGGTATTTTTAAATAGAAAGGAATGATACTGACCTCAGTATTCAAACAAAATGTTTTAGTCCCATATTGTTTTTTAAATAGAAATTGACACACAAATTTATAATTCATGAAACTCGTAAAAAACAAAACATCATAATCTTAACTAAAAACAGTCTGCTTGTTATTCTACAGTTCAGTTCAGTATCATTCTGCAACTACAAAAGTTATGCCCACTCAACAGTGTCCTCTCTACTTAGTTTATTAGCCTGGATATTGGCAAGCAAACTCATTGGCATTACAAGGCTTTTCAGAGCCATGTTTGTGGCTGTACTAATTTTATCTACTTGACTGAAACACAGAGAATATTTTGATAGCTGTAAAATGTACACACAAATCTTTCCTTTGGACTCAATTTCCATCATGGCTTAGCAAGACAAATGCACATTATTAGTGACCTTTGTGTTCTAAAGCTTGGAGAAGTAAGGTTTCTTGTCCAAGATCACAAAAGCTGGTGAATGTTGAGCCAGGCTTTCTTCCTAGCTGAGATTATCACATCATAATTCTGTAGTTAGATTTGGTGGGGAAGCTTTCCTTCATATTATATTTGAGGTTCTGGCTCTCTAGTGCCATAATCATGTAAACAGCATTTTCCAACATGCAGTTTCTCAGTGAGTATGTGAGATTGCACTGTCACCATCCTGGCATCCTTGAAAGCAACTGGACCAAGAATAATAAGTCAATGGATCTGCATTTTCCTCTGAAACAAGTCCTTTAGATGCATCATAAAAATTAAATTGTAACATATCTGCATAAGTATGACTATACTCAGCTGTGTATATGTGTTTATGTGTGTGTGCTCCACAACATGAAAAAGATTGGGAAGTACTCTATGGTGTCAGATGCAGGCTAAGTTACATGTAGAAGATCTAATTCTTTGGCATTCCCTCTGGAATACTCTCCTGCCTATCCCCAACAGAACCAAGCTGTTCTGATTTGTCTCTGTGAAGCTGTTGCTTTCCATAACAGTTACAGAATTGAGAGGCTATTACATGATCTATGTACAATTCTCCCATTAGAAGGAATGCTTCTTGAGTGGCCGACCCTCTAGTGTTTCTTTCTGCATCTTCTTCCTTTTCCCTGTTTAACTCCAGGAGGTCATGCAGTGTTCTTCACAAAGCCAGCACTCAATAAATGACTTTCAAGGATGCCGTGCTAAAAGCTGCAACATGAAAATGGCTCATTCTATCCTCCTACAGACAATGCAGAAAAAAATGCATTCATTTACAGATCTATTTGGGATTTGTCTTAAATGCTAACAATCTATTCAGCTTTTCTTTGTCATCACCTGTGTGTTATTTGCTACTTCAGAAAGAATAGTTTGATATGTAAGACATAGATAACATGAAAAAGAATGAGCAATTTTAAGACCAAAATTAAAATTGACTTCATTGTTATAGCAGTAATTCAAATGGCATTTCCCTTGTATTCCATTCCCAGCTGAGGAATGATCTGGTATGATTAACTGTGGGAGGTCTCACTTTGCTGAACAATTCATTAACAACAATTTAAAACCTTGCTTGGAGACGTTATGAAATTATAGCATGCTCTCTAATTTGATTTCCATGAAGCTGTGACATCTGGTACAGGTAAAATCACTTGGGGATGAACTTACTTAAAGGAGAGGACAGATGAACTGTTTTTAGAAGGGCTTATTCTTTCTTTCTAAAATAAAGACCATCTCCTTGCATATCTCGGTGGGAGCTTGGTTGCTTAGCAACGCTGCAGGGGCTGGGGGCTGAGGCTCTCATACTATACACTGGGGGTAACCGGCCCGTGAAAAGGCTGTCAGGGACACATCCACTCAGCGTGTTACCTGGTGCAGCGACCTCAAAGAGAACTCCACAGCTCCTTACACCTGTCTGTGCATACAGATTATTGCCCAGGTAAATATTTGCAGAGTGGAAATATAAAACCACTTAGAAACGGAGACTAAAGCAATCCACAGTCAGCAACTCACAGCCTTTGAAGTGAGCCATTGAGTGACTTACATCAGTCTCCTGTTTGGGTGTCAAGATGTGTTTCTTTTGCTTCAGATAAGGATTCGTCTACTGTAGTACTCGATGAGTTATCAACTTTTAAAATATAATAGTAATGAGTAAAACCACCTTTATCCCCAGTGACTTTCCTTTTTCTAGCCTTCTTTCTGGTAACTTTGTTCAGATACTAGATTAAATACAAAATATGAATACTTTAGGAAAGAAGACAAAAGCAACCGAGTTAAAGATTACTGTACATTTAACATGAGAGATTCACTATTACATACAACACATCATTTGGAGGTCACAGCACCCCACTGAAGTGTGTGTGTGCTGAGAAGAGGATCCTGCTATTATGTCAATTTTACAGATTAGTACTTGCATCTTAGAGATGCAAAGTAAGATCACACAGCTAGCAATTTGCATGGCTAGGACTGAAGCCAGGAAGTCTTAATCACTGTGCTGTACTGTATGCTGAAATTACCTTAAATTACTTAGTTCAGTGAAAAGCATGTTGCCTATTACATACACAGTTAATGCATGTCTTTTAATGCTTGAGTATTAAAATCAGGATGACTCAGTTGCTTGATTGGAAGGGTGTTTAGAATATCCTCATGTTCATCTCCAAGAAAATGTAATTCAGCAGGTTAAAGCCACCACCACTTCCAATTGCACAGTATCACTTTACAGCAAAATTCTAAGCCATCGGATTTTCCCCTGGATATTTAGTAATAAAGTACTCACTGCTTGTCCAGACAACCCATGTCTCCTGGTATCTCTGAGGCAGAAAAGAAAAAGAAAGGGGAAGTTTATAGAGAGAAGGTATGAGAGGGACCTGGAGAGACTGGAGAGAGAGGAGGCCAAGAAGCTTCCTCCTCATGGAAATGAGCTCACTCTTCTTTTGTTCCCATTTTAAGTTATGTAGCATCCTTCGATGTTTTCTTCCTTCTATTAACCTCCCTCGGGGTGGAATGATAGCCACAACAGCCAATTAGGGAGCCATGGAAGGAGGAGGAAGGTCCCTGGAGCCCTTCTTTGTCCTTTAGGAAACAATCCTCTGCTTCAAGGTGGTTTTAATTGCCCTTACCCCTTTCTTTCCCTCTCCTTCTTCCATCAATGCCCTTTCAATCAGACTCCTGGTCCCAGTCCTTGTGAACTACACAGAGACAGAAAAGCTCTAATAAGCTTCCACCCAAGTGGTTTGAATTAATGTACAGACAAAACTCAAGTACTCTTTTGGGATTAGCTAGTTCTCCTTTCCAAGCTCAGCATTTACAGCCGAGTTTCTCACCAGATGTGCACCTTGGACCACCTGCATCCAGGTCACTGGGGGTTGCTTGAAAGAGGCTGGTCCAGGACAAAGCCCCAGATATGCTGTATCATAATTTTGGAAGGTGATTCCTGGGAATGCTTGCATATATTGCACTTTGAAAGCCACTGCTTTGTAACATACAAAGTGCTTTTATATGCATTCATTTGCAGGCTAAAATGACAAATTCTCCCCAAAGTTTCCTTTTCTGTTCTTTTACATGCTGGCATTGTTTTCCTTGTCAATCTTGTTCTGCTTCAAAATCAGTAGCTACTCCTGTCAGAAGGCTGGATAAGCCAAAGATTAAATAAAAAAGTGAAAAAAGTAGATATTAATGAGTGCAGAAATCCTGAAAAAATGAAACAGTGAAAACCTTAAGTCAGAGGGATTCTTGTGAGGGACATACTAGTGGTTCTTTTTAAAATGTCTGAAACATGACTGAGTTCCAACTCTGCTTCATTTTTTTTTTTTGTCATTTTGCCTCATATTCCCCATCTCAAGATTGGGAGATAAAATGCCTACTTCATGGTGTTATTTCTAGGTTAAGCAATTTAATGCTAACAGCTTGCTTAGAATATCACCTTGCTTAATAGCACTGGCTAGTTAACTAAGGTAGTTATAGTGCACCCTAAAAGCTACACTTCTGAAGATGGAGAAATGGCTCAGTAGTAACAGCATTTGTTGCTTTTGTAGAAGGCCAGAGTTTGATTCCCAGAACCCACATCAGGCCACACACAATGCACTACCAATGATTCCTGCTCAAGGGGATCCAATGCCTTCTTCTGGCCCATGTGGTTACCCACACATATGTGCATATACACACATGCCATCACACATGCATATAAATAAAAATGCAATACATCTTTCAAAACACAGCAATAAAACAACATTCACACCACAGAGTTTTAGTCATAAAACTTAAAAACCATTTTGATCCTTTGTCGTTTTCAATAAAGATGTAAGAATAAATAATACATTAAACATGCTGATAGACACCCATAATTTCTCATCAGAAAGATAAGGAAAGAGGGCTACCATCAGTTCAAGGCAGTCTGGGAGACATAATGAGTTCCCAGCCATTCTGGGTCATAGAGTGAGACACTGCCCCAAAAACCTAAAACAAGGGCTGGAAGCTCAGCTCAGTAGGTAGAACATTTGCTATACCACATACAAACCTAGCAGTCACATATGCATACCTGTAGCCCAGTTGGTGTGGTAGTTTTCTGGTTAGCAGTCTGGCTACTGGTTCAGTGACAGATCCTGCCTCCATACTCAAAGGCACAGGTGCTGTGTGCCCACACATATGTGTGGATACTCGGAACATACACACAGACACAGACACATAGACAGATCGACAGATACACACACACTCACACATACACACTCACACTCATACTCAACACATGTACACACTTATTCACATTTATACATGTGCACACACAAAATAGAAATATAAGTGAGGTTAGAAGGAAAGAGAAGGTTTTGGATAATATATAGGAAATACTATTTAAGATTAGACTTAAATATAAGTGGAAGTTATAATATGAAGCAGTACCTATGTGTCACCCATTTGTTCTGGGTATCTCAATTTTTTTATGTTTCATTCTTCTCTCATATATTAAATCCTGACTGCAGTGCCTCCTCCCTCCAATCCTCCCAGTCCTCACCACCTCTTCCCCAGATCCACTCCTCCTCCTCCTTCTGTTTCCCTTCAAAAAAGAGAGCAAGCTTCCCAGGAATATCAACCAAACATACCATAGCAAGTTACAATAAGACTAAGAACAAACCCTCATAACTGACAGGCAAGTAGGGTTCTCTACATTAATGGAGCCGATGTCCTCCTGGGACAGTGACCTTTATTCTGTTGTCAGTGTGGGCACACTATATGTATAAGGACTACTTGGCCATATATTTTTGAAACTCAATCTGGTCCAGACAAAGGAGAAATACTAGCAAAAGCAATATTTTAATTTTGGACAAAATTAAAAACACCTACATTCACTGGCAACGTTTCCCTCCCCCCTTTTCTCTTTCTTTTCTATCTCCCTTACCCTAAGAAAACTAATAAAATCACCAAAAATTAAAGAGCAGAAAAGATACATCTGCTCAGGTCTGCACACAAAATCTATTACTACTATCTTCTGGATAATATACATGTGTGTTTATTCAAGTCTTAGATAAAATTTAATTTTAAATTTAAATAAAAATTGGAGCACAATCAAGAAGAAATCCTGATACAAGCAAGAGAGTTTCAAGAGGTCAGAGATGATAAACATCCTGTCTGTTCTCATTGAAAGAAGATTTAAACATTCCCCATTTGCCTTCTTCCCCTTCTGGTGAAAAACTGCTCCTAAAACAGCACTAAGCAACAGACATGCATTTGGAGATTCTCTACAAAACCTCTCTCACTCATACTGTTCCCCTGAAAAAGTTAGCCAAATGTTATAGTTTGGATTTTTCTCTTTTGTTATCTATACTAAGTGTGCAAAAATGCTTTGTTCTACACTAGGGTCTCATGAAGGATCTGTTTTTTTTTTTTTTTTTGCTGATAAGATATATTTGGAACATTTCTCTTTAATTTATTAGTTTAGATCTGAAAGCATAGTAGCACACTTTGATTTTTCTCTTTCTAAGTTCAGTTGCTTGCTTGCATTTTGAAGGAACTCTTAGGTTAAAAGTGACCCAGATATTGTAGCCTCATGAATTGAGTCTAAAAGATTCATTTGATCAACTATGTATCTTTCATTATGAAAGAAAATTTTACAGTTTATTATACAAATTATATAAAAAGCATGAAGATAAAATTACTAAATATTAACTTCCTATTAACTGTATGGTTCTCCTAATAATATAAATTAAGTCTTCATATATTAGCATATGTTCATTATACATAGTACTGGGTTTCATAAGGACATTTTCATAAAAGTGGATAATGTACTTTTTTTCTCTGTCCTTTCTTGCCCTCCCTACTCTCTTCATCCCAATAGGCAGTTTCATTTCTAACCTCATATTATATGTGCATATATAATTGCATTTATCTACATAAAACTCAGGATCTACAAATGAGAAAAACATCCAATATTTGTCTTTTTGAGTATGATTGTTCATGTAATATGATTATCTCTTTTCATTTTCTGACAAATGACATTCCTTCCTTCTTCACTATTGAATAATATTCAGTTGTATATATGTCCTATATTTCTTAATCCATTTCACTGTTGATGAGTATCTATAGCATTTAGTTGTATACACTTACCATATTCTTTTAGTCCATTCTACTGCTCATGGGTACTTAGTTTGCTTCTGTAACTTTACCATTGTGATTAATGCTTCAACAAACAAGGGTGTGCAAGTATTTCTATGACATGTTGATTCTGTTGGCTCACATAGCAGGGCTAATTGTTTTTGTTGTTGTTGTTTTGAGGAAAACTGAGTTCCATAGGACATGTATAAATTTATGTTCTTACCAACAGTGCAGACAGGTTCTCTTTCCTTCACATTCTTGCTAGCGTTTATTGCTTGCTATTTTAAACAAAATTTCAACCATTCAATTTTACCAATGGAGACTTGGGAACCAGATGCTGGAGTGAAAGTCTGCTAGCTCACAGAGGCAGAGAAACCACCCAGCTGACCTTCCTCCTCAGGCAACATTCCAAAAGAAAGAAAAAACTTCCCTACACCATCTCAAAAAACCCTCCAACTGAATGTACCTCCCTTCTACTTCATGTGTATATCTCTATCCATCCTCCTGAGTTCCTCTTACTCTCACTGTTTTTTTTTTTTTTTCCCCCTAGGTTCATACCCTGTCAACTGGACTCTTGGTTCACATCTTGACCTATGGTTGACTTTATTCAATCCTATTTATGGTATTCAGGCAGAAAGCTCTTGGATTAAAGGTGTGTGGTAAGACTGAGCCACATCACAACTAGAAACAGATTTTTCCAGTAAACAACACAATTATCTGGTGCCTGTGACTCAAGGGAGTTGAGCACCACCAAGACTAGCAGGCCAGGCCAAGGCAGACACATGTGGTGCTGCTCCTGTCCTGGATCTTTCTCTCTGTCTGATCCAGATGATCGGTTTTCTGTACATTCTTTGCCAGCAAAATTAGTTGATTCATGCCAGATTAGAGTATATAAAGGCAGATTTATTGGGAATCAGCTGTTGTGTGGGTTCACTGGTCCCAAGGAAAGAGACCAGGGAAGTCATCATGGGGAGAAGAACAAACTGGAGGGGGGGAAAGAAAGAGCATGTGCACAAAGGTAGAGATGCAGAGAGAGAGAGAGAGAGAGAGAGAGAGAGAGAGAGAGAGAAAGAGGAGACCAAAATGTCTGGATTATATAGGAAAGAGCTTCTAGGGGAGGGGAAGCCCAGCCACTGGGCTGGAAAGTTAACCCTAAACTAGAGGGCTGGGTGTGCCAGCCTTGCTCTGTAACAGGTAGGGGCTGTGGGATGCTGGGAGAATCCAGAGGCCAGGTCCACTTTGGTATGTAAATATGCACCTTAGCCACTTGTCTGCTTGTCCCCCTACCCCCACCCCTGCTGCTCTGAAACCCAACACTCAGGGAGACTCCGTTGGAGAAAATGAGTTTTTCCTTTTTGAGTGGTTATCAATTGGAGATAAGTTCTGAGATAGGTTTTTATTTCTAAAATTTCAATGTGATCTTTTCTTTATCGAATTACTCTTTCACATTGACTATTGCCTTCCTTACTTCATTCAGTTTTTTATTGCATTCTCTTTTTATTTGGGATTTGCATTGTCACTCACTGAAGCAGTGGCAGGTCCCTTAAGAGTTTCCTGAGGCCATACTGCTAGAACTCATCCTTATGTAGCAATAATGAGGTTGAAGAAGAACCTTAGGTTATAGGACTAAGGAAAACAGAATTATTCTCTGAAAACTAAACTATGAAATATACAATTGCTCCAATGAGAGCTACCGTAATTTAACATAAGAAACATGATGCATGGTGATGAGTAAGAGGCAGCTCTCACTGACTTGAGGTTACTCAGATATCTAAAACAATGAGATGCTAATTCATCAGTTAGTAGTAGAACATACACAAGAGAACAGAGAAAAGGAAGCAAATAATATATATGTATATTAGGAATTATTCATCAGAGATTTCAGTTTAGGTTTCTCCTAAATTGTATTTGTAGAGAAGTATAAAACCAGTTATTGTAAAGTGATCATCTGTGAACATTGGAACCACGTAACTTACTCCTCTGTTCCTCAATTCCATCTCTACTTAATAACCTTCTGATTGTTATTTGGTTTTCCCTATGACAAGTCAACCCTTGACTGCCTTGGTCATTAATGTTTCTCATTGACAATTCACAGTTGTCTTAGTCTTAGCCATCCCAGGGCTTAGTCATCACATTTTAGCCTTCATTGGTTCTCTGAGTCTGAGAAGATGTGGTGCCTGGATGGGCCAGAAAGTGGGCAAGGAGATTCGTTGAATCAATAGCTCTTTTGGCTCTCAGCAATATTCCCTGGCAAAGCTTTGGCTGCTACACAAGTTTCTTTGGACAGATTTCCTCCTCTCTTGGCTTCGAATTTTTCCCATGACCTGCTGATCCACTAACTAACTAACAAAGTTAGCAAATCTTTTTCTGTTACTACTTCTCATGCTTTTTTTTTTTTGGATTTGTGAGTTCACCTCGACTTCCAGACCAGCAGTTCCCATGTGCTTGCGTGGGAGCTGGCTGCATGTGAATCTGCACATCTCCTTCATCTGAACTCATGGAGTCATGACCAGGAGTCTGTTCAATAAACTCTCTGGCTAACTCTGATATGCAGGCATGTCTCAGAATCACCGTCTAGACCAGTAGCTCTTAGCTCTTAAGCCTGGCTACGGATTTGAACAGTCTTAAATGTCAGTGTTCAGGCTTTCCCCCAGGCTCAAAGATTATCACTTTTTCTCTCTTTGGAGGTGAGGAGTGAGCAAGGTTGTTCTTACAATTAGAATTAATTGCATGGGAAGGGCAATTAATTGGGACTGTTCCATCCTAGCAGCAACAGAAGGACCTGGGCACTCATTAGGAATGTAGGCTCTAAGATAACCTCACCCATCATCATTTAAAGTGGAAACTATGGAGAAGAGACCAGTGACCTATGACCTAAGAAACCCCATCAGATGACTCAGGTCTGATCTGCTAGATTATGTTGTTTTTCTGATGTCGCATTCTTTGTCCATTCTGTCCTCAGTTTTCACCTTGTCACCTCTCCTCCCTGCATTCAATCCCTAGGTCCTATGTGGTGGAAGAAAATATCTACCTTCTAAGAAAGTTGTTCTCTGATGTCCACACGTGTGGGCATATAAGTGCACAGATAAGTGCATATATGCATGTGCACACACACACATGAAAATAAATTTCATACATTTTTTTAAGTGTAGTTTACTCCTGGAGGCCTCCTCAGTGCCAGGTTTCAGGGTAATGACCAGGAGGGTGGCAAAAAGAATATTTGAGAACTATTTACCAATTACAACAAACAGCTCTTTCATGATATAGATACTGCTGAAGCCTGCAGAATATCAGTCTTGAGGGAGAACTGGATCAAGCAGAATCTCCTGCTGTGTGGGCACACTTTCAATGATGGCTCAGGAGGCAACAATTTGCCAGGGAAGAACCCCAATGAAAGCCCCTTGCTTTGCAATCAGAACTCTTAACCATAGCATGCAATTTGTTGAGAATTCACAGATTTTATTTACTTACTTCTGCAGCCTCTTGATTGTTCTGTAAACTCCATTGTCTCTGTGCTCCTAGGACAGTTTCACAACCAGCTGTTAATCAGAGTGCCTGCAGGCTTTCTTCTGGTAATTGTGGAAATAGGCCTGTCCCCTGGGAGTGTAAGAAACCAAAGGAAGAAAAAAAAGAAAGAAAAAGTGCCCAGAAAAAGCAGTAAACCACATTAAGGGAAAGTCCCCTGTCCCCAAGGCAAACTGACCAACTTTATGCCTTTGGTACCACATTGGCACATAGATTTAAGAGCAGAAGGGTAGATATGATCAAAATGCTTTGTTCAAGTGTATACAATTTTCAAAAACAATTAAATTAAAATTTTTATTTCATCCAGGATATGTAAAGTAGCATGCTAATGTATTTTTCATTAGCTGCATCATTTGCTTATTTATTATTTATTTATATGGGATGATGCTATGTTACACAGATTGGTCTTCAGCTCACGATGCTCCTCACTCAGTATTTTCATGTAGTGAGAAGAATCAGACTTTTTGAATAAAGTTGACATTGAAATCAAGAGAGACGATGTTGATCTATTGATCAGATGTTGAACCTGACTCTTAACTTTCTATTTAATGAGATGATGATCATCTAAAATTTTAAGCCAGTTTAAGCTACTTGTATCCCAAAAAGTCCCAGTTGTAACTAACAAGCTAATGCATGGCAGGGTCATTCTGCAAAGAAAGAACTAACATGCATGGGAATTTGAAGGGCCAAACACAGGGAAAGCACTTGAATCTATTTCATCAAGTAAAAATGTTATTGTCCATGTATAGACATAGACATATGTTCACTTTGTGTCCTGTAAGGTGTTAGAGGAGTGAAAGTTAGGAGAGTGTAAGGAAAAAACAAACCTCACGCCCAATGTACAAGAACACATCTATGGAATGTGCAAGCTACATGTCATGAAGTAAAGGGAAAATGTCCAATAAAGTAAAAGTCAGCGACCTCAGACACCTGTAGAAATGCAGTCCTATTTTAAATTTCACACTTAGATCTAATGTCACTTAAAATTCACTTAGTATTTCACTTACAGTTAGTACTCTCTTAGGAAGAGAGTTATGAAATGATCTAGGGTATCCTGACGTTTGCAACTGATGAAATTCCAGCATTGTGAAGGACAATGAGCTTTTAATGATATTCCTTTTCTCTTTTGTCCTCTTTACTGACAGACAAGGGCCCCAGGGTGGTTTTGTTAGAGGAGGATACCAATTAGCATGTTTGTCTTCTTAAAGATCAAAGATACCCTGGAGGGGGGAGGGGAAGGGGAGATAACATCACCTCGGAAGGAACATCTTTGAATTTCAACAATCTTTAGTGCTAATCTTTGGAAGTCAGCAAAGAATCTGGTCACGCCCTCGGCATTTCTTTATCCCTATTGTTCAGTTGAAAAGTATATATTCTCTTTTATTACAAAAGTGACAGTAAAGATACCAAACATATTACACGAATAAAAGAAAGCAATCTCTCTGTATCACATAAAATGGCACTTTCATCACTCCTAAATTTTGCCTTAGGTCACAAGTAGTCCAGAAGAGTCAAACATCTGAGGATATTGCATATAATCTTAAAGGGTGTTTCCAGGTAGTGTCATGGAAAGACAGAAAGAGTACTTGAGTTTCATTCACCATCTAAGTCACAATTTTTTGTTTTTCAATTTTTTCTTTTCTTTTCTTTTTTTCTTTCTTTCTGTTTGTTTGCTTTGCTATCATTTGTTTTGTTTTCATTCATAGTACCTTATTCAGTAAATTTTGAGCACTTATTGCATGGAAAATACTGAACTAAGCATTTACAATTCTATTATGAATAAGACAGACAGTGGAACTGCCCACTGTGGTGGTGGCAGTGTGAAGAGGCAGGTGGTTATAAGGCC
This sequence comes from Lophiomys imhausi, assembly GCA_907164525.1. NCBI lineage: Eukaryota > Metazoa > Chordata > Mammalia > Rodentia > Muridae > Lophiomys > Lophiomys imhausi. Next base: position 280,253 of record CAJQZJ010033152.1, read on the forward strand.
ATGAAGAGCACTGAGCAAGTGAAGGGTTTGCTCCTAGAAAGTATTAGGGTGTCTCTGAGTCAAATACCTTCTCCCTCCCACTTGGAAGAGTTTCCATTGTTCTTAACAAGAAACTATGTATTTTATACTTACAAAATATCCAGTGTTAAATTATCTTTCTGACTGCACAATACATTTGATGACTTCATACTAACTGGTAGAGAGTTTTTAAAAACCCAAGCTCTATGTTTTTAAGTCTTGTCTCCCAATTCCTTTAGAAATTCATACATATTCATGCACCTGTAAATGTGCATGAATTTAGATTAATTTAGATTAATTGTGAGGACTAAATAAATTAATGTATTCAGCAGTATGTGGCATATAGTGTGGGAAATGTTACATCTTAATACTGTAGAATTTCCTGTAATTTGCTATGTAGGTTTGAAAACCAGTAAGTGAAAATCAGACACACTCACACTATTCTTGACAGCTCTTAGGAAGTTATTTAAGACCCATGACTCAGTTCTGACATTAGCACTTGCTTTCCATTACAGCAGTGGAAGATACTGATGTTTCCTTGACTGAACTTCAGGCAGCAAGGTGTTCCAAAAACACCTGCCTCATGGTTAAAGGCCCCAGGAAAGGATATTGGGAGACTCACCTAAAGAAAAGGGGGTAGGATCCTTCTCTAGCTCAAGGTGATTTGGTGAGATTGCGAACAAGAATTGGGACCTCATGTAAGTGATGGTTTCATTCCTCTTTTTGCAACAACTCTTCCTTCTTTCTTTCTTTGTTGAGACAGGATCATTGAATTCTCAAATTTAAATGTGAGGTGAACTTTTATTGAGGACTCAAATTATCATTTGGTAAAAAGAAGTGGAATTTATTAAGTAAAATGGTCCTTCTCTTTTGGGGTAAGTATAAATATTTATTGCTCCCTGTACCATTTTGAATGATAGCAACATTAAAATGTTCCTGCGTTTCCCCCAATATTACCAGACTAGATTATTCTTATTACCCCTCAGACACTGTGATCTCAAACCCCCATCATGTCGTGATCGGTCTCTCAGCTTCTACCTTACTTCCAATTTGCCTACTCATTATTGCATTATGTATTTTTAGTTCTTTTAGTTTTGACTCATGTATCTTGGATGTTACCTGTCTTGTCCATGCATATTTGAGACGGTTACCTTCCTAGTCAGCTGATTCTTTATCATTGTACAATGTGCCTTTTGCCTCTATTAATTTCTACTACTCTAATACTGTCTTAATCTATTTGGGCTCATGTACCAAAATTAAAGCAGATAAACAAACTACAGAAATGTCTTATAGTTCTGAAGGCCAAGTCCAAGCTCACAGTGCCAACAGGGCTGATGTCTGGTAAGGGACTACTAACTCACGAATGATGCGTTCTAGCACCAGGCAGTCCTCTGTAGTTTTGTTTTGCTTAGTTTTGATTATAAGACCCACAGTGTCGTCTTTGAGGTTCTCCCATATGCTAGTCACATGCAAATGTTCCTATCTCCAAATGCTGCCACACTGAAAACAGGTTTCAAAACATGAATTTGGGGGACATAAGCACTAAGAACTTATACTTATCTGATATTGCTGCCTCTCAACTTATAATGGGGCTGCATCTTACTAAACCATAAGTTAAAAATATCAGAGTGAGAAATGCACTCATCATATCAAATCTATTGAGGATCATTGCTAGGCCTAACATTCCTTAATTATATCAGAAAATATTCACATTACCCTACATTTGGGTAAAACCATCAGTTACAAAGCCTGTTTTATGATTAGCTTACTTCATAATATAAGTTATAGAAGGCATGTGAATAAAGAATGGGGCATCACAGAATACACCAGAACACTGGTTATCTCATGACTATATTTACTAGAGACTGAGTCACTGAGGCTTCTCAATATCACCCAAGAGGGTATTTTAACATAGACAGCCAGAAAAAAAAATCAAAATTCATAGCATGATTTATATGAATATGTACTATTTTCATACCATCATGGTAAAAAATAAGAAAGCTGGAAAGCTGCATTATCAAAAATTGGGGACTTTCTGTATTGATAGTCACTTGTCTTTTCAGCATGACCGTCTATGTTCAACTTTTCTGTGTTGTTGACTTTGGAATAAATTTCTTCTACAAAGCCTATAATTAAGTCATTTAAAAAACTCACTGTAATATTACATAGTTTTTATTACTAAATTTAGATCATTTAAACTTAATGTAATTACTGATATTTCATAACACCATTATATTATTTTTTTCCTGTCACACTTTTTAAGTTATTCAATTCCTAGGAGGTTTGTTTTTAAGATTACTATTTCTTTGTTAAAACTTTTCTATTCAAGAGGGTGTTCTGGATCTAAGAAGACATTTTTAAAATTATGAGGCAAGTTAGTATGAAAGCTGAGTTAGATATAGAACTTTAAACTCATGGACATGGTTAGATAGTAGAATGTTAAAGTCAGGTGCCAAATACATATGGACTGGACATTGGGAATGTATGCTAAGCCATATAACTCTTATAATCGTGGCCTATTTATTTCTGTTGTTTTGTATTGTATTTATAGTTATAAGAAAAAGAACCATTATTTGGACTGAAAGGGAGAGCTGTTGGGGGGAAAATAAATACCTTAAACTAAAAAAAAAAAAAAAAAAAAGGAGGGGAGGATGGGGGGGCTGAGGGGGAGGAGGGTGGAAGGGTGGGACTAGAGGGGGGAGTAGGGAGGGGATTGTGATTGAGATGTAACTTGAAGAAATAAAAAATAAACTATTAAAAAAAAACTTTTCTATTCTTTTGTATTTCAAAACAAATTGCCTTTTTGTAACTGTTTATTGATTCTTTTTTGTATTGGTTGCTTTAAAACTCTTGCCAGATAGTTCCAGCATTTGATTCATCTTGGAACTATTAATTCTCTTTTTTTCATGTAAATTATCTTGTCTTATGTAAATTGCAATTGTCATAGTTCTTGGCATGGTGGGTTATTTCTTAATATGTTCTGAATATTTGCTATTATGCTAGGGTAAGACTCAGCTTCATTTAGTATTTTCACTTCAGCACATAGTCAGCCTGGTTAGTGTAAACTTCCAGGTCCTGGTCTACTTCCAGGTGCGGCCATTTCAGTGGAAATAATTTTGTAGAGCCTTTTGCTCTGGGTTGGCTTTCTTGTGCCACATGGGCTCCCACTGGTGTTTAGATGTGACTTGAAACCAAAGTCACACAGGCTACTCTGCCTAGCACCTCTAAGCAAGAAAGACATTTGCAAAGTTGGAGAGGATGCTTTCTAGTTCAATGCTCACACTAATGGCATCTCCATTAGGGGATGGGAAAGAGCACACTCCCTGAGATGGGGCCATTTTCAGGAACATGATCTTTTTTGTGATGTCTTCAGACCTATGATGTCTCTAGATGACTGGGGGGGAGGGGGCAAAAAAAATTTCCACAGTGCAGAAAAATTTTGACATGTCTCTCTTGCTGCCTTCCCCAGGTCTCACGAATCTCTGGGTAAGGGAGGGGATTCCTCAGCTTGATAAGGAAGGTCAATACCTTATTAGTTACTAAAGATGTTCCTATTTTAAGCTTCTGGACCAACTATTCTCTCTTTAGTGAATTCTTTCCAAATACATAACTTGGCAAGTTCTCTAGCTTTCCTCTTTTCTTAAATATTGTAATCTTAGAGGTGTCCCCTCTGCTTGATTGCTACCACATAGAAATGAGATAAAATGATAAAGCCCAGATGCTTGGATTACTATGGTAAAGAAGTGTTATGCCACCAAATGACATCAAATAGCAGATCATTGCATTAGCCTTACATAGAGCTTGAGAGGCATGAGTTTCCAGCACTACAGAATATAGGCATCTGTAGGGGTAAGATCATTCCTCTGAGACTGTCTTTTGATGGGCAAGTGCACAGCTAGAGGTGGGTTTTGGAATGTATTCCTTCATGACTGACTAATTTGAGATGACAGAAGTGGATAACAATTGGTTGGCTCACAAAAAGTGTTCGTTGAAGTGATTGTCTTGATTCAATGAAAGTTTTTTGTTCCCAGAACTACACCAGAGACTAGCCAATATTTTCTCAGTAATATAAAACACATTTTCTCAGTCTTACCTCTCCTTTATCCTATTATACTCCTCTATTGTAACTATTGTCCTTAAATGGAATACCTGTTTACTCAGTGTGCTTAGCATTTACTGTATGTCTTCCTATGCTAGAATATAAGTGTCCATAATCAGGCATTATTTATCAGTTGGTTGCCTGTGTCCTGATCTTCAAGAAGAGTGCCCGCTCACAGTGAGTTCCTAAGGACTTGTGAGAAATGTCTGCTTGAACATTGCCCACTGCAAGCAGACACAGAATGAGATGGTGTCATTTACTTTTATATTTTCTCCTCCTTGATCGTGTGTCCCATCAGTAAATGTGTCTTTTACTCTGCTGTCTTAGTATTACATGAAAGTCTTTGGCTCGATATTTTTGATTTCCATGGCTACCCACTTTTTAAAATCTGAATATGTCCTCTGAGAGTAAGTCTGCAGCTTCACTGATTTTTGGAATACTGTGACAAAATGTGAGACATCACTTCCTTTTCTTTTTATTGTTGAAGGAATTTCAGGTAAGACCAAATGAGAGGAATCATTGTCAGTTTCTTAGCGTAAGCTATGCCATCAGTAATGAAGAAGAGCAAACGAAAAGACAAAGAGAAAGCATTTGATCCCATCAATAAAATACAGTGGCGGGCACTTCACAGGGATCATCTGTTAGGTGGTTAGAGGGTTAGAGTGTGTCTGCCGTGAATTTGGCTGCAAAGAATAGCAGTTGACTCTGTTAAGCCAAGGAATTTCTTCAGTTTTTGTTGTGTAGCCAATTTTTCTAAATGTTTGTTATTGTCTTTGTTAAAATCAAAAGAATTCTTAAAGAAAGGAAGAGAAGGAAGAGCATCGAGGCAAGTAGCTTTTTAGGGAAAGGGGAGGGTGAAAAGGTTCATGAAACATCCAGAGCCACAAATGAAGTTCCATTTATCTCTCTCCAATGCCCATTCTTTAGTTAAAGTGGTACTTGCTCTAATCACTGGCTTAATATAAGTCTTTCCCTCTAGCCTGGAGGCTTCACAAGCCCAAGGGGGCCCTGTCCAATTCCTTTCTACTCTTTCCTGAGTGCTGGCAATGCACTCACCACAGGAAAGGGCTTGATAAATCATTGATGTGTGGACTGGTTTTATGAATGAATAAATGAACCTAAGAAAATTTGGCTGTCTTTAGTATATCCCCTTAGCAGAGGGACTGTCTATTCTTCTTATTTTCTTTATGGATTTATTTCTATACTAAGAATTCCTTCTATTCCTGTGCCCAAGGCTGAAAGTCCTAAAACCTTTTATGGGAAATTTCCTAATCACAGCTGCCTTGATCAGAACCAATAAGACTGTGGACATATTTACTTTGTTTTCTGTCCTACTAATATTAATGAAAAATAAGAGAAACTAAAAAGAAAAACCCAGCATGCTCTTTGCACCTTACCTTATGTGAACGTACAGTTGACCAAGCAAATGTAATACATTTGTTATTTTCTCAGAGGAAACAGTGACTTTAGGACTCTGGTGTTGGAAACTTTGCCTTATTTCCACCTGTCATTTCTGAGACCCGAGGGAAATAAACTTTTGCTGTTGTTGTTGCTGTTCCCTGAGGTAAATGTCATCTAGAGGTCTGAGAGCTGTGCCCCTTAATTCTTGGTTGTTAAGCAGTGGAGACTTCATAAGAAAGGACCTTCTATTCTCAGAATATTTGTTCACACTACTAGCAAGACTGCTAGCCATTGTTCTGGCATGGAAGCTGCTGTTATTTCTTCCAAATAGTCTTATCTGATGCATAACCCCTTTACGATAGGGTCTTTAAAACTCCATTCAGGGGCTGGGAATGGCTTAGTGGGTAAAGCTCTTACTGCACAGACAGAGGACACGGGTTAAGAACCCCTAAGACTGACATAAAAGTCAGACATGACAACATGCATCTGTAACCCTGGAAATGGGCAAGTAGATGCGGGAAGGTACAAGACTAGCAGGTCTGGGTGAAAGAGTTGAGTTCCAGGTTTAGAGAGAGACACTGTCTCAAAACATAAGGTGGAGAGGGATGGAAGAAGACACCCAAAGTTGACCTCTTGTCTCCATGTGTAAATTCATGATTGTTTGTCCTTCTACACATTGACACATGTATTCACATGCATTTATACATCACCCAGAGTCCACAAAAACCCATATAACACACTAATACCCAAAAGAGGAAACAGAACCTTGAATTGAACCAACTTCTGCAATAGCAACATTACTAAATGGGCATGTATGAACCCTTACTTAAAATTATTGAAAGCCTATAAATACAATACTACTGATGGCACATCAGAAAATAGGAAAAGTTGTAGTATATCCTATCAAGTCTAAAGTTATTCTAGATAACTTCAAAAAACAGTAGATGAATGAAATTAAAGAAGAGGATAGAAATAGGGGAAGGAAGGAGATACAAGTTTACGTACAAAACTACATTATCAAAATTAGACAAGTCTACAAAATTAAATAAAATTATTTCCCCATTTTCTAAAAAATAAATTAAGTCAAAATATTACTAAATGCATAGTGAAAACAAAAGGAGAAATACACAGTGTAAAAAAAATTCAAACCTCAAAAATATGGGACTAGAGAGATGCTCAGTCGTTAATAGCACTTACTGTTCTTACGGAGGCTCTGGCCAGTTAATTCCCACATAAGTTTGAGGGGAATCAAACATCCTCTTTTTGATGTTTGATTCCCCTCAAACAGACAACAGGCACACATGGTGTATATACATATACACAGATATACACAAGCAAATACTCATACACACGAATTTTCTTTTTTTAAAATTTTTTTCTTTATATTTAATTTCTTCAAGTTACATCTCAATCGCAGTCCCCTCCCTATTCCCCCCTCCAGTCCCACCCTCCCACCCTCATCCCCCATCCTCTTCCCTTTTTTTCTTTTTTTTTAAGATAATTTTTTTCCTTTATTTTTTATTTCTTCAAGTTACATCACAATCGCAGTCCCCTCCCTATTCCCCCTCCAGTCCCACCCTCCCACCATCAACCCCCCATCCTCTTCCCTTCTTTTTTCTTTTAAGTTTAAGGAATGTCTTATTTCCCCCTACAATTTCCCCTTTCAGTCCAACAAATGGCTCTTTCTCTTATAGTAATAAATACAATACAAAACAACAGAGGTAATTAGGCCACAGTTATGAGGGTTATATGGCTTAGCATACATTCCCAATGTCCAGTCCATATGTATTTGGTACCTGACTTTAACATTCTACTATCTAAGCATCTCCATGAGTTTAACGTTCTATATTTAACTCAACATTCATACTAACTTGCAACACAATTTTAAAAGCATCTTATTAGATCTATAACACTCTCCTGATTCTTAAACAACTTAAAATTTAATTATGAGACTCTAGCTATCTGTTCTTTAACTACCTCAGAGACCTGAGAGGGATAAATATAATCTGATTTTATAGGAAGTACAGGGCCTGCAGCTTCCAAAACTAAGAAATGACATACCAGTGGCTGCCTGGACAGTTTCCATTTTCTCTCCATACATTACAGCATCAATCTTCAGTCCTTTGGCCCCGTTACTCTGACAGACATTGATTGTAGACCAGGGGTTATGAAGGACTTGCCTACCCTGTCTTGGCAGAGCTACGCTGTCGACTTACCTGCTTCCAAGTTTTGTACTTTTTGGACAGCATTCTGTCTACAGTTGGAGCAAGGGGCTTTTCCTACCAAGAGATAGGCTTGCGACTAATTCAATCGTCTCCCACTGGAGATTCTTCGATGCTCATCTTCTACTTGGAGTAGAATTTGGGGTGCTGTCAGGAGTTGATATGTCTCGATATAAAAAAATCTAAAGTTACAAAAATATCTTTGAATGAATATTCTGCAGATCTCTTGAGGTTTTTGACGAGGCCCTATCTATCTCTTATATTAGAGTAAGCAGATCTTGCTTGTCTCTTAGCAGCTTTATTTCTGATTAGCTTAGAAAATAACTATAATAGGCTGTCATAGTACCTAACAGAATGACCGGCTTGCATAACCATTAGTTTGCATTTTGTAATTATCCTAAACAGTTTATGACAATTAGTAGTAAAAGGCCAAAACATTACATTTCATTTTTTTCTTTACCTCCTAACCCTTCCATCCCATTTCTCTGGGGTGGGGTGTCCTTATATAACAGTCCCTCATCTCAGTTGAGAGGTCATATGAGGGCCAAGAGCCTCCTCATTCATTGAGGGTCTATGAGGCAGTACCACCAGTGAAAAGTGTCTCATTGCCCGGGAGAGAGAACTAAAAACAAACAAAGAAATAAGCAGACAAACAAATAAAAAAGAACAAAAAATAGAAAAAAATATAATAAATAAATAAATAAATAAATAAAAATAAAAAAATAAAAAGTCTATGTCCAAGTTCCCTTTGATGTGTTAGTTGTAGTATCTATATCCTCTACTATATAGCTAAAATCATACTATAAGTGAATAGATGCCATATGCATCCTTCTGAGTCTGGGTTTGCTCACTCAGGATGAGCTTTTCTAGTTCCATCCATTTGGCTGCAAATTGCATAATTTCATTGTTACTGATAGCTGAATAGTATTACATTGTGTAGATATACCGCAGTTTTTTAACCCATTCTTCTGTTGAGGGACATCTGGGTTTTTTCCAGTTTCTAGCTATTACAAATAGGGCTGCTATGAACATAGACGAGGAAACTTCCTTATGATTCGGTGAGGAGACATTTGGGTGTAAACCCAGAAGTGGTATGGAGGGGTCCTGAGGCAAAGCTATTCCAAGTTTTCTAAGATATCGCCAGACTGACCTCCATAGTGGTTGCACAAGCCTGCACTCCCACCAGCAATGGAATAGGGTACCTGTAACCGAACTTTTAAATTATTATTTATTTAACTCTTATTTATTTATTACTAAATTCACTTATAACAAACACCAACAATTTCTTAACTATTAATTCTATAAATTCCTACAACCCCTTTAACCTATCCACTAAACCTATTGATAACTATAACAACTACTTTCATAACCTTTTAGAATGATACAGTCTCTGGGGCAGGTCCTCAGTCGTCAGGAACACAGTCTTTGTTGTAGATTCTTTAACACACTTAGCAGTCCTTTTTCTGGATCTCTCAGATGCAGGTTCGTCAGGGTAAGTTGGTTATTGCAGTCTCACCTTAAATAAGGCTTCATGCTTTCTTCTCTGTGGGAGACCCCAGCCGTCTGCAGGCCAACTTACTTCTTTTGAATCAGGAACTCAGCTGCTCTGCCTCAGTCCTTAAAGCCAGGCACAGTTTCTTTTAGGCCACTGTTCGGACAGATCAAACCCCTCTAGGCAAAAGCTGAGCCACAGGGTCAAGTCCTTGGCCTTTTGGTGTCTTGCTCAGGCTTTCTTTGCTCACCGGCTTCTTTCTGCTTCAGGGAGAGAGCTGGCCATCAATGGCCAGCCCTTTTTTCAGCAGGACTCTTGGAGCTCTCTAGCATCAGGGGCCTCTTCTCTGGGCTCCATGCACTGTCCTCAAATAGGAGGAACTCTGTTTCAGCTTAATTTGGGCTCCGCCCACTTAGCAGCTGAAAACAATGTCAGGCCAGATACTTTGTTTCTTCAATTCTATTGAGTCTTTCCTGTTTTCCTGACTTCAAACTTGTTTTTCAGTCTATTGAGTCTTTCCTGTTTTTGCTGACTTCATGCTGGTAATGCTCTTCAGGCCCCGAATTAAGAGACAGTATCAGAAACTCTTATATATTTTCTAAATCTAATTTATCTAACCCCTACATATCCCCCTTCTAGTAAAATAAAAAATAAATCTACATAATATCTACATATACAATGTAAATAAATTGTCTATGTACAATACATAAACTAACTTTAAATTTTTATCATATACATTAAAGCAAGTGTTAAAATAACCTTAAACTTCTCACAATACATAGTTATATTTACGTCTTTTGACAAAAGACATTAAAGCAAACAAAACATTTTAAATTCTTATCAATAAACTTGCTTTCTATTACATACAAAACATTTTTTAAACTTGCAACAATAAACAGAATCTTAAATTTCTACCAATATAACAAAATAATCTTAAGCTTTTAATAATAAAACAGACAAAAAAATAGAATGAGGGAAAAAAGAAAATCCTCAAATCCAATTCACAACACATAACATATATCCGTTCATTCCAGACAACAACAAACAATCACAACACATAACATAACAAAAAGCTTCCAACCCGTCTTTTGGGAATGGAGTGTAAATATTTTCGGGTACCCTTCAAAAATTGAGATATTGGCCAATTCTCAGGAAAGTTACCTATAGCTTTTATTGTCCAGTCTCTGTAAGATCGATCATTTTTTTGGACTAGCGCTTTTAAAAATGATTTGCATGCAAAGTTTTTAAGAAAACAGTGATTGAAGCACTATGTTAGGTTGAATCTTCTGGCCCATTTGTCTTGTTGTTATTGTCATTCAGTCCTTGGCTCTGAAAATAAATTTTTGCTCTAAATTTGAGCAAATGGAAGGCATAGAACAACTTCATAAGTCCATTTTAAGGCATAAACTCTGTCCATCCTGGATAAAAGATTGGAATATCATGAACACCATGAAGTTAATAAAATATTCTTACCATGCGAAGACATTCATATTTCAACTAATGGGAGGTTCTCCCTGGTCAGATCTAATCTTTATAAGTTTTGTTGGTAACCACATTTTTTCATTCCCTGTAGACACATAGGCATAACCACGTTCCCATCTTAAAACCATTGCAGGTTTCCACTCTAAAGTTAACATATCCTTATAATATATTGGTTGATTTAATTCCTCAGTTTTTTGTATAACCCAATGTCTCTCAGCTGCAGTGGTACCCTTTTCCCCAACATTTAGGAAATTCAAAGTTAGCAATGCATTGTGTAATCTATCCCTGGGATTCTTTAATTCCCCCTTTTGTTTAAAAAGCATCTCTTTTAAGGTACGATTAGCTCTTTCTACAATTGCTTGTCCTGTAGGATTGTGTGGTATACCAGTAACATGTTTTATATTATAATATGCAAAGAATTGCTTCATCTTATTAGATACATATGCAGGAGCATTATCAGTCTTAATTTGTGCAGGTACACCCATAAGTGCCATTATTTCTAACAAATGTGCAATAACACAATCAGCTTTTTCAGAACTTAAAGCAGTTGCCCATTGAAACCTGGGGTATGTATCAATGGTATGATGTACGTACCTTTTTTTTCCAAATTCTGCAAAGTGAAAAACATCCATTTGACAAATTTTATTCTTTTTAGTACCTCTAGGGTTACTACCAGCAGGTAATGGAATTTGGTTATACAGAGAACACGTAGGACATTTTTTAATTATTTCCCTGGCTTGTTGCCAGGTAATAGAGAATTTTTTCTTTAAACCTGAACTGTTAACATGATGTTTCTGATGAAATTTTGAGGCTTCCAACACATTTCCTATGAGTAACTGGTCAATTTCCTCATTTCCTTGTGCCAATGGACCTGGCAAACCTGTATGGGATCGAATATGGGTTATATATAATGGATTATTTCTACCTCTGATAACCTGTTGCAATTGTATAAATAAAGAAGTTAATTCTGTGTTATCGGGAATAAATTCAGCAGTTTCTATGTGCAACACAACTCTTTCTACATATAGAGAATCTGTAATTATGTTAAGAGACTCTGGAAAATCTAATAACACCATAAGGATTGCATACAATTCTGCTTTTTGAACTGAGGTATATGGACTTTTGATTACCTTGCTGATTTTGTCTGTCTTATAACCTGCCATTCCCATCTTGTTAGCATCAGTATAGAAGGTTGGTGAATCAGGAATTGGTGTTCCCTTTACAATACGAGGAAGAATCCAAGTAGTTCTTTTTATAAATTGTATACGTTTGCTTTTTGAAAAATTTGTTATTAATTTCTCCCAAATAATTACTGCAAACTCGTTGCCAATCTTCATTGATTACCCACAATGACATAATCTCAGCATTAGTAAGAGGTACTACTATTTCAGCCAGGTCCATTCCTGATAATTGACGTAGTCTTAT
>CAJQZJ010033152.1:312391-323208 GCA_907164525.1 Lophiomys imhausi
CTCTGGCCATGTGGAATTTTTTAGCTGTCTTCTGGACTTGGGTCCAAGGGGGCGCTTTGGTGTAGGAGTCGAGTTGCCTTTTTCCACCCCTATAAGGTGAGTCATTCAGCCCCACCTCCTTGTTCGAGACCTAACTAATCCAGGGGGTGGAGCTTTGTACAAGTAAGCTCTGGTTCCTTGCCAAAAGGGCCAGTACTAGTAAAAAAATCCGATATACAACAGTTTCAAATACCTCACAGTTTTCCCGGGGTTGGCTTCTGTGGTGGGTAAATCTGCCTTCACCCCTAATAGCCTTGCTGCTCCCATGGCCTGGAAATTGGCCAGTGACATCACCGCAGTGGGTTGCAATCTGCATCCTGAAGGCACTTTGCAGCCGAGCTGTGCTCACTTCCAAGGGTCGCAACCTTTTGCCAGATAGCTGGATCGTCTGTGCTAGACCTGGGGGTGCCCAGCAGGGTGGAGATTATCTCTGCGTGGGATCTGAATCTGCCTGCTGGGTATTAGATTGGAACTTACCCTGCCCAGCATGTCTCTCTTGGTGGGGGAGGGGGGAATCCCGATTCCCGGATTCAGCGGCTTCCTTGTGTGTCCGAGAGTGGGAGGGAGCATCCTGCTCAGGGACCCCCAGTGGTCCCTCGGTAGTTGGGTGAGATCCAGAGGGATCAAGCCATTTGTACAGTGTCCTGCAACACTCGCCGCCTTGTGACTGTTAACCCCGAAATCAAAATACGTCCACGCAAGCCGCCGCCATCTTGGATCCCCCACGAATTTTCTTTTTAATTTAAAATAATATATTAAGAACACAAACATGTTGGAATGGTTTCTATTCAGCCCTCTAAAAATTGGAGTCTGCCAGGCAAGTGTGGAACTTGGAGGTTAGTTGAACTTAGGGACTCATGTTTTCCTACAATGTACGCTGCCATTGAACGTGTACAGAACAAGTGTCAGATGTCTGACAGGGCCATGTGAGTTCAGCTTCCCTTTATCATGCCCTGGGAACATCTAGTCTAAGGATACTTAGCTATACAGGCTATGGGTTGGGAGATGCTCCCACTCCTGGGACCCCAGTTTGTGTTTCTAAGGGGTTAGTATTCTAGCTAGGGAGCATTTCCTTAGTGTGTTGAGGAAACAGCAAGTGGACTGCATTGAAATCTGCACAGGCATTCAGGCTCCTTCCCAGCCCACTGAATACCCAGCTGGAAGGAAGAGACTGCAGATATCAAACACTGATTGCAGCCTCAGAATTCTTAGCCCTACTAGGCAGTGAACCTCAATTGCAGACAGGTAGCACCAAAGGTTAGCTCTCATTTCCATCTGGCTCTGGTCTACCATGCTCTCTAACCATCCTCTTTATCCTCTGGCTATTGGATCTGCTTCCAGCCACCAAGTGTCAGGCTTTGGCCCACCATACCTTTTACTCTCTGGGTTAAGCTATGTGGCCTCTGATTTCTCAATGTGTCCACTCATCCTCTCTCCATGATTGCCTTTTACAGCTTATTCAACCCTGGGGCTGTGGCAGACTGACTCTAGACTCACTGTTTTGAGATTATTTCTAGTTTATAGACATGCCTCCCTTCAACAGTGTGTCTCAGCCTCAATGTGCCCCCATTTAAGATGCTGCCCAGCCATAGCCCTCAGGGACGAGATGAGATTTAAAAGGGAGAGGGTCCTCTTAGTCATTCCTGATCATATTGGAGCTAGTCATTGTCTCATCCATACTCTGCATAGATTTGAGGCTTTTGAGAACGGTGGGGTTGCTATCAAGGTAGGACTCTGGGTCTCTTTTTGCCAGGTGTAACAGGCTTTCCCTTTGAATAAATTTTCTGATGTCTCTTGATTTTCTGTGGAGCACTGGGCACAGCCATGTTCTTCTCCTCTTTGACCCTGTGTTACTTGGTTTCTTCATACTTTCTAGCTGTTACACCCCTCATGATTTCTCATGTTATCCTAATTTCCTTTCTTCAGAATAGAGTGTATTCTTTGTTATCCTGACACCTGCCATTCATGGAATCACATGGGTGTGTCTTATTATTTACTATTATTATTTTATTGGAGATAGATCATTTTTATATGACCCTAGAGGCATTGCAGATGTGGTTCCTGTGTCACATATGCATCAGTAGGTGGCAGAAAGAAGAGAGGCTTTGTGTACATTTAGTGTTCTGACCTATGGAAATATGAATGAATAGCCTAACATTCCCTGAAAAAAAGCAAGCCAGAGGCCAAACCACTTTGGCGCCATGGGGCCCGGACAGGAAGCTAGGCTGTGATGACCACCAGTCCAGCACTAGGCAAACACCAGATGGGCTCCCAGGATAGAAACAAAGCCAGAGAATAGAAGAACCCCGTTTGGCTCTGGATGTGGGGGGTGTGAGTGAGTAAGTCCCGAGTATGTGAGTGTGGGAGAGCCAGCCCTGCCTTTTGTCTGCTTTGTGGTGGTGTGGGTGAAAGAGAGATCCCTTCTCTTTCCTTTTGTCCTCACCACAAGTGGCAGACAGGAGATCTGGCTCTGATGAGGTCACAAGAGCAGGAGAGCTGTTCCTGTCCCATACATGCTGCAGTGCTCAGGAAAGCAGGTGCCGCTCTTAGCTTGGGCAGCACAGTACAGTTGGTCCTGGTTGTGGGGGATGTGTGTGAACCAGCCCTGCCTTTTGTCAGCTTTTCAGTGGTATTGGTGAAGGAAAGTTCCCCTCCACTCTCTTTTGCCCTTGCCACAAGTATCAGAAGGGTGAGTATGGCCCTGATTGGGTCATGAGAGCAGAACCAACCCCTTCTACAGGACTTAGGAGAGCAGGCCCTGCACCTTACCTGTGTAACACAGTAGAACTGGCCCTGGATGTGGGGGTTCCAGGCCTAGAACCAGGGCTTTGAGTTGTCCCATCCCAACATGAACTGCTGGAGTGCATGAAGAGGCTAGTTCCACAGACTCAAAACTATAGGATGTTTATAACAGGAAATTCTAAGAAGTGTCCCAGTGAGTTTCCAGTATTGACAAGGTAGCAGAAGGCAGAGGCCTTGCACCAGATCAAGGAGTCCTTATACTGAACATTTGCAAGCAAAACAGTATGGACAAAAGGGAATATTGTGGGACACAGTGAGACACACAGCAGCTTTCACAATGACATTTTTCAAATATTGGTAGAGGTTTCAAACGTGGAGGATAGGTCTGAGCAGACATGGAGGATGAGAAGGAACAGGGTGCATGATGTGAAATTCACAAAATAAAAAAGTCAAAAGAAAAAATGTATAAAAAGAAGAAAATAGATTTTTTATACAGTACATTGTAATTATTGTTCCCTCATTCCTTCCCCCAACTTCTCCCAGATCCTTCTCACCTCCCGCCCAGCCAAATACACACTTTATCTTGCTGTCTCTCATTTGAAAAGAAACAGGCATATAAAAATTACAAAATAATAATAAAAACAAACAAACCCGAATAGGACAAAACAAACCAGTGAACAGAACAACAATAGCAAAAGAGCCAAAGTGAAAGCTGAAGAAATATATACGCAGAGACACACATTGGTACATATGGAAACCCCATAAACACACAAAGTCAGAAGCCATAAAATAAAAGCAAAAATTCTGCATGTGGGAGGAGTCCAGGCAGAGTATTACGAGTCAAAAAGCAAACAAACAAACAAAATAAAGCCCTCCAAAAAATGCCATTGAGTTCTTTGTGTGTTGTCCATCTCTATTCAGCACGGAGCCTGTCCTTAAGAGCGATTTATGTACCCAGTGAGATTCCATTTGAAAATATTAATTTTTCCTGTGTGAGAAGATATCAATTGGCAATAACTTCTAGGTTGGGTACAGGGCTTGTGTTCACTTCCTCTCTCAGTGCTGAAATACCTTCTTGTTTAGACCAGTGCGGGTTCTATGTGTGAGTGCTGCCACAGTCTCCATGAGTTCACATGTGGATCAGTTCTGTTGTGTCTACAAGGCCTTGTTTCCTTGGTGTCTTCCATTCCTATTGGTTCTTAAAATCTTTCTGCTCCCTCTTCTACAGAGTTCTCTGAGCCCCAAGGGAAGAGATTTAATGGAGACATCCCCTTTAGGACTGGGTGTTCCAAGGTCTCTCACTTTCTGTACTTTATCTAGTTGTAAATCTCTGTATTTGTTCTGTACTTTATCTAGTTGTAAATCTCTGTATTTTCTCCAGTTTACTGAAGGAGGAAGCTTCTCTGATGATGGCTGAGCAAGATACTGATTTATTAGTGCAACCGATGTCATGAGGAGTCATTTTATTGCTATGTTCCTTTATCAGAACAATAGTATTTGGTTTTCCCCTAGTTCCCTGGTCTATCTAGTCTCAAATTCTTGGCTAATTGAGCAGTGCAGAACATGGATCCATCTTGTAAAGCAGGCCTTAAATCCAGTCAGATAGTGGTTGGTTATTCCCTTTTGGTCCATGATGGGAGTGTCTTCTAACCTTCTATCTTAACCCAGAAATCATGTCCTTGTTTTCTGTATTCTGCTGCCTTGATGTCAAGAGGCACATTTGTTGCTCATGAAGAGACACTTCACCATGACGTTCATCATGATGTTTTATTGCTGAAAATTCCATTTCGTGTATTACTGTATATAGACTCTCCTATGGCCTAGAAGAAGCAACATCTATGCTTTAATCTGGTTTTCAAGAAGCCTGGAAATTGTGAGCAGCTTCCAGTAGGAATTGAGGGATCTCAATGAGGCATCCACTGGAAAATGTGTGCTCTTAACCACCTGAATAATCTTGGAAACAGATTCTGTTCCCCAACCCCACTCTCAATAACCATCAGTCAAGGGGATAAGTACACTACAGCCTCATGAGGTCTTGATCCAAAGAGCACCTCAGCCATTGCCTCAACCTCTCTGACAGGCAGAGATTGGAGGCAAGTGTATGTGGCTTTAAATAGTCATTTTTCACACCAGTAGAAAGAAAGATCGAACCTCCTGAATCAGATCTTCGCAATGTAATAATCACATGTGTGCATACACACACACACACACACACACACACACACACACACACACACATCCTTACATCCATGACTTTTTATGTCACCTAAAATACAAAGTGAATTAAGTGCTTAAATGAATCAAAGCAATGACATAGAGGGTTTACTTCTAATTTTGACATTTACCGTGTGGTATGGTTTAAACAGTTTAAGTGGTTTTCCTGGAAAGTCAGGGTTTATTTGTGTATTTCACCACCAAATGTTTCCTAAATATCTCTTTCAACTCTGTTAAAGAGACCATACTTAGTACGATGCAGATTGCCTATCTGTCTTAGTTAGAGTTTTATTGCTGTGAAGAGACACCATGACTACAGCGACTCTTATAAAGGAAAACATTTGATTGGGGCTGGCTTACATTTTCAAGGTTTAGTACATTATCATTATGGTAGGAAGCATGGCAGCATGCAAGCAGACATGGTGCTGGAGAAGGAGCTGAGAGTTCTGCATCTTGATCTGAAGACAGCAAGGAGAGACTGTGAGCCACACTTGACATATCTTGAGTATAGGAGACCTCAAATTCCACCCCTACAGTAACACAATTGTTCCAATAAGGCCACACCTACTCCAGTAACGCCACACCTTCTAATAGTGCCATTCACTATGGGCTAAAAATTCAAACGTAAGAGTCTATGGGGGCACACCTATTCAAACCATAACACTTTCCAAATAAAAATTGTGGTAAGGGGCTTGATGGAAGAAATTTTCCAGCTAGTAATTATGTTAAAGGAAAGACATTGTGATATGTAAGCATTAGATGATATATGATCATACCATATAATCGAACATCATCATTTTTGAAAAATGTAAAATGGCCTGACAACAGTGGCATTTGAGAAACTTTGCTTTATAGCAAGTTTAATTAACTAGTACAGTGTCTATCTGTTGCCAGGAATCATTTGAGATATTGGCTAAACATGAATTCTCTGGACCCCAAAGAAGAGGACTGGGATTTTGTATGTTAAATAGATCTTATGAATAGGTGCATTTGGGAGAGACAGTGTATGGAAAATACAATTAAAATGTTTGTTAACTGATTAATTAACAGATAAGTTAACATGTAGGTATTCAAGTGTTTAATTATTAATGTTCAGGCTCAGTGTTTGTGTTAGGTCTTCAGGGAAATTCAAGCAGAAGACATCTGCACTGGCACACACCATCAGTTAAGTGTGAAAGAAGTAAATTGTGAGAAATTTATTATGTAATTGGATTATTATAACGCTTTTCTACTGGAAAATAAGGTCTATGGGAAATGGAAGCATTCCATTCAGAGTACATATGTGGGAAACTTATTATTTCTAACATCATTAATGAACGTGTCCCAAACTATCCTGAGAACAGAGCCAACAAAGGAGACTTAGGGCCTCTCGGACAGATGAAGCAGGCCAAATTGAACAGAGTGAAAGGAAACACCTAATAACTGTCCAGTTTTCCAAAATATATTTTATTAATTATTTGATAATTTTGTGCAATGTATTTTTTATCATATTCCCCTCCTTACTTCTTCCTTAACCTTTCCCACTTCTCTAACCTCCAACATCATATTCTTTATATTTTATATTAATAATTAATTTGTGCTGACACTATACTCCTGGGGACTGGATCCTCCACTGGAGTATGGTAAACCTTCAAGAGGGTACACACTTAAATAAAACTCTTTTAGAAGCCATTGATAACCCACAGTGCTTCAGTTTTGAGTGGGGACTTGTGACATCATTCTGTCTCTGTGTTGGAATGGTGAATGGCTTGATCTTGTGGTCTTACACAGGCAAACACAGATTCTGTGAGTTCATGAGTCCAGTGGTTCTGTCATGTCAGAAGACACTATTTCATTCCAGTGCTTTCCAACCTCTAGCTCTTACCATCTTTCTGCTCCCTTTTCTGGAAGATCCCTGAGCCTGGGAAGTTGGGTGGGATGAGGTGGTATAGATTCCCATTTGTTGCTGAGCACTCAAAGGATACTTCTTCTCTGCATTTTGATTAATTGTGAGTTTCTAGCTACCTACCATCTGCTGCCCCCAACATACTTCTCTGACGCAGTCTGAGAACTGCACTAATCTCTGGGTAGAGAGATAGGAATATACATGGCAGTTTGACACTATGTCCATTTAGTAGAATACTCATGTTAGGTTCACCTCTGGGGCCTGTGAATTCCCTAACCATGAGGTTCTGGCCATAATTACAGTACCAAGCATGTGTTTCCTCCTATGGAGTGGGTCTCAAATCCAATAAGGAAGCTGCTGATTACTCCCATAGCAGTCATACCACCATTTTACCCATGGGCTTATCTTCCCATTCCTGTCATTCTGTAGTTTGTGCATTCATAGGCAAGTAAGACTGTTGATATTTTCCCCAATTCCCTAGAAGCCTATATGGTGCCTTCTAGTGCCATAACCTAATTTCTGGTCAGTATCAACCTAATTTCTCTATGTCTCATGACCACTGTGTATGCCATGTCAACAGCAACAAGGTCTTATTATCAAGTTTGGTGGGCAACTGAGGGCAATGGCAATAGCTTATGTTGCTTTAGGGGTCTCTGGGTTACCACTGATCAACAGCTCAAGAGGAGATATCCCACACCTGCACTGTGCTGGCAAATTTTCAATAAGGTCTCACAAGCAGAGCTCATTCTTCTATGAATCAACTGAGTGATCCAAATGAAAGATTTGAGACTTTTTAAACTGTCTCCCTAGGCAATGTGGTTAGCACAAAGGTCTTGCCAATTTCAACGAACTGGTTGTAAATGAATCAGAAACATGTGGGCTATATGTATTCATATGTCAAAATAAGGGAAAGGTACTTGGAAAATATACTTAATGCCAATGTTTAAATGTTTTAAAAATAGTCTGTGGTATTTTCATAAAACAAAACATTTCTATTCTGTCAGCATTCTAATTTCAATGTATTTATATAATGCCTATTTAGTTTTAAACCAAAATTAACAGGAATGATCATCTTGCAAATAACCTCCATTTTTTACTAACTCATGAGCATGAACTTGGCTGGTCTACCATTCTTAGCCATACACCCTTCAATATTCACTCTTTTAAGAAAATTATTCTTCCAAATTATAAGAGTTCCACAAAAGCAAGTGATGCAAGCTCCAATATATATCCATTTATACACCTTTATATTCGTTCATAGATCTTTAATCAATGTTAGTCATGTATACAATTACGCATAAAGTATATAAAGTATGTTTCTTATGAAGTTAATATAATGTTGAAATATCAAAATTGAGCTAAGTGAGCATTACTTATAAAGAGGCTTAGTATGTTTCTTGGTATATGTAAGACTCAAATCTTTGGTTTTGAATTTCAATTTCTGTTCTTTCTATAACCCTTTATGACAATTACTTGAACAGTACACTGTTCTGAATTATAAATTATCTTAATCTATATAATACATACCTTTTTACTTTGCAAATCCCATACACGTTTACATTGTGTCTTGATCATATTCACCACAACTCGATTCCCTTCCTCCTTCCGTTGTTTCCTGTCTCCAAACATATCTCTCTCCCAAGTTCATATACAGATCCATTTAACACAGATAAAAGGTTTTTTTAAGTGAGTAAAATAGAATGTCATGCAACCAATATGTCTTATGATACTTTCAGTGGAGTACAGAGTCCAGAATTAATGTTGTTATACACAATTGTTGTACAGCAGTTCTTCAGGATGTTAAAATGTGCAAACTGCTAACCTTGACTTGAGGAAGTGGCAAAGGACAGTTCGATTTCAGAGACTGTGGCAACTACAGCCTTCTTCTTGTTGAGAGACCTGTGAAATCATCCTGGAGGAAATACAGAATGGGTGGTGCACTGCAAGGTGCTCATGCAACTTTTTTTCTTTCATTCTTTTTTGAGGCTTAAATTTTTAAAACATTTTTACACATAAAATATCTTTTATTATGAATTATAAAAAATAAAATCATCAAGTAAGTACTACTTGTAAGATCAATTGATGTCCCTTCTTTTGAAAAATTTTTTCACTTTTTATCGATTCTTTGTGAGTTTCACGTAGTGTACCTCAGTCCTCACTTTCCCATCCCCTCATAGCCACCCTTTGCCCTTGCAACCTGTCCCCAAAATAAAAAAGATGAAAACAACAAGAAAGCAAAGCATAGAAAACATCTTTTCGTGGAAGTTGTAGTATATCACAGTGTGTCCCACAATATATTCCTCTGTCCCCATATCTTCACTTGCAAACGTTCAATCCAATGAGTCATTGGTCTGGCTCAAGATCTCTGGCTCCTGTGACACCATCATAATAGGATCCTCACTGGGACTCCTCTCAGTATCCTGTTGTTTCCCTGTGTCATGGAGATTGTGCATCATAACAGCAGGACTGGCCTTTTCATGCATCTTAACTGCTGTTAGATGACATAGATTTTGGGGTGGGTCGAGTCACAGTCCTGGATCTGGGCCTGCATGGTAGCTGAGCTAGTCAGCCTGCTGGGTCTCCCTTAATCACACCAGCAGTGCAAACTCTCTAGCACTGCTCTGGGTAGGCCACCCAAGGCACCATTGGCAGAAGTCATGGTTGGCCCCCCTGCTTTCATGCTCTCAGGGCTGGCTCCAACTATGCTTCTCATTCAAGGTGTGGGACCCACTGTCTCAAGTGTTTCAGCCTGTGAAGAACTGAGACAGCTCTCTCATGCCTGACCATCAGGGCCAGCTCCATTGTGTTGCCCAGGTAAGGTGCAGGATTCACTCTCCCAAATGCTATACTGAATGGGGCTGGCTCACCCACACCTCGCCATCAGGGCCAGCTCCATTATGTTGCCTGGGTGAGATGCAGGACCTTCTCTCCTGAATGCTGCCACCCATGACAGATGGGACCAGCTCTCCATACTGCTGCATCCAGTGAGGGCAGGACCAGTTCTACACAGTCCCTGGACATCCAGGTGGTATCTGGCTGCTGCTCTGACCAGGGACATCCGTATGTCCCTATGTTCTCTAGTAGTAATATGAGCCACAGATATTAACATCAACCCTGCCATTGCATAGCCACAGATTCAGACATGGCCCTCAGTGGCAGCTTGGGTTGGAACTTCACCATGGTCCCTGATGGTAGGGCTGGCCATTCACAATAGGCTACTCCTCTCCACCCTTGATTCTTCAGTTCCATATTTCTTCATAATGCTCAGGCTGCTCCACTTCTCCTTCTCTCCCATCTGACCACTCACACACAGTGGTGGCTTCAGCTGCAGGCTGGTGAGCCCCCTGGTGACATCCTGAATCCATTCTGTGTGGCATGTGGAAACCAAGTGTCTATGATCTGCCTGCGCTGTGTACTTCAGGACAGGTCTTTGGATGACATGGTAGTTGGCAGGTTTCTGTCTTTCTCTTTCCACACTGTGCTACCTGGATTTGATTTTTATGAGTCCTAGGCATAAGACAACTTTGGCCACCAAGTCAGGCATCAAGGTAGAATGAACAAAGGACTGCCATCTGCTCTGTCTCTGACTGATTAAAAAACACCACAACCACCAAGGTATATCTTCGCCTAGCACTGGGGGTGGGCAGTACTTTTATAACTTTAACATTTATTTAAATATGTGTTTGGGCCAGCCTCTGAGGCACAGTGAAGATCTATCTTAGAGAAACCACTCTAAGGTAAAAAAACATTCCATGTGACTCTACAGTTCTAATTCACATGGGAAAGAAACTCAGAGGAAGTTAGGTAAGCTTGTATTTTGTATTACCATCTCTAGGGAAAATAAAATAAAAAAGTAAGAGTTTTACAAGTGGCATAATAATTGTTTTATTGGACTGGGTCAGTGAGAGGAGAACACAGACCCAACCACAGCTCTACC
>CAJQZJ010033152.1:345388-381905 GCA_907164525.1 Lophiomys imhausi
TGTGTGTGTGTGTGTGTGTGTGTGTGTGTGTGTGTGTGTGTGTGTGTACATTTTATCAGTTCTGTTCCTCTAGAAAACCATGCCTAGTACACTGTCAATGATCATGTTGGTTGCAATTATGTGGTCAATAATTTTCCTGATTTCTCCAATATGTAGAGAGAAGTTTGCCTTCTTTTTTTTTTTTTTTTGTGTGTGTGTGTGTGTGTGTGTGTGTGTGCAGAATTTGTCAGATCACAAAGGGCTAGTACCTGCTATGCACTCTCAACTGATTCACCTGCCCTTACTGAGAACTTCAGCAGGGAAATTTCCCACAGCATCAGTTGAAGAGGCATCAGTATTCATGAGGACAGGCTCTGGAGCAGAGAAGTCATTTGCAACCACAGGATTTCTGTGTCTTCTGTGTTGTTTTCAGGCAGTAAAACCTGGCATATGCCAAGTCAACTAAGTAACTCTTAAAGGAGAAAGGTCTAACTGACTTGTCAAACCTCTTCACTCTCAGTCACATTACTGTTTCCTCTGGAAAGTAAGTGCCTGCTCAAATCTGGGGCAATTTGTTTGTTTGTTTTTGTTTTGTTTTGTTTTTCCTGGAGTAGATGGCAAATGGCTTTGCTCTCAGCAACAGCTTTGGGTGGAAGCAAGTTGAAGTGGATGGTTACCACAGGCTGTTGTTGTTACCCAGTGCTTGGTTCCAGTGAGGCTGTCCCACAAGTTTTCTCAACTTTGTTCTAGTACACCATGACAGTGCCAGGTATCATATTTCCAGTATCTTATGTTTCATCTTTTCCTGTTGGCTTTCTCCATGCTGAAAATAGTGACAAAGGCAGTGAACTTTGGTTTTGCGCTTTGCAGGGGTGTTTCTTGGCTCCTGAGAATTCTGTATGTGACAGATGAAAGGGAACAACTGATTCCCCAGAACAGTCCAACTGTTGTGTCAAAAGGCATGTGGGTGACCCAAAGCCAACACCTTACCTATAATTACAAACTGTCAATTAGTCTGAAATTACTCCCTTTTGTCATTTCCGGTCTACCACAAATCTCCCTGGAAGCAACATTGGGCATTGTTAATATGCATAGTAGCGCTGGTGGACAGTTGGTGGGGACCCGCAAATTTGTGGTCTGTGCATTTCATTGCAAGATACATATCATACAGCTTAATCTGGAAACTAATCTGGCTGAAATAAGCTCAGATAGTCACAGAAAAAGTCATCAACTTGTTAGCTTAGACTAAACAGTGATTATGAAAGCTATACAAGGATCCTTTAGGCTATCTGCTGTCATGAGTGTCTAACGCTTCCTTCATCTAGCGAAAACACAGAAGTGAAAAGGGGCAGGAAGCTAGGATGAAGGATATCCTCAACCCTTTGTTTTCTTTTGTGTGTGAGCAATTGTTTCAAAGTCTAAATGTAGCATTCAATGGATCATTTGTCACCACAAATTACCCCTTAGATAGTTTACTTCAAGTGCCAACTTTCCTGGGTACCTTCTGGGTTTTACAAGTTGTTCCATCAAACAATGATTATTATTCTTTGAGAAATTATCCAGAGTAGCTTGTTACATGACAGACATGTGGTTTGAGTTTTGTTGTAAATGTAGAACAAAGGGCCTAAGAGTGTTTCTTTTCATTATCCAAGCTGTGCCACTTTGAGGGGACATCAGATAGTTCATTATTCAAATGAGAATGTTTTCTTGCCTTTCATTTTCTGTTTTATTTCTGTATATCCATGACATTTCAGCAAGCAAGCTGCCTCCTCTAGAAGCACCATCTGCTTTGCTTTTCAACTGTGAAACATATGAGAAAACGAGTCCATTCCCTCTTACAGAAATATATGTGGGGTGAGGGGAATGGTGCTGTCAATTACATATATTTTCACATGAATATATACATATACAAATATATATATTTATGTCTGTGTAGAAGTGTGTGTGCTTTTTCTTATTTTAAAAAATACTCCAGCAGAAACGTGCAGTCAAGGAATATGATCTCAACAGAACAACTAAGCAAAACTCTCTAACTAAACATTATTTATATCATAAATCCTCTCTCATTGCAGCACTCCTTGAACATGCAAATTTGGGTCAGTTTGTCCATTGGTATATTCCCAACATCTCTAATAGTATCTGATGCATAGTGTTGGGCTTAATAGCTATTGAATGAAATATCAAAACTCCTCCTGAGTAAATTTTGTGTGCTAGGCATGTAGCAGTCATAAATACTCTTATTTCTGGACATCCATATTATTACTTCTACTCGGAAAGAGAGGCCATTCTTCCCCTGTATTAACAAACTTATGCTAGGATAAGGTTCTGCCTGCTCAGTTTCAAAGCAAAGATCATTAACACCATCTTCTATGAGTTGTCAGGCCAACTCTTAAGGGTCACTTATTTAAATAATCACCACAGAGTATACTGTCTGGAGCATATTACTAGGCCAGTAGCTGTCACAACAGCTCACTTCCATTTACTAAAGAATGTAATCTAGGATTATAAGCAAGACTTGACACTATCACTATCTAAGATAAACCTAGCCTCTCTGAAGGCACTTCCTTGGCCAAGGGGACTTACTTGGAGAATAGTTACTATTCTTTCAATACTCACTCCTTGGCATCCCCCTATGAGGTTTTGAATGGAATGTTTTTACTTCTGATAGCTAACATTCTAGTAAGTGGTATATGCATTGTTGGAACTTATTAAATTGGAGGTACTAATGATACAACTGAGTGAATTTTGTAGTAAAGAGATTGAGAGAAGCTTGACCCTCAAAGAGATGTCTACATGGAAACTGAGAATTGTGAGTGAATGATCATATAAAATGAGTACATAGAGCAATAATGGGGATGGTATGAGATAGGCAGAGTAGTTAGTATTGGGGAAGACATTATTGAGAGCATGAAACAATGATCAGAATAGGAAGAAAAATGAAACAGTGGTGTGGTGAATAAGCTGATATTTGATAGATGTTGTCTGTTTGGGAAAGCTTTGGTTAAGCCTTATCAAGTAAGCTCTGTTTTTAAAATGAGACAAAGAGAGGTCAAGTAGTCAGCTAGGGGTTGTTGGGGTTGGGATTAATCTGTTAGGATTTGAAAATCTGTGCTCTTGTTTCCTCTTCCATGCTTCATTGAAGTAAAAGGAAGAAGTGGTTTTAATGTGGAAAGGGTGCACATTTCCAAATGCCAGGTGGCCAGGCAGTCAATTTAGATATGAATGCAGTGTCCACAGGCTATTAGAACTAGGGAGGATATTGGTAGCAAAGGTCATTACAGTATGAACTAGAAGTTTCAAACTAGAAGTTTGAAACAAAGTAACTTAAAAGTATGAAAGTATGAACTATAATCAGTTTCTTTCTTTACCACAGAGTCTGGTTTCAGGAAATTTAAATAGGTTTTCAAAGGATAATTTGAAACGTGGCAGGAATAAAACTCAGTATGAGTCTCAATTCTCAATTTCATCTTATTTGTGTAGAAATAACTATGAGGAAGATCCGAAGCTGTACATGTAGAGTTTAAAAACACTATGCTTCTAGGATTTTTCTTTCATGTGAGGCAATGAGAAGGAAAGAGATCAAGATTTTATAGATGAGAAAATTGAAGCACAAAGAAATTAAGGTCTTGTTTTTAGCAAGGGTAGTGACCACATCAGAAGATCTGAAAGGTCTTTTACTACTTGTGAAACTGCAAACACAATTCCACTTTTAATTCCAGACTGTTAGCCCCTCTTGTAATTTATGACAGGAAAGAGATGGCAGCAGAAGGAAAGATAACTCTGCTCAACTTAAGAAACCTTCTTCTTGTCATTCTCTTGGATTATCTGACCTTTGCATTGTGCAAGTATCTGCCCCAGCACCATACCAGAAAGATGTTGAGGGAAGGTCTAATATTGTTTCTGATACATTGAATTCAATGCTGAGATCTGGTTACTGCCCCTTCTGAGGCATTCTCTTGATTGGTTAGTAAAAGTCGCTTATGGCCAATTAGCTGGGCAGAAAGAGTATAGGAAGGCGGGACTTCCTGAGATCAGAACAGGAACTCTGGGCACACACAGAGTCTCTCTTTCCTCCGGGAGACACAGAAGGAGACAGATGTCTAGAGAATGCTGGAAGGTAATCGCAGGCACATGGCGGTTTGGGATTAGGTGATCCAGGTTAACTTAGTGTAGCTAATTGAGAGTCTGCCCAACCAAGGGCTAAGTATTAAAACATTAAAAGGTCTTGGTGTATTTAATTATTGGGGAAAAGACTGTGGCGGCTTATAGGCCCTCAGTCCAAGCAGTCCCAGGCTGTTGGACTCCCAGATTCCCCTTGAGCCCAGGTGAATCTCCCGCCAAGCCGCCGGTAATTCTACCAGCCTAATATAACAACTTATATTAATTAACAGAGTTTAGGTTACAGGTGGTGTAGGCCACCCTTAGTCCCAGGGCTCTTTCTCCAGGATAAGTTAGGCAACCAGTTAAGGCACTCGGGCCAGGCCGCCTGCTCCTCTGCCAAGCCGCCAGCTACTCCACCAGCCTAATCTTACAGTTTATACTTACTAATAGCTACGTTAATTAATTAATTTGCAGTTTTCAGGTGGCTCCTCACGTTGGGCACCACATGTAAAAAAATTTGCTAATTAAGCTATTTAACCTGTATTTATATTATTATTAATTGGTTTGGTAGCAGTCAATCCTTAAGCCACCATTATAAATGAACACAAACAGATACCATGTGGATTTTAACAAGACTCGGCCTGAGTTGTGCAATCCTAGCCCATCTAAGCTAGTTCATAATTCTATTACCCAAATATGACCCCATATATACATATGTCCCCTGGGACTGCCATTCTCCATCATATGCCAATGTTTCTGGCCATGTGGAATGAGGTTCTTTTCTCTAACCCATGGTGTGTGCCTCCTTCTTCCTGCTGCTGCCTGGAATATCTTCTTCTTCCTGCTGCTGGCTGGAATGCCTTAATCCTCTGTCTAAAGCACAGGCTTCCTATTCTAATCTCAGGAAGTCCCACCTTTCCCTGTCTTTGCCCAATCTCAGGCCTTAGACATTTTATTTAACCAATTAGAGTCAATAAAAGTAACAGACAGCAAGCAGAACCAATTAATGAACATTTAGAATGCTTAACATTACCCTATCAACTGTCTTCTACAAAATTTAAATATCTGAACTTTAGAAAAGCCATTTTAAAAAGCAAATGCTAAGAAAGCATGAAAATCCTTCACTAGAAAAACATTCCCACTTTCAAAAACAAGCCTCAAGTTCAGTTTTCCCTTGATTAAAAAAACAAATAAATATACCATATTATACCAGGCTTTACAATGTATGAGGCAAAGAACCAAAAAGGAAATAAGTTACCACTAAAAGGCCAGCCTATTTTCATGTATAAATGTGTACTTATTGGTTACTTTTTGTAACCTGATGCTAGGGCCCTATAGCTGAATATGCAGTTTACTCATGTTATTGAATATGAAGAAATCAAGTCAGTGCCCAAATAGAAGCTTCAACTATATTAATATTTATGGTTCTGGAAGGCACTTTGCATGCTATTGGAAGGTCAAAGCAATAATCGTTTTCATCCAGCTATAAACCCTGAAACCTACAAAAGTGACTAGCCTGCGATGTATGGGTATGATAGTGGCAGAAATATTAGCAGAAGTAACCAACTACCTTTTTATTGGTTTTAAGACTCATTCCATGGATGGAACTCATTTCTAATACTGATAAAGTGACCAAGAACTTGAAGGTAGCTTGAGCATGGGTTCTAGTGGAAATCTAATTACTCAGATAAAGGATCATAGCAATAAGATGAATTTAAATGACGTATTGCTCTACCCATAGACCAGAGTACTGTTCATCAGAAAAGCTTCTTCTTTCAGGAGATGGGAAGTAAAACAGAACCACAATAGAACAATATGCAGAAAGTAAGAGAGAGTTTGGAGCACTCAGTCCTAAACGGGATGCTTTTATTAAACCTCCCCCTTCAAGGCTCAGGTATTTATGTGGAAGAGAATGTAGAAGATTATAATAGTCAAAGTTGGTGGGTGGCTCCAAGGCAAAGCATCTTCAAGCTACAACAAGACTAATACACACATACCTGGACAGAGAATGGGACCGCACACACTGGGCCTGCCAAGGTTCAACCTGAACACAATTCTAGCACTAAGAAGGAGACGTTGACATGAAGTCCCATGCATAACCAAAAAGTTATTTGAAATTGATACCAGCTGGGATATGGAAAATAGGTTTTATCAAAAGAGTGTTACTGGGTATATCTGTCACACTAAGGGCCAGCATCATTCCCAACAATAGTTAACCAACACAAAATGAACTTGATGTTTTTATGGGATTTTTGTTTTGTTATATTATTTATTATTATTATTATTATTATTATTATTATTATTTTACTTTAATTTGGTTTTTTGTGAGAATGTGAATTTGGGTAGGTACGAATGTGGAGAGGATATGAGAGGAGTTGTGAGATGGGAAATAATTTGTTCAATATATGATAATAGTTTAAATAAAAAGAAATAAATTGCTTGTTTCTGATAGCTGGGTAGTATTCCATTGTGCAAATGTACCAGTTTTTTTTATCCATTCGTCAGTCGAGGGACATCTGGGTTGTTTCCAGTTTCTAGCTATTACAAATAAGCCTAGTATGAACATGGTTGAGGAGATCACCTTGTGAATTGGTGAGGAATCATTTGGATGTATATCTAGGAGAGGTATGGCTGGGTCCTGAGACAGAGCTATTCCAAGTTTTCTAAGATATCACCAGATTGATTTACATAGTGGTTGTACAAATTAGCACTCCCACCAACAATGGAGGAGTGTTCCCCTTTCTCCACAACCTCGCCAGCATGTGCTGTCATTTGAGTTTTTGATCTTAGCCATTCTGACAGGTGTGAGATGGAATCTGAGAGTTGTCTTGAGTTATATTTCTCTGATGATTAAGGATGTTGAGCATTTCTTCAAGTGTCTCTCGACCATTAAAGATTCCTCTTTTGTGAATTCTTGGCTTAGCTCTGTTCCCCATTTTTGATTGGACTATTTGGTTTCTTGGTATTTAATTACTTGAGTTATTTGTAAATTATGGATATCAGTCTTTTGTCGGATGTGGGATTAGTAAAGATCTTTTCCAAATTTGTAGGTTTCCATTTTGTTTGAATGAAAGTGCTATCAAAACAAGGAAATCATGCAATTTGTAACAAAATAGATGGAACTGAAAAAGCTCATCCTGAGTGAGTTAACCCAGACTCAGAAAGATGCACATGGCATCTCTTCACTAATAATTGTATTTTAGCCATATAGTACAGGATAACTACTCTACAACCAACACACCAAAAGGAGCAGGAACATAGACCTTGTTGCCTATTAGTGGGACACTACCTTATTGATGCTGCCATGTAGGTCCCCAGTACATGAGGAAGCTCTTAGCTGTCATATGGCTGCTGAATTGTGGGGGAGACTAATATGTAGGAACACTCTACTCTGGAGAAGTAAGATAGGAGGGAGAGGGGTAGAGGATGGAAGGTGTTCAAGTCTTTGATCCACTTGGACTTACGTATTGTGCAGGATGCTAAGTATGGGTCAATTTGTATTCTTGGAAACTGTCATTCAAACTAACGGCAACCTACAGACTGGGAAAATATCTTTACAAACCCCACATCTGACAGAGGGCTAATATCCATAATTTATAAAGAACTAAAGAAATTAAACACCAGGAAACCAAATAATCCAATCAAAAAATGGGGAACCAAGCTAAACCGAGAATTCACAAAGGAGGAATCTCTAATGGCCAAGAGACACTTGAAGAAATAAATGCTCAACATCTTTAATCATCAGAGAAATGCAACTTAAGACAACCCTGAGATTCCATCTCACATCTGTCAGAATGACTGAGATCAAAAACTCACATGACAGCACATACTGGTAAGACTGTGGAGAAAGGGGAACACTCCTCCATTGCTGGTGAGAATGAAAACTTGTATAACGACTATGGAAATCATTATAGCTATATCTTAGAAAACTTGGAATAGCTCTACCTCAAGACCTAGCCATACCCCCTCCTGGGAATATATCCAAAAGATTCTCCATCAAACCACAAGGACATCACCTCAACAATATTCATAGCAGCTTTATATGTAATAGCTAGAAACTGGAAACAACCCAGAGGTCCCTCAACTGAAGAATGGATTAAAAAAAAATTGTGGAACATTTACACAATGGAATACTACTCAGCCATCAGAAACAATAAAATCATGCAATTTGCAGCCAAATGGATGGTACTAGAAAAGCTTGTCCTGAGTGAGCTAACCCAGACTTAGAAAGATGCACATCTATTCACTTATAATTGGATTTTAGCCATATAGTACAGGATAACTATCTTACAACCGACACATCAAAAGGAATAGGAACATAGACCTTGTTAGCTCATAGTGGGACACTTTTCCCTAAAAGAGTTGCCATATAGGCCCCCCAGTACAACAGGAAACTCTTAACACTCATATGACTGTTGAACTGAGGGGGGCTGATATGTAGGGACAACCTACTCTGGAGGAATAGGATAGGTGGGAGAGGGGGGGAGAGAGTGGGAGGATGGGACTTGGAGGGGTATAGAGAGGGGACTGTGATGGAGATGTAACTTGAATTCATAAATAAACAAAAATATACAAATAACAACAATAGCAAAAAAAGAGCTCACATGTTACCTAACAATAAGGACCCTAGATAATTGTCCTAGAGATTCCTGCACTGGTGAATAGCTTGAATTTCAAAGATCATTTTCATGTTATTCTTGTGTGCAAAGCTCCATCAGTTAAATGAATATTTGCTTTTTCAGATATGTGGTTATTATGTATTTATCAAAGCTTGTATAGGGGAAGTTTAAGTCACATAATTTTTTACTTATGAGACTTCAGAGCCAGGAAGCATCATGAGTACAGAGGAACTGAAAATTTTAAATGTGCTAAAAGAAATAATAATAAAACTTCAAGAGTTGGTCTGGAAAGGAAGCTGACATATATTTTCCTCCAGACGATGAAGTCTGCTAGAAGAAAGGGACTTGAAGCTGCGATAGGCCTCAGGTGGGAGGAAGAGCATTAGACTGACTAAATACAATATATTTATATCTAAGTAGTTTGGTAGGAAGAAGAGATCTCCCTTTAAAACTTAGAGAGGAGATGGATTAAGAGTGAAAATAAGAGGCAAGGAACCAGAGAGAAAGCTACCATGGGAAGAATGATGGTGGTGGTAGGGAACAGAGGAGCTTCTTCAGAGATCATCCTTTAGAAAACTTCCCTCAGAAAAATCCCCCAGGAGTCTCCTGACCATTCCCCAGAACAAAGGAAAAGGCTGATACTTCTTAGTCATGTAAGGGTAGCAGGAAATTTCATTTCACATTATTTACATCAGCATAGCTTGCATGACAAAGAATGTAGAGGAGTCAGGTACCCAAAACCACAAACTGTTAAGACATGGCATAGACTGCTTTTTTAAAAAAAATGTAGATAGCTATTTTATGTTATTTTTTCCATACAATATGTTTTGATCATATTCTTTTCTATCAGATTCCTCCCTAAATTTCCTTGTTCTTTCCTTCCCTTAAAGAAAAGAAAACAAAACAAACCACAAGCCAATCCAGAACAAGCAAAACACACCAACAGAAGCAAAAAAAAATGTGGAGTCCATTTTGTGTTTGCCAACTACTCCTGAGCAAGGGGCATGCTCTGGTGTGTGGTGGATATATTCCTTGTCACCCCAGGAAAGAAAAATACTTTACCCTTTCCTAGGAGCTATCAGTTGCAAATAGCTTCTTGGTGTCTACTGCTTCTCTGTGCTATGATTTTTGTCTGTCTTCAATGTGTGCAAGTCTTGTGCATGCTGTCAGACTGTTTTTTTTTTTTTAACCTCTGTCTCTGAGAGAGCTGTAGGGAGGGGAAACTTGATTCAGGATATAGGACTTGGCCTGAAGGTGCAAGACACTGTTCTAACAGAAAGGATTTGGATTACAGGAAAGACCTGATTCAAAGAATCAAAGAAGGGAATCAAATTGAGAGGGATAATCCTCACCCCCAATGGAAATCTTGTTTAGACTGGGAGCTACTAGTTGACCAATTAGAAGGTACTTTTCAAAAACCAATTATCCATCAAAGGATTGTTTGTTTGAGATCCATTGGCATGAGCTCGCATCATTTTGTTCTCATGTAGTCTACTTTGTTATTGAGGAAATAAAAGTGCTGAAAGTGAGGTATGTGATACTGACCACTAGTCTGAGCATTTGAAAGACAGCCCCCCAACCCTCACCCCCCCACACACACTTCCTTTTTATCAGCATTCTCTGTCAAAAACAATAGCTGATGTTTCGGAAACACCTGTTGGTAGATTTGGGACTTTTCTTAAAGACCCCTAGAGACAAGTCCTATTTTAGATAGATTGTTTTAAGCACTGTTTTGTTTAGCTCTTTCAGTGACTATCTCCCATGGCTGTATAGATGCATAGGATGCAAATGACTCTAAGCAGTGGTTGATTAAATACTTCACCAGGCAGAGATGCCCCATGGGAACAGTACACAACATTTTAGTGCCTTTCAAGGCAGTGGTTTCTTATTGTATAGATGTTTCTGAGTGGATAAATAATCTAGGGTTCTAATGCCAAAGGCTAATTGCCCTGGCTTGGGAAATGCCTGTATTTTTCCCCCACCCCTCTGCGAGGCATGAATTATATTGATAGGCTTGCATGTTTCTCTGGCTGACAACCAAGAGCCCCCATTCCAGGAGGATGGGAAAGTTGTGGGATGAAGTTTTCTCACAGAATTTAGCACTGACTAAAAAGTGAAATTGCTACAATGAATAATCATCTTTCCTTCTGAAATCTTAATTGGGTTGGCAACATGTGTAGTTACCAGAAGGGCAGAGGAACCCAAGACATTGAATGAAGGACAAATTTCTTTGACTATTTGTAGGCAGCCTCAAAAAAAAAAAAAAAAAAGAAAAGAAAAAAGAAAAAAAGTCGTTTTCTAAAAGCCCCAACCACCATTGAACTCATTCATTTGAGAGAAGTACCGTTTGCTTTGCTTGGACTTACACAGCTTTCAAACTTCAGGCTTTCATGCTTCAGAAATAGGAACTTTTAGAAAGTGAATGCTTGCTGGCTAAGGCGATTTTAATCTCTCAAATGCTGTTACTGAAGTTCAAAGTATGAAGGTGTATCAATGGGTTGCAAACCACTGTAATGCAACACTTATCCAATTTGCAAGCATGTTAGGTTTTTTTTTTCCATCTAAACTCTTTCTCAAGGAGAAAAAAAGCTTCACAGAGAGACCGTATGGAGGGTAAATTACAAAGATCTCCCACAAACATCAGAATTACATCAACTTAAGTGTAATTACCACCTTAGTAGGGAAATAAGAGTCTTTATTTTGTACCTTTTTACCAAAAGACTATACACAGCTGGAAGTTCACGAAAGGTTACTGGCAGAATCAAACGTCTACTTTATGGAAACTACCAAAACTAAATTATACATATTTTTAATAGGCTGTTGAATGATGCTCAAAGGTTCATTGAAGATGCCAGTTTCCAGCTCAGCCATCAGGGATGCCTCAAGTTAGCATGCAGCTTTGCCAATAGTGATGGAGTCCTCACTTGCCTATTGCCAGAGAAAGGTTTCACTTTTCTCCTACAATTCCCATAGCTGAAGGAAGTTGAGGGACCTGATGTTAGAAACATAAGTCTTGATATGGGCTATGGCTCTTTCAAAATTTGATAAGCTGGTTAACTTTAAGTACAATTTCTCAAAACAGTACACTACACAATTACAAACAGTCCCTAACACAAGTGTCTGCATTATCATTTAATAACTCATAGCTGTCAGGGACTCTTGACATATATTCTTAAAAATGTCCATGAACAGGAAATGGTGATGAGAGGGGGCATGGTTTTGAACAGCAGAGGTCAAAATGATGAAGCAGGACTTTAGTTACAAGATCCTTTCTGTGGTGTTTGCACTAAGTACTTTCAGCAACATTTATTTTAATACCTCCTAGAAATATTTGCTAAAGAATCAGGTGTATGTATGTATGTATGTATGTATGCATACACACACACACACACACACACACACACACACACAGAGAGAGAGAGAGAGAGAGAGAGAGAGAGAGAGAGAGAAAGAGAGAGAGAGAGAGAGAGATACTTTTTGTATGGCCGTTTACTTAAATAACCATTGGTACAGAGTTGAAAGTACTCAAGAGCAGTGAACTAGTACTCAAATTTTCCAATGCTCAGACCTACACCTTTAGGCAGACACCAGGGGGAAGGGGAGATTTTCTGATATGCTTCACATTACAGTGTTTAATTTATAGCTTAATGAGCATTTTTAAATTTATAATTTAAAGAGTCCAATGTGAATTGAAGTATCCTGTTCCCTGACATAATGAGGAGTTAGAGAAGACAGTTTGTGTCAAGGGGAAATCAGACTTATTGCTCACAGTCGGGAACATATCCTTGATATTGAATACTGCTGAGAAATGTCCATCCTTCACATTGAGGATCAGAGGTAGGTTTGTGGGGAGTGACTTGGTTTGTTGGTTTCCCCTCTTCTGTAATGGTGCTTGGAAGAGTTAGCAGGAGCTGTAGAAATTTCCAAATTTAATGCTAGGGAACAATTTCTTGCCTGAAAATATATAGCTCAATGCTTCTGGATTGGATGAGTATTAGGGGAGGAAGGACAAATAAGAACAAAATATAATGACATATATGTATCAAAATGCCATAACAAGATCCATGACTTTGTATGCTAACATAAATTATTGTTTTTAATGCTAAAAGAACAAAATATGAAAAGTATCTGTCTTTGCTAAGCCAC
Organism: Lophiomys imhausi; assembly: GCA_907164525.1. NCBI lineage: Eukaryota > Metazoa > Chordata > Mammalia > Rodentia > Muridae > Lophiomys > Lophiomys imhausi. Next base: position 358,234 of record CAJQZJ010033152.1, read on the forward strand.
ACAGATAATTATGATTGCCGTATATCTCTTCTGTATGGGATTTTAGAGTATATAAGTTACTTGCATATATACTCAGACTTATGCCATAGTATAACTCAAATATTTTATAATATGGTATTGACTTATTTATTTCAAGGCATTCTGTGGGTTTTAGAAGCTGTGGCCCAGATGTCATAAATGCTACAGAAAGTGTTTGTTGGCAATGTATAGATCCAAACTTTTTTGTAAGACTAAATTGGAAAAATGATGAGAAGAAAATACGCCATAGCCTCTTTTGCTATGAGTAAGGTTTTAGGTATGATTAAGGGCAACAGAAATATGAACATACCTTAGCTCCACAGTGGCTTAGTCTAGGGATGGCAGAGATTCATTAGAGGCATCGGCCTTGGGGAGGATCAGTACGCAGCTGGCATTGATGGTTTGTACAAGACAAACAAGGAGAAAAGCTTTTCTACTTATAAGCTCTCTTCTCTCATGGACTCCCATGAATTTATGACAAAAGATTCTTCAAAGAACACACCTGCTTTGTTCCATCACTAGATTTAATTTACTGTTTCTTTGATGGACTGATTGATTGATAGTTTGATTGATTCACCATCTTTTACATACATAGTTCATACATCATGTACTCTGTTTGGTGTTAGAGATACACAGAAAAATAAGCTTATGAAGTCCTTGACAAAGAAAAGGGTTATAAAATAATTACAGATGTTGATCCTACCTATCCATGAGCATGGGAGATCTTTCCATCTTCCAATGTCCTCTTCAATTTCTTTCTTCAAGGACTTGAAGTTCTTGTCACACAGGTCTTTCACTTGTTTGGTAGGAGTTACCCCCAGGTATTTTATATTGTTTGTGGCTATTGTGAAGGGTGTTGTTTCCCTAATTTCTTTCTCAGCCCATTAATTTTTTATATAAAGAAGGGCTTCTGATTTTTTTGAATTAATTTTGTATCCAGCCACCTTGCTGAAGGTGTTTATCAGCTGTAAGAGTTCTCTGGAGGAATTTTGGGATTGCTTATGTATACTATCATATCTTCTGCAAATAGGGATAATTTGACTTCTTAGTTTCCAATTTGTATCCCCTGGATCTCCTTTAATTGTCTTATTCCTCTAGCAAGAACTTCCAGTACTATAATCATCACAGAAATGCAACTCAAGACAACTCTGAGATTCCATCTCACACCTGTCAGAATGGCTAAGATCAAAAACTCAAATGATAGCACATGCTGGCAAGGTTGTGGAGAAAGGGAAACACTCCTCCATTGCTGGTGGGAGTGCATACTTGTACTGTTGAACCCTGGAGGGGGGGTTCCCCGAGGTCCCGACACCCAGAGACAACTAGAGTCCCAAATTCGTTGCAATATACAAGAGGTTTATTTAAGTAGATGCGCCGGGGTTCAACTGCCTCCGTGGAGGAGTGAACCGCCAAAAACAGTTTTCAGGCAGTTTTTAGGCACACAGGCTGCAAACAGGTAGGTGCATAAAGGAGTAACTTTTAGCTAGGTGATAGCCGCAGGTATATAAGGGAACAAAGGGGATGTTAGGTGGTGATGCAGGTGGGGATTGGGGAATGAGGATAAGGGATCAAAGGGGAGTAGAAGCAATCCAGTCAGCTATGTAAGTTTAAATAGTCCCAAGGACTGAGTTCTGTGGAATGTCTCCAGGAGTCATGAGGTCAGGGTCTTATGAACAGAGGAGAAGGCCTTCCTAGGGAAGTGGTACTTATTTATTTATTTTTACAGCTTTACATTCCCTTCTTCTTCAAGTGAGTGATTTCAACCCTGAAATCAGGGGTCTGATTCCTCAAGTGGGATCTCGGCGTATTGTTGTCTTAACATGAGCACTTGGACAGCGCTGACCCATACTCTAACAAAGGAAATTAGTCGGCTTAGAATGTAGGGCCCTAAGGTGAGTAGTAGGAGGAGGATAACGAGGGTTCCCATCAGTGTGGATATTAAAGTGGCAAACCATGGGGTTTTATTGAACCATGACTAAAACCACCCCTGGGAACTTTGCCTTTCTTTTTTTCTGGTGGCTATCCTTTCCCTTAGCTCATTCATAGAGTCAGTAATTACTCCAGAATGATCTATATAGAAACAACATTCTTCTTTTAGGGCAGTACATAACCCTCCTTCTTTTAGAAACAGAAGATCTAACCCTCTCTGGTTCTGCATGACTACTTCAGACACTGAAGATAAGGATTCTTTTAATTTTGAAATGGAATCCTCCAGTACCTGTAGGTCAGTATCTATTTCTTGACGCACACTGGCATAGTATTGTGGTTGCTGTGCTAAAGCCACGGCACCTGTTCCTATTCCGGTTGCCACTCTTAAACACAGTAGCACAGCAGCCAAAGTAATTGTTACAGGTTCTCTTTTAGTTTTATGGCTCCCCTCATAGGCGTCTAAGAAGGAAGAGTCTGGGAGGTAGATTAGCCTGGGAAATAATTGCACCAGCACGCAGAACTCATTAGTTGAGTTCAACACAGCTAAAGACACACATGGGGCAAGCCCTGTACTACACATCCACCATCTTAATCAGGTGGGATGAGGTATCCAGAGGAGTCTATGACATGTTCAGTTCTATTGCAGAGGTGCTGTGGGGGAGGGGGGTGGAGTGCCTACACAGACTCCTTTTCCTGACATTGAGGAAAGGGTTATCTTGGCTCCCCCACCTTGTTTCCATCTACATTGTTCGGAGGAGGGGGAGGTGTTTATCTCAGCATCCACCCCAACTGCTTCATAATAATGTGGTGGGGCAGTGTAGCAAAGCCAGCAAGACTCAGTTTCCCCTGGGTTAGTGGCATTGAGAACAAGGTAAGCACCTGTGATTAATTTTAGCATTCTCATTTGGGTAGATAGGTCAAGGAATGAGGTGGGGGCAGGTGTTAGCATCCTTGACCTTTGTTGACTTTCTGAGGTCTGAGAGACTGCTCTGGGAACCAGGACCCCTTGGTTTAGGACAGAGTTAGGTCCAATGACAATGGGCGGCGGGGATTAAATTTTTAGTCTTATAGTGAAAGACTAAAATCATCATCATGTCCAGCGACATATAATCTTAGGCCCCATGTTATTCCTTTTATCCATTGAGTCATAAGTTTTTTCCCTGCCTCCGTGAGCCGGAACAGGAGGGGGTTACAAGTAAAATTATGACATGGGCCTGTTCCTTTCCAGTCTCCTTGCTGAGGATCTACCTGGACGGAGACCCCATATTGGATAAAGGTAGTACCACCAAGAGGCCTAGTACAGGTGTTTTGACTTAGCCCTGGTTGTTTATATTTATAACCCCGATTTGCCTGTATTAAGTTACTCTTTGAGTTAAGCCAATAAGTATCTCCTGTCGTCTCACAGCCCCAGGCCCCACAGTAGAAGGTTTCAATTCCCCCACATGGGTGGCCCTTTTCTCTAGAGTTACTCCTAGGGCTTACATAAATTGGGATTTTTCATAGTTCATTGTGTAGCTGGGGGTATTTGCAACCGAATCCTCTTCCTCCCAGCCCGCTCCCAGAACATGGCTTGTGAGAGCAGGTTGGCTTTCCATCACATTCAGGCATCCTCTTTGTTGTTGGGTCTTTTCTCCCTACTGACTAATAATCAGGGATGTCCCAGTAGTCTAGCCCTGCAGCCAGTTGACACAAATCAGGATCAATTCTGACCACCAGGTCCAGGGGGGCAGCTAGGGTGAAATTAGACCAAACCACATCTCCTGTCTGGGACAAGACCTGCCAAGTGAGGCATTGAGGCACATGGGGGCTAGGGAAACTCACAGTCAGCTGGGTAAGTAAAAGGGGAGTTAAGAGTCCGAGGGTTGCTGGAGCTTGAGCTTGAGAGGGTTGGAAGTGTGGTGAGCTCACCATTCTGTTGAGGCTTTAGGTGCTTTCTTTACGTGGGATGCATGGATCCAAGCAGAGATTCTGTCAACCTTGATAGCAGTCGGGGTGGTTAGCAGGATAACATACAGTCCTTTCCACCTAGGCTCCAGATTCTGTGAGCGATGCTGATGAACATAGACAAAATCCCCGATCTGGAATGGGTGAGCCACCTCCGGGGTGCCTGGTTGATAGGCATCAGCAAGCTGTGTCCACACCTCCTTCTTCTGGATCAGTTGGAGTCCCTTTAATATAGCACATAAATCATTATTACGACAACAGCTGGGGTCAATTTTCTTCTCAAGGGTGAGCAAACAGGGTGGAGCGCCATACAAAATCTCAAAGGGAGTAAGATGGAAACGAGAGGGGGTGTTCCTTACACAGAACAGGGCCAAAGGGAGAAGCACCATCCAGTCAGTACAGTCAGTCTCCAAGGACAATTTAGTCAAGGTTTCTTTTAGAGTTCTATTCATTCTTTCTACCTGTCTTGAGCTTTGGGATCTATATGCATAATGTAACTTCCAATCAGTCTCCAAATACTTGGCCACTTCCTGACTTATCTGGGCAGTAAATGCTGGCCTGTTGTGTGACCCTAGTGCCTTAAGGGCCCTGAATCAGGGAAATATTTCTCCTAGGATTTTCTTAGCCACCATACAGGTGGTTTTATTTTTGATGGGGAAGGCTTCTACCCACCCTGAAAATGTATTAATGAAGACTAACAGATATTTGTTGCCTACCTGGCAGGATGCACTTCAGTGAAATCAATTTCCCAGTGGGCCCAAGGCCTGTCTCCACACAGTCTCATACTGGGTTCTGTCTTATCCCGACTGGGATTGACCTTCTGGCATGGTATGCAGGCTTGGGAAACATTTTCTGCTAGCTTGTGAAGTCCTGGAATCTCATAGTTAATTAGAGTAATTAATTTTTTTGTGCCCAGGTGTGTCCACCGGTGCATGTTTTAACATTTCTTCTGCCTCTTTAGGGCTCATAGTCTGTTTACTCTTTTGATGTTGTGGTGGGGACTCTGTTTCATTAGGATCTACAGCAAGTAATTCAAGTATAACATCTCCTAAAGCTGCTTCTCGGGCGACTTGATCTGCCATATTGTTTCCCTTAGCTATAGAGGACCCGTCCTTTTGATGACCTGGACAGTGGATGATGCTTACTTTAGTTGGCAGCATGAAGGTGGCTAGTAGAGCCAAGATCTCTTGTTTATTTTTAATGTCTTTTCCAGCTGAAGTGAGGAGCCCTCTTTGTTGATAAATGGCCCCGTGCACATGGGCAGTAGCAAAAGTGTATCTGCTATCTGTACAGATATTTATCTTTGTCTTTTTTTCCATTCAAGAGCTTTTGTGAGTGCAATCAGTTCAGCTCACTGTGCTGAAGTCCCTTGGGGGAAGGGTCGCGGCCCAAATGACCCGTTTTCCATCTACCACTGCTGCCCCTGCCCGACGCTTACCTTCTTCAAGAAAGCTGCTCCCATCCGTGTACCAAGTGGCTTCAGTGTTGGGGAGCAGCTAGTCAGTGAGATCTGTGCGGGTGCCATGGGCCTCAACAAGCACTTGTCGGCAATCGTGAATGATAGCTGATCCCTCTTAGTCAGGGTCTAGGAGCAGGGTGGCTGGGTTAAGTCCTGTGGCAGGCATAAACTTGATGCGGTCTGAGTTCAGGAGGAGTGACTGATAGTGAGTCATCCTGGCATTTATCAGCCACCTCTCAGGAGGCTGGTGTAGTACACTTTCTAGAGCATGGGGGGCCATAACTGTAAGGTTTTGTCCCAAAGTCAACTTGTCAGCGTCTCCGCCACAGCAGCCACTATCCATAGGCAGCTGGGCCGTCCTGCTTCCACAGAGTCTAATTTTTTTGACAGATATGCCATGGGCCGGTTCCATGGACCCAATCTCTAAGTCAGGACTCCTTTAGCTATCCCCTTATTTTCAGCTACATACAGGTGGAATGGCTTAGTCACATCAGGCAGTCCAAAGGCTGGGGCCGATAGCAGGGCCTGTTTAATTCTGTGGAAGGCCTCCTGCTCTTTCTCACCCTAAATGAAAGGTGCACTCTCCTTTGTGAGCAGATACAGATGGGCAGCCAGTTCTGTGAACCCTGGGATCCATAGCCGGCAGAAGCCCACAGTTCCCAAGAATTCTCTGACTTGTTGGGGAGTCTTGGGGGCAGGTATCTGAGCCACAGTGTTTTTCCTAGCATCTGACAGCCATCTCTTTCCATTTTTGATTAGATACCCCAAGTAACTGACCTGTCATTGACAAATATGGGCCTTTTTGGCTGAGGCCCAGTATCCCAGGGATCCAAGCTCAGTCAGGAGGTTTTCAGTTCCCAGGAGGCAGTCTTCTTTGGTCTCTGCTGCTAGGAGAATGTCATCAACATACTGAAGTAATGTTACCTTGGGGTTGGAGGCCTTGAAGTGGGCCAAATCTTGGTGGAGGTCCTCGTCGAAGATGGTGGGAGAGTTCTTGAATCCCTGGGGAAGGCGAGTCCAAGGTCAGTTGTCCTGATAATCCTGAGGCCGGATCTTTCCATTCAAAGGCAAATATAGGCTGGCTAGAAAGGCTAAGCTGTAAGCAGAAAAAGGCATCTTTCAAGTCCAATACTGTATACCACGTTCACTGAGGGGGAAGGGTGCTAAGGAGGTTTAAGGGTTAGGCACTGGAGGGTGAAGATCGGCAACTCTTTTGTTAACTTCTCTTAATTCCTGGACTGGCCTATAATCTTTTTTTTTTTTTTTAGACAGGTTTTCTCTGTGTAACAGCTCTGGCTGTCCTGGACTTGCTTTGTAGACCAGGCTGGCCTGAAACTCACAATGATCCGCCTGCCTCTGCCTCCCAAGTGCTGGGATTAAAGGCGTGCACCACCACGCCAGGCTAGACTGGCCTCTAATCATTGGTCTCAGGCTTTTGAACAGGGAGCAGAGGGGTGTTCCATGCTAACTGACATTTAACAAGGACCCCCAACTCAAGGACCCACTGTATGTGTGGGTGGATGCCATCTCTGGCCTCTTTGCTCATGGGACACTGGTGGACCGAAACTGAGGTGGAGGTAGCTTTAACCTCCACCACCACAGGTGGGCAATGTTTGGCCATTCCTATGCCAGTAAGTTTGGCCCAGGCTGAGGGAACCTTGGCCATCCATTCCTGCAAATCTGCTCTCTGAGGAGGAGATTTTTCGAACAGCCTATGTTCATCTTCCAGCCTCATAGTGAGGATCTGAAGTGGCCTCCCCTCTCTGTCAGTCACTGATGGTCCTTCTGTTTGGAAATGAATTTGGACTCCCACCTTAGAGAGCAAGTCACGGCTCAGGAGTGGATAGGGGCACCCAGGGATCACAAGGAATGAGTGAGATACCCAGCCCACACCCAGGTCCACTGTTCTTCAGGTATTCCATGTGTACTGTTTATTCCCTGTGGCTCCCTGCACCCCAGACCTCTTAGTCGATAGTGGTCCGTCTGATCAGAGGAGGACTGAATGCTGAGCCCCAGTGTCCACCAGAAACTGGATGGGTTTCCCCTCCACATTGAGAGTTACCCTAGGCTTGGGGAGGGGGTCCAAGCCCAGACTCCCCTACTCTTTTTCTAAAGCCAGAATTTTTTCTCTGGGGGGGTCCTTCCCTCTTCTTCTTGGGGCAATCCTTGAGCAAATGCCCTTTTTCTTTACAGTAGGCACATTGGTCCTTGTCCAATGGTTGCCTCCTGCCCTTTCCCTCATTTTTCTGACCTCGCCTGTCTCTCTGGTCTCTCTCGTTTACTACAGTGGCCAGGATTTTACTTGAATTTTTTTCCTGTCTTTTTTCTCTTTTTAACTTTCGTTCATCCTGTCCCTATGTCTTCTCTCCTCGTTTTCTTCCTCTTTCTCTCTTTTATTGTATACCTTATCTGCTTCTTTAACCAAGTTCTGGAGTGAGAATCCTTGTAGGCCCTCCAGCCTCTGCAGCTTTTTTCTAATATCAGGAGCTGACTGATCAATAAAGGCCATGGCACCATGGCCTTATGTTCCTCAGAGCTAGGTTCATATGGAGTAAATCTCCGAAAATCTTCCATCAATCAGTCTAGAAACACCGTGGGTGACTCAGTTGGTCCCTGAGCCACTTCTCTTACCTTAACCAAATTGGTGGGGTGTCTAGCAGCCCCTTGGAGACCCACCACAAGAGCCTGACAGTAAACCTTTAAGTGTTCTCTACTTTCAGGCGTATTGAAGTTCCAGTTGGGTCTAGTCAAAGAGAAGCCTCAATCTCATTGGGCAGATGACTTGGCTGCCTGTCTGCGCCAGGCATATTTTTTCTGGCCTTGAGTAGCACCCTCTGTCTCTCCTCAGTGGTGAGGAGGGTCTGCAGGAGCTGCTGACAAACGTCCCATGCAGGTTGGTGCAAAAAGACAAGGGACTCTATCAGAGAAGTCAGAGCCTGTGGATTCTCAGAGAAAGAGGGATTATGAGCTTTCCAATTATAAAGATCTCCTGCAGAGAATGGCCAATACTGAAGTGACCGGTTCCCCTGGTCATCAGGGGGTACATACTCCCTGAGCGAGAGTGTAGAGGAATCTGGGATGGCAGCCCTCTGACTTCTGGTTCTTGTGGCAGGGCTCCCTCCCTCGGCTCCTGGCAGGGGTTCCAGTGGGGCCAAGGACTGGGTGGCTGGGGATTCAGGGTCGGGGGATAGAGTGGAGGAGGGTCTAGGAGTGTAAATCTGTCTGGGTTTCAGGGTATATCTTTTTGATCTTCTTTGGGCAACCCGTAGTTTGGACTGGCTCCTTCTCGGCTGGAGTCTGCTTCAGTTGAGGACTTCGGAAGGGTAGTGAGAGGGAGATGGTTCTGTGGCTGGCTGGCTGGCTGGCTGGAGCAGGAGGAGTAGAGTGGAGGAGATTGACCTGTGGAAGGAACGAAAGGCCGAACCCACAAACAGGGGGAGACCAACAGAGCCTCTCACACCAAGACATAGGGCACTTGATCTGGGTGCCCGTGGGGTCCTGGATTAAAAATTTTAGACCTAACCTGTCTAACTTTGTCTAATGAAAAGACCCTTCTGGTGGCCACCCAACCTGAAATGTAGGCCACTCTGAGGCACACAGAGTCTGCCATCTCCTTTTTTTTTTAACCTCAACTGACCATTATGTGCCCTATTTTTAACTTCAGTCCAGTGGCTCAGGGTCAAAGACAGGGGGGTTGTCAGTGTCTGTCCCATCATCAAATCATCAGGGAAAAGGAGAATAAGAAGGCAGAATGACACAGCACACAAACGACAAGACACAAACGGCCACTGCTGCGAGATCGCCTCAGAAACAGATTCAGGCGGGACCCTCTGAAGAGGTTCCACCAGAGTCAGATGAAGGGCCCCCCCCCTCAGCTTCCCCTTCAGACAGACCTCCTCCAGGGTGTCCCCTATGGAGTATCTGAAGTCAGATAGCTATAGAAGCCAGAGCATCACACAGCTGCTACAGAAGCCAGACAGACCAGCCGAAACAAATGGCGATTCACACAGAACAGACAGACAAAGTAGCTCGAATGTACCTCCAAATCCTGGAGTCTTGGGCTCTGGGATTGTTCAGGTGCTTCCCGGCCAACGCACCAAATGTTGAACCCTGGGTGGGGGGGTTCCCCAAGGTCCCAACACCCAGAGACCACCAGAGTCCCAGATTCGTTACAATGTACAAGAGGTTTATTTAAGCCAATGCACTGGGGTTCGACTGCCTCCATGGAGGAGTGAACCGCCAAAAACAGTTTTCAGGCAGTTTTTAAGCACACAAGCTGCAAACAGGTCGGCACATAAAGGAGTAACTTTTAGCTAGGTGATAGCCATAGGTGGGGATAAGGGAACAAAGGGGATGTTAGGTGGTGATGTAGGTGTGGATTGGGGAGTGAGGATAAGGGATCAAAGGGGAGTGGAAGCAATCCAGTCAGCTATGTAAGTTTAGATAGTCCCAAGGACTGAGTTCTGTGGAATGTCTCCAGGAGTCATGAGGTCAGGGTCTTATGAATGGAGGAGAAGGCCTTCCTAGGGAAGTGGCATTTATTATTTTTTTAGAGCCTTACAGTACAACCACTATGGAAATCAGTCTGGTGATATCTTAGAAAATAGCTAATATTATGGTGATATCTTGAAATAGCTCTACCTCAAGACCCAGCCATACAACTTCTAGGTATACATCCAAATGATTCCTCACCAAACCACAAGGACGTTTCCTCATCTATGTTCATAGCAGCCTTATTTGTAATAGGTAGAATTGAAAACAACCCTGATGTCCCTCAATCAAGGAATGGATAAAAAAACTGTGGTACATCTACACAATGGAATACTACACAGCCATCAGAAACAATGAAATCATACAATTTTCAGCCAAATGGTTGGAATTAAAGAAGCTCATCCTGGGTGAGGTAAACCAGGCTCAGAAGGATAAACATGGCATCTATTTACTTATAATTGGATTTTACCCATATAGTACAGGGTAACTATACTGCAACCAATGCACCAAAGGGAACAGGAACATAGATTTTGTTACCTGTCAATGAGACAGTTTGCCCTAGTAGTGCTGCCTTGTAGGTCCCCTGTGTATGAGGAGGCTCTTGGCTCTCATATGGCTGCTGAACTGGGATGGGGGACTGATATGTAGTTCCCCACTCTGCAGGAGTGGGTTGGAAGGGATAGGGGGTAGAGAGTGGGAGGGCAGGACGGGGAGGAGTGGAAAGAGGGTACTATGATGGAGATGTAACCTGAAGTAATAAATATACATAAAAAATTATATTCCAAAAAATTACAGATGGTAATAAGTCTTACAAAGGGGAAAAAGTCCATGAGACACAGAGATTAAATTTAAATTTTGAAGGAATTAATCCCAAAATTAGTATTGATATTAAATCTTAAAGATTGTGCTACAGAAAATGCAGCATTCCTTTGACAAACTTGGAGTAGCCTTCCTCAACTGTGTCATAGACAGTGAGATTAGAGGGTCATGAAAAAGAAATGATTATGAAAAAACAGCAAACATGGAAGCAAATGTAAATTTAGGAGTTTGAATAAAAGAATACATTTGGAAGCAACTAGACATAATAGTGTTAGAAATCTGTCCCCGCAGGTAGAAATTACTATCTAAGTTTTTGTTGTATAATTCTCTTCCATTTCTAAAATATAGTGTGTAGAATATAAGTGTGATAGATGAAAATAAAATACATTTTGGCATTTCTTATTTTTGTCTAGTTTTTTGTTTTGTTTTGTTTTTCAGTCTTAGCAAAATGCTTGCTAAACATTCTCACAAATCTTATCATCATAAGATCATCACAATCAATGAACAGTTGTGTAGACTTTATTAGAAACATTCATTGTATGAGTCAACCTAGAGCAAATGTTCCTTCTTCATGATAAGCAACCAAGTTATCTACATGGTTCCCTAGTTGGAATATCCACAATTATTGATGCATTTCTTGCTTTATCACACTGATATACATTTTGGGTGGATAAAGAACATTGCAACAGATATGTAGATGGATATAGTAGAAAATCAATAGTCTTGGAGGAAAATAAGCATAATATTGACAGAAAGATAGGCACTATGCAAGCAAAGGGATAATTTCAGAAAATGCTCCACATGTATGTCATAAATCTCTCATTTTTTAAAAATAAATTGCCTTTTAGTTGTGTGTGTGTGTGTCTGTGTGCTTTTTAGTCTGTCTTTATTCACCTTGTGTGAAGGTGACTGGGGAGACAGAAGAAAATGTTGGGTGCTGTGGTGCTTGAGTCACAGGTGGTTGTGAGCTACTTCAGTAGATGCTGAGAACTGAAGTCAGGTCCTCTGTATTATACTGTGCCATCTCTGCAACCCCATAAATCTCTTAAACTCCACTCAAGGCAGATTTGATTGTTGAAGACACCATTCTTTTTGAAGGAGATTACAGGTAGCCATAGGAGCTTTGGAACACATCACATGTGTCTCTGCTACTAGATCGTGGGTGTCTATAGGATCAAACATGCTTGCCATGATAAACATAAAGGATATTGTTCACTTAAATATCTGCATTTTAATAATCTTCATTAACTCAACATTAGCAATTTAGGGGAAATGAGGGTGGTATTCTTGGATGGACAGTACCATTTCTCTTCTGTCGCCCATGTAGGACATCTTCGGTTTTTATTATTATTACCCTTATTTATTACCTCAAGTTACATCTCCATAACAGCCACTTCCCTCCACCCTTCTTGGTCCCACCCTCCCACCCTCTAACCTCTCTCCCACCTATTCTACCCCTCCGGTGTGGGGTGCCCCCACATTTCAGTCTCCTCAATTCATCAGTAATATGAGGGCCAAGAGCTTCCTCTTGTACTGGGGCACTATACGATAGCTCCTCTAGGGTAAAGTGTCCCGCTAACAGGTAACAAAGTTCCTTTCGGTCTGTTGGTTGTAGGATTGTTATCCTATTCTACATGGCATTGTGTTTTACTAGAAGCTTTTTAACACATAAGAGAGTTATATAGGGGGATTGGTAAGCAACACAGACTCTTCTTTTGTGTTTAGTGAATACTGACAGCATCTGGTTATTTTTCCTTTGAGAAGAACTTCCTGAATTCGAGAGGAATAATAGGTCGAAGTCTTGTGAATGATAAACTTCTCTCTGTGCCCAGGGTATATTCAGTCTGTTGTTCTGCTACACTAGAACAATAGTTTGGTTTAGTGTCTTACTTTATTCTATAGCTTTTCAAAACTTTTTTTCAGCCAATGGATTAATTCTGGCAATCTAAGAATGATAACAATTTGCTGGCATCATTTATCAAATCATTAAATATTAACAGTTCCTTTGATTCGTTGGCCATGCTTTGAATGAATTGCCTGTAAGTGCTGAAACAATGATTTTAGTTCCTTTCATTTCCTTCACAAAATCAGAACAATATGTGTATTGCATATGATAACGACCTTTATAGCAAAAGTTTAAAAATGTTATTTTAAGCTCTTTTGTAAATATCTGGTTTCAAGAGAGAGAGAAATTAAAAATATAAAGACGAATAAAATTTTCTTTCATGAGAATCTTACTATTGATCTTTATATTAATAACTGACTTCTTTGTATTAGAAGCTAATGATATTAATTCTATAGGTTTGATTTCATGTTAGTGGTATAATGATTAAACCAAACATGGGAGTTTTGTGAATATGGGTGCAGTTTTTATTCAGGTAGACTCAGATACATTAGGAAGCAGAGATGAAGGAAATGATTTTTTATTATCAATTTATTTTTCAAATTACATCTCAATCAAAGTCCCCTCCTTCCTTCCCTTCAGGTTCAACCCTCTCTCCCTCTTCCTCATCTCCATCCTCTCCCTCTCCTAAGATGAGGGAAGCTCCCTCAGTTCATCAGTCAAATGAGGGTTAAGACTTTTTCTTGTACTGGGGCCTGGTATGGCAGCCCAACTAGTGCTACTAACAGGCAACAAGGTTCATGACTCACTGCTTGGTGGAGTTTTTCTTAGGACAGTTGTGCTGGGTCTGTGGGTTGTACGATGGTTGTCCTATGCTATATGGTTAATATCCACTTATAAGTGAGTACATACCACGTGTTTCTTTCTGGGTCTGAATTAGCTCACTCAGGATGAGCTTTTCTAGTTCCATCCATTTGATAGGGATTTGCATGATTTTCTTGTTTCTGATAGCTCAGTAGTAGTTCCATTGTGTAAATGTACCACAGTTTTGTTTCGTTTTTTTTTTTAATCTGTTCTTCAGTTGAAGGACATCTGGGTTGTTTCTAGTTTCTGTCTATTACAAATAAAGCTGTTATGAACAGAGTTGAGATGATATCCCTGTGATTTCATTAAAAAAAATCATTTGGATATATGCCCAGGAGCAATATGGCTGGGTCTTGAGGTAGAATTATTCCCAATTTTCTTAGGAAATACCAGATTGATTTCCAAAGTGATTGTACAAGTTTGCACTTCCACCAGCAATGGAGGAGTGTTCCCCTTTCTCCACATCCTTGCCAGCATGTGCTACCACTTGAGTGTTTGATCTTAGCCATTCTGGTGGGTGTGAGATGGAATCTCAGAGTCATTTTGAGTTGGATTTCCCTGATGAGTAAGGAAGTGAGCATTTCTTCAAGTGCCTCTCAGCCACTGGAGGTTCCTCTTTTGTGAATTCTCAGTTTAGCACTGTATACCATATTTTCATTGGGCTATTTGGTTTGTTTGTGTTCAATTTCTTGAATTCTTGCTCAGAGACTAATAATGAGTGTTTAATTCATGGAATTTTATTTAACTCACCTTAATGCTTCATATGGGATTCTCTGACACCATGAAAGGTTGCCATTTTTCACTTGAATTGGAATTATCACATATAGGAGAAACATAGGATCAGTAGAGGTTAATATCCTGTTATTGAAGTCAATTTCTTAGCTGGACAATGTTCAAATACTGAACTATTCAGGAGAAAGATATTTTCTTTTTTCTACTAAGGCTTAAATTAAATATAAATAATTGTTTGATTATCATGGAAGAGACAATTAAATCAGAATTAAGAGGTTACTGAGGCCACTCCAGAAATTTTGCCTCAGAGATCCACACATTTATATTATTCTTCTAACTCCATACACTATAATTATATTTTCTACAACTCTAAGAAATTTGTAACTTCCTTAATGCATATATTAAACTTCTTTTCAAGAATCTTACACCTTTAATTTGATTTGCAAGATTTTAATGTGTATTAGACTACCAAAAATGCATGATAGGATTTGTTTGATAGAGTATTATTTCTGGTAACATAAGAAAAACAACTATTGTTGCTAAGAAATATTCCTAGGAATGAGATGAGGCTGCTGGGGTTCATCACATACAGCATGGTTGCTCCCCCAGAAGCAGCCATCCATCCTGTGTGACTATATTTAAGTTTCCTATATTTGTGCTGTTCAGAAGATTGGTATTGCAAAAGAATGGTAAAGGGAGCCAATTCCAATTAATATAACTGAATAAGTTCCTTGTCAAAAAGCAGAAAAGAGCTTCAAAAATGTCACAGGCTGAGTTTTCTAGGAATTGTGCATTGGCATGGATACCTGGGGTTCAGCCAATTGTCAACAGCCTATAAATAACTTTATGTATACCAAAGGAACGTTGGAAAAGTTGGGATAGTCTTTTCCTTAGAGACACGACTGAAAAAAGTAGCATGGAGAAATAGTCTACTGTTTCTTCTAGCTTTTTCAGCACAGGAGATTCCACATTTCCATTTGATACCCCTACACTAAGTGTGCGAGCTCCCAGAATGGAATCAAGGATGAGGCCCATTTTTATATCATAACAGGTTTTAACTTTGTTGAAAAGGAAGGAGAAAATAATTGATGCATATTTGGATCACTGAGCTCTTCAGACAATTTGTTTTTCCTGTTGAGAGTGCCTGCCTACATCACTTAATCTCTGTTAGTCCTAGTGTGTTCTTTGGTCTTCGCCCACTCAGAAGATGTTAGGGTAAGGATGAAATGTATTTCCCCAGTTAACACAGCATGTATGAAAGGGTCTGCTCATGCAGCAAGAAGCACAGAAAGCCCTAATTATTCAGAACGTTTGTGGTAAGTCAATTAGGATAATCAATGAGTGGCTTCATTCTGCCTGTATGTGTCTGTTTATGTGGCCAAATAGAACTGATGGCTGAGAAAATTATCAGAACTATTTTGTGGGAGGTCATTGTCAAAGGATTTGATAAGCATTTTCTAAGTATTTATGCATTAGGCATACAGACAGTGGACAGTGAGGTAGAGTAGATAAAGGGTCAGTGATTCGATAAGCATAGGAAATGTACGTGCTTGAGACTGATTAAGAACCTTTGATAAGTCCTTAATGAAGAAACCACTGTGGTTTTGTTGGGAATAAACATTCTTACAGATATTTGACAGGAGAGCAGTTTTTCTTCTGGATAAAAGCTACAAACAGGGCTGGGCAGCAGCTAGGCTGGTAAAATGTATGGTGTGTTAGCATTAGGATCCAGTCTCATCCTCAGAGCCCATATGAAATTAAAAAGTGCACTATGGACTTGTAATCCCAGAACTGGGGACCAACAGATTATTGAGGCTCACTTAACAGCCAGATCAGCCTACTGGTAAGTTCCAGGCCTGTGAGAGACCCTGTCTAAAAAACAATTTAAAAAAATGACATTTAAGGAATGCCACCCAAGATTGCACTACACACACAGAGAGAGAGAGAGAGAAGAGAGAGAGAGAGAGAGAGAGAGGAGAGGGAGAGAGTATAGACAGACAATAAGAGAATTCTAAAGATGACCATTTTGTCAAATATACCTTTATAAATCCTAATTTAAACAAATTTCACATTTTACAGACACTGTAACTCATTATGAGTTGTTTACTTGGGTCTAAAATTTTGGACTTGTCATGTTCTAAGATTCTGTACACTGTACCCAACTTGTTTTGTTCACCTGTAGCTGATTGGCAACATTTGGTTCTTTTCTAAATTAGTTTTAAAAATTGAAGCATAACCACACAAAGTAAATTTGGCACATTTATTGACTATTTCTATGTGTTTTGAAATTAGCAGTTTCATTTCTTTCTTAAAAATTAAAAAAGTGTGTGGTAGAACGGTAGAAGGTAAAATCTCCGTAGACATACACCAAAGTTTAAATTATTCAAGTAGAAAATCCCACATTGTTTTGATCAACGTGGATGACGGTGCTGACTTCAAGACTGCCAGTAAGTAGGTAGAATTACACTGGGAAAGCGAAAAGACAAATTAAAAGGTGAAGTTGAAGGTACAATGTGAAAACACACAGCAGAAGGTATTGACACCAGCTGAGAGGCCATCTGGAATTGGCCACCTGTGTAACCACTTCTAGGGGGGAGGGACATGGAGCATGACAAGTAACTCGAATTGTCAGTCCTGAGTAGGATGTTAAACAACAACTAACATTCAAGAAGAGGTCATCTCTCACTAGAGGCACTTCTTTCTACCCAGTAAATGACTTTTTTTTTTTTTTTAACCAGAACAATTAGCAATTTTATTCATTAGAAACAAACAAACAAAAAATCCCACCTCCTTCTGAACCTTGCACCAATACATGACTTTTCACTTTCTTTTTCTGGTCTCCACTGTACACTTGTTCACTATCCATTCCGGAAGTAAACCAGAGCTCTTCCTTTTCCATTTCCCTCTCTATGATACATAGAAGGCAGTGTGAGGTAGTACCATCATTGAGAGCCCTTTGCAATTATTCAGTTTTTAGAATAGAACTCATAATTTCATTTTCATATGGTAAGTACATTTAAGCTACTTGATTATAGATTACAAATGAATTTTATCTTTAAAATACCATGGTGTTTCTTTCTGAGACAAAAATGAATTGCGATGGAAACTAGTAATTGTCACTTAATTCTATTTTTTGAAGAGTGTGCAGGTCTTGTTTGCTTCCCTGGGTGGGTTAGAGCAGAGGCATTAGGTGAGCACGCACACCCCATGTGGGATTTTACCCTCTCCTTCATCTCTTGACTAGTTATGTTCTCTGTTGCTGTAACGTTGGCTTAGCCTGTTTGTTTCACAAAATGACCATCTTTAACCTTACTGGGTAGAAATAAGAACTAGATACTTCTCTGGAGGAGAGAACGTGCCTGCTGAGCATATCCCCCCTGTCCAATTTAAACATGAAAAAGACTTTGTAAGGTAGAAAGCAGAAAGCCCTAAAAGAACAGTGATAACCATATGGAGACAAACTGAAAGTGGGCTGTGAAGAGGGATGCTCCATAGGGCCAGCACTGGGAATCAAGGAGGGTTCTGGGCAAAGAAGCCACAGCCGGTGAGAACTGGTGCTCCCTGTGTATGGCTGAGCACTGGATCCTGTCCTTCTGTTCCAGATGGAGGCCACATGGAATCCATAGGCCCAGTGAGACATACCTGGGAACACAGCCATCTACCCTCTGCCTACAGGGAAATGGTGTGCATGCTAGAGATCCTTCAATCATGTTTCCCAGCATAGTTGCTTCTATATTTGCTTCTTATATAAGTCAGACATTCTCAGGGGCTTTCTGTATGGGCCAGAAAAGGAGGTGACCTTGCCCACTGGAAAGGGTTATGATGGTGTATACTCCTATAAAGGAAGTATAGGCCAGCAATAGAAAGGCCTTAATGTTTCATTTGATTATTGTTTTATGTGGCATGGAAGCCTTTGAAAGAAAGGCTGCTCCAGTAAGTAGTCCATTTTGTACTCAGGCTTCATGAAACATGGGCCAACATGTAGGACTGTGATTGTAGAGAATAAGATGTGATTTAATAGCAATAGAGTAAGTGGAAGACAGAGTGGTAATAGTATGGATGTGAAATGGCCCCTATAGGCCTGTGTATCAGATTACTTGCTCCCCAGTTGGTGGTGAAGTTTGGAAGGCTGTGAAACCTTTGGAAGTGGAGCCTTGTTAGGGGGATGTACATTGCTAGGAGTGGGCTATGGAGACTGATACTATCAACCCACATCTTGTTTACTCACTCTGCTCCCTGAGTTCACACTAAGATGTGATCGGCCAACTATTGGCATGCCATACCTTCCTGCTGTATGGACTGTGGCTTCCTGCAACCCTGCAGCTCAAACAAATGCTTTATTCTTTAGATTGACTTTGGGTATAGTGTTTATCCCAGTTTAAAAAAAAAAAGTAACTAAGTGAATCTTTTTGTTTTTTTCGAGACAGGATTTCTCTGTGTAACAGCCCCGGCTGTCCTGGACTTGCTTTGTAGATAAGGCTGGCCTTGAACTCACAGAGATCCACCTGCCTCTGCCTCCTGAGTGCAAGGATTAAGTCTCATAGTTAAATTTTGAGTTGTTTAGGAATCAAGAGGGTGTTCTGGATCTAAGAAGATATTTTTAAAATTATGAGGCAAGTTAGTATGAAAGCTGAGTTAGATATAGAACTTTAACCTCATGGAGATGGTTAGATAGTAGAATGTTAAAGTCAGGTGCCAAATACATATGGACTGGACATTGGGAATGTATGCTAAGCCATATAACTCTTATAATTGTGGCCTATCTATTTCTGTTGTTTTGTATTGTATTTATAGTTATAAGAAAAAGAACCATTTTTTTGGACTGAAAGGGAGAGCTGTTGAGGGGAAAAAAGAAATACCTTAAACTAAAAAAAAAAAAAAAGAAGGGAAGAGGATGGGGGGTTGAGGGGGAGGAGGGTGGAAGGGTGGGACTGGAGGGGGGAGTAGGGAGGGGATTGTGATTGAGATGTAACTTGAAGAAATAAAAAATAAATTATTTAAAAAAAAAGGTAACTAGGATACCCCACAAGGCCTGCCCTTCCTGAGACTTCTTGGCTTCAGTGGTAGCATTCCTTCCTTTGGGGCATAGGGTGGGTTTGGGTCTGGTGCCCACAATCAAGAGAATTTCCTTACAGCTATCACACAGACCTGGAGAGAAAGATAAAGAAATATTTTTAGTTTTATATCTCAATAATTGGTATGATCTACCTTGCAGAAGAGGACTTCTATAGCGTGATTCATGCAAAAATGAGTGATTTCAGACAGAGGATCCTAAGAGAAATATTTCTTCGAAGGCTGTATTGAAGTCTTCATTTTGGGGGTATCATTTTCTGAGACCTAATGACCTCACTTAACATTCATCAAATAATCAGAAAAACTGTGTCTTCGGACAAAGAACAAAGAACAGTTAGGCATGGCGACACATGGCTGCAACCCAGCATCTGGGAGGCAGAGGTGGTAAAATGGCAATGATCTTGGGCTACATATATGGAGATGCTGCTTCACAGAACAAAATCAAAATCAACCAATCACTTGAACACACGAAAAAATCAGAGCAAAGTGAAGGGAAAAGGCCCCAGGTTAGGATTTGCAAACTGAGGTTTGAAGAGGTAATGTAACTTTTAAGTTTGAAATTCTCCAAGTGTTTGAAATGAGCTTGAACCCTCCCACTCAAGTCTGGCTGCTTGAATCATGAGCTCCTGTGCTATCCACCAAAGAGAAAAGGGAGATAGCTCTTGCTCAGCAGTTATTGAAATCATAAAATCCCATAAAGCAGCAAATCATCTAGGTGTTTAAATGGTGCTGAATGCTCTTGTTTAGGATAGTTTCACTGTTTACCACAAGACAGAAATAGTTTTCTGCAGAAATCATGGGCTCTGGCATAGGTATTGCTGGTACTTATTGGAATGAAATGATTATTTTTTTTGTAGCTGTACAAATATATCAGCGAATTAATCCATCTCTAAGAATAAACTTCAAAGCTCCTGTGAAAAGCATCTCTTTTCTGTTTTTTGGCAGTCAGTTTAAGGCACTTTGAATAATCCTACTTGTTTCCTTTATCATTAATAAGTCTAACCCTAAGGCATAACTTTAGTGAAAATCCATGAAGCAACTATTTTACTTTGCATTAAAGCTACTGTGTTAGTCACAGAGATATCAGTGGGCCCAATACCATTGAAGAAACAACCAATGGCTTCAACATTCCTTTCAGTGTGTCCCACAAGTGATGTTTGATTCTTCATCTGATCACAAACATATTGTTCCCTGGGATTTGATTTGAAGATTTTATATGGGAAGCAGATTTATAATTTCTCTACTAGCTGCTATCATTTTTCAGTGACAGATATTGGTGCATCACTAAGCAATAAATAACAAAAAGTACAGGAACACTGGGTCTCCTTATTGCCTTGCATGCTAGCCAAGTACACTGAAAGAATGTCTAAAAAAGGATATTTGTAAAGCAATAAGAGACAGAATTTCCCTCAGATTCATTTTTTTCTGTGAATTTGCATAAGCTGTTCTCTATCATATCCTGATATAGCGAAAGAAACATCAAAGAAGCATCAGAGGCACATTTAGATTGAAAACAATGCTTTATGTATGTGGCCAACATATGGAAGTAAGATGAATTTCCAAGAAAAGCACTTTGACTCATTTTTATTTTACCTTTTGGAGTAATGGAAGCACATATGCCACACAGTAGGAAATTCATAGTTATTATTAAAAATTCATAAAACTCTGATATATTGGGGGGGGAAACCCTGCTCCTAAGGACATAGTCCTTCATGACTGGAAAGCCTTGAGCTTGATGTGAAATGGAGGACTTGTTTTATCAGTAGGGCTCCCTCTTTGCCTAGAGAACCCAAATCTCCACACCCTCTACCTGAGGAGTGTCACATAGTCCTTAGGGAAGTTACAGGTTCAACTTTCTTTCTCCTGATAAGGACCTGCTCAGCAAGCACATGGGGTTCCTGGAATGCCTCTCCATGCAAGTAAGGCATTCCAGTGCCTTAAGCCCTTAACCAATGATGTACACTCAATGCTGGGAACCCTTAGCCACTCTTTTAAGTGCTATATGATAGTCTTTCACCCCAAATAAAGTTGAGCTGTCTCATTGAAGCTGATCCCAGAAACTTATCTATCTACTTGTGGCCATATGAACCATGCCCCCCCCACGACTCTGCTCCCTTTGCCCTCATGGAATGGTGACCAACAGTCCCTGAGAAAAGAGGAGACCCACAATATGTAAAATTAATAGTACCATTGTCTGAGGCAATACCTAGGGGTCACATTGACATGAGGATCTGACTACATGTAGAGATTCTACTGAATTATATGTTCATTAATAACATCCAGCAGTATTCTTTGGTGTTATTATATCAAAACAAATAGGGAATATTAGACCACTCATTTCCAGTTTACTTCTATGTGAGTTCAATGGAATAATAAATATAAAAGTACTTTGAAAACCATAAGACCTTTTATAAAGAAGAATATATTCTATTTAATGCAAGTGAGCTCTGGAAACACAATCTTCAGTGACAAAAGACAAATGACAAAAGATTTTATATAATATTATAGCATTTTGAAAAATAAGAAAAGCTAAGTAATTTATTGTTTAGGTCACCTATATGTATGATAAGGGGCATACAAATGGAATAAAGTGGTGTACATAAAATTCTACATTTTGGCTGGCCTCAACTTTGGTCAAAGAGTGCTCCATGTCACGGGAAACAAGACAGAGAATCGTAACTGGTTAAAGTGCTGAGAATAAGTGACTATGAGTTCTCTGTCCTAAGCAGAATATCTTTATTAATCTCTCCATCTGCTAGAAGAACACTGAAAAGGAGGATGCAAAAGGAACACTCCACAAAAGGATGAGTGCTGTGAAATGCTGCTCCTGGCTGTCATGTGGCTGCTGCAGTTGCTCATGGCAACTGTGATTATCTCCACAAGGTCTGAACAAGATCAAGCCAGCCAACATTTTGTCATAAGTGTGGTTGGAGCTCCCAAGGTACTACCCCTTACCAAGGTTCTGTTGAGTTTTTCTTTCTTTCTGGAGAATCATTTTTTGAGCGTGTGTGGCCACTATTAGGTTACATGTACTTCAGTAGGTGACCCAATACCTGGTGACATTCACACATGAGTAGCACTAACTGAACTTAGTGATTTATTAAAAAGAAGAGGATATTAAGTTCTAAGGGGGAAACATGAGAGTGTCCTGGAGGGAGTTGAAGGAAGCAAATGGGGGTGGGTATGATTATGTTTAATTGTGTGTGTGTGTGTATGTATTAAATACTCAAAGAATAAATTTTTTAAAAACCTAAAAATAAGTATTAAAAGTTCCAGACTGTTAGTAGATAGATCATGTGCCTTCAGGGAGGTATAGCAGAAACAAAGCTATGATTCCAGTCTAGATGACTCAATAGTACAGTCTTTCAGGAGCAAAACTAAACTACAGTAGTATAGACCAACAGAGAAAACAACCTTCATCTTTAAAAACATTTTGAGCAATGAAATGACTTAAGTCTGTTACCAGGACTGGTTTAGACTCAAAACACTGTTCAGAAAACTCTTCCAGTCTCTAAAACAAAATCTTGCCTATTCACACTTCCATAGTCCATAGTCTGTGTCAGTGAGGAGGTGAATGTATGCAGTAAAATTCTCATTGTTTTAAAAGTTGTTATATACTGAACCCACTGAACCGACTCTCAGATTCTGGAAACCCAGGAAAAGGTGAAAAGATATCAAATATTTCAGTCAAATTAATTGCAACCAAGGGAAGATAATTTTGCTTGCAGAATTAATTACCCCATATTTTTCTAACTAAGGGACAAAAACACATCTTTTGTTCACTTAAATGATGGAAATACTTTTTTTGTGTGTGTGTGCTTTTTTGGGATAAAAATTTCCAACTATTTGCTAATAATTAACTCAGAATTTCATGAAAGATAATGACTTTTGGCTTAGCTTCGTATATTGAAATTTAGTATAACAGGTATTTATTTTAATTCCTTAAAGGCATCCAAGTTATGATCTTGTTTTAAGATGAGAAACCAGTTTGCAAAGAAATATGACAACTGCTACAACCAGAAGTCATGAGAACAATATGCAATCATGTGTTTTTGAATAAGAACCAGATGAAAAGTTTATTAGAAATATTAAATCAGAAGAAGGAGAAAGAAAATTAGACCAGAATAAGAGGGATGAGCGATGAGACAAAATCCAGTTGAATAAGCGTATATAAAAGAGTTCATGGGTCTGTCACAATCACCTCAACTCCAGCAAGAAAGGCTCCTGAAGAGACAAGCAGGGCAGGACCAGCTTCTCTTCCTTGCTCTGGCATTTCTGTTACTATTTCTGTTACTTTAGTTTTGCAAAGTGTCTCCCTATTAATCGAGGCCATTTTCTGATACATTGCAGTTTAGAAAAAGGAAGTATTATAGAACCTGATAACCTACCTCAAACACGTTTTGCATTTTCTGTGTTGTTTGATTTTACGTAATTGTTTGTAGAGGAGAGTCCTACACACACACACACACACACACACACACACACACACACACACACACA